>CAXHSM010001376.1:32580544-33180544 GCA_964019185.1 Maratus speculifer
GCATTCTAAGCTATTGAAAATGTTCAATTTTCTGTGAAAGCGTAAGAAAAAAAAAGGAGTGGTGGTGGTGGGGGGAAGGGGATGAGGCAAAAGAATATCAGACCGTGAGCTTCTTTTTGCTTAAAAAGGACCGCTTAAATAGAATTATTAGAAACATTGCACAGTTTTAACTGTGTTTATTTGAATCAGTATTTAGGATGTAGCTCGGCCACTGTAGGGAATCAACTGGGGTATTAATGCGAAGGATTGGCGTTATTACCCCGTTATAGTTATTGCGCTGTACATTTTAAATTACAAATTATCTCGAGAAGATATCCAAAATCTTCAACAACATTTTGAAAGTCCATGAAATGTACTACAAATTTATGTAATTAATAAAGTATTTCCGGATAAAAAAAATAGTCTTCACGTCACATAACGTATTTCGCAAATTTTAGATCAAGCGTTAATTTTAGTTGCTTGTAAAAACAATAAGACCTAAAAATGTAGCAAATTAATTTGAAGCTGTTTTTTGCGATTTATATGACTCAAAACCCTTCTGCGCAGAGCATATGGGTGTCATTTACCAGATTATTTCATAATTATGCATAATGTTAGCACTTGGCGTAATTACCCCGCCTGGCGTTATTACACCAGACCACCTTATTTCGTTACTTCTTTAGATATTTACGTAGGGATTTTCATAGTGATAAATCAGGTGTAGAAAATGTAGAAAACGCTGTACTACTGATGAACGGTAATGGGAGAATAGATTGTTCATATTTTTATTTTATCTAAAATTATATCTCTTTAATGTTTTACAAATTTACGAAGTGAGTTTCTTTCGTAACTGCATGTAATTTGTAGGGATTTTTGTTCGAGAAACAAATAATCAAACAGCGTTTTCTGTTTTTCTATAAAAGAAAAGTATCTTTCAAACTACATTGTTGAATACAAAGTTTGAGCCTGATTTATGATATTCGATGTCGGAAATAGGTTGTCATATAGAACCAGAAAAATGGAAAATTGATGAAGAAAAAAGGAGGAGTGTTTGCTCATCTTTATTTTCTTTTGAAATTCCATCTGAAATTTTTACTTTTTTAAGAAGTTTTTCTTTCGTGACTGCGCTTAAGTAACAGATATTTTTATTCTGATACTAAAAAATCAAATAGCTTTTTTTTCCAATAAAAGAAAAGTGTATTTACAATAATATTGTAGAATATGGAGGTTGAAGCTCATTTATAATGTTCGATTTCGTGAAGAGGTCCTCATATAAAAGAAGAAAAAAGAAAAAACGCCGTACAGTTGATGTAGAGGGATTCGGGAGGGGAACGTCCCCTTCAGGAATCTGAATCTCCTCCCCTCCCTCATCTCTTTATTTTTTCTGAAATTCTCAACTTTTTCATATTTATGAAGTGAATTTCTTTCCTATCAGCCAAGGGTGATATTGATCCGAATTTTCAGAAAATTACGAAAAAGTTAAGTCAATCGTTTCATAAAATTAAATAAATAAATCTTAAAAATTCGAACATAAAATATTTTGGAATTTCCACAAATGTTTGCCTAAAAAAAACAATGTCGTCGATTGTTCGCAGAAAAATCGTCAACTTCGTAAAAAAGGTCAAATTTCGTGAAAAATTCGTTAAAAAAGTCTCAATTCTTTTTAAAAGATCGTAAGAAAACGCCAAATTTCATCAAAAGTTCGCAAAAAAAGCAGTTTTTGTCATCACATCTTAAAAAAAAGTAAAATTTTATCAAATGATCGTGAAAAAAAACCAATTTTTTTCAACAGATCGAGAGAAAATGGCAAATTCTGTCATCAGATTGCGAAAAAATGACATATTTCGTCAACAGATCGCGTAAAGAAAAAAAATGCACAGTGCCGTAAGAGGATCTCTTTCTACCCCTCCCCTTTTGTAACATTTAAGAAAATTTGTTGTGAATTTCAGAAAAAAACATGTTAAGTCAGAATCATCCCTGGTATCAGTGTTCAATTTCAAGAAATTTTTATTCTGTCACTAAGGAATTGAATATGGTTTTCCTTTCTTCCTAAAAAGTAAAGTATCATTCAAAAAATATCGTAGAAAATGACATTTGAAACCGTTATATGACGCATGTCAATGGAAAGAGGTCGCCATGTAGGAGCAGAAATAAAATCAGTAGTATCTTTTTAAATAGATACAATTTACAATAAAAACTGAATATCTTTTAAACAATAGCAGGAAACACAGCGTTTAAAGCGAAACCGATTTATGATACTCGACGGCGGGAAGAGGTCATGTGGAACAGAAAAATGAAAAACGCTAAACGATTAATAAAAGGAAAGGTGGAGATAAGTTGCTCATTCCTTTATTTTTTCTGATATTCTATCTCAAGATTTTACTTATTTACGAAGCTATTTCTTTTGTAGCTGTGTTCAATTTGCAGAAATTTGTATTCTCATAGTAAGGAATCGAATAGCGCTTACTTTTTTCTTAATAAAAACAAATCATTTATACAGTACTGTGGAAACATGATGTTGGAACCGATTTATAACGTTCAACATCGGAAGGAGTTAGTCATATTGGACAAGAAAAAGGAAAAACGCTATAAACTTGATGAAAGAAAAGAGGAGGAGGTAAGGGTGTTCAATTTTATTTTTTTTCCTATTGTTATGTCTCAAAATTTTATACTTAAGTTGAGTGTTTTAATCTATTAATCTCTTAATCTATTTTTTTAAGAATAAATTTTGCTGTTAGGAATAATTAAAAAATTACTAATTAAGTCACAGTTTGATTAAACTTCATTATTATACTGCATTAGGCAGAAATAAAACTTAAATTAATAAAAAGAATTAAAACTAATTCTAAATTAATGATAATTTATAAAGTATTTTAAAGCTTTTATGCTCATTTCCGCGATTATTTGAATTTTTATTTATTTATTTATAAAACCGTTTTTAATACGCATTTGCATCTTAAAATTAATCATCGTTTCAAATTTCATGCTTTTTTCTCTAACAGTCTACAGCGTTCTAGGTGTAGTGGCACCAACAAAAACTGCCTATGATGAAACAAAGACTGTCATCATTAATTTGACAACACTAATTTTTAAATCGGCTTGGTATTTATATTCCATAGAAAACGTAATTTAGAAAGTTTTTAAGATGCAGATGAAGAGTTGTGGCATATAGCAAAGGATGTGATTATATTTCCATTTGTCAAGATGCTGTGACATGTGGAGTCATAAACTTAGAAGAAATATATGATAATACTGAAAAATAATAATAAATAATAAAAAAATGGCGCAGAAACAGAGGATAACGTTCATTCCGATGAAGATGAGTCCCTAGTGACAACTCTGTCGATGCAATTACGGCATTTGAAACTCTATAGACCTTTATATATACAAATGAAATTATAGAAAATAACCAGAAAAAATGTTGGATACCTTGAAAATTTACTTTTTGTTAAAAAAAATAATAAACGAAAAAACAAACAAAATTATTGATTATTTAAAATAAATATCAATTTTCTATAACTTCCATTTATTTCTTTTACAGTTTAGTAAGCAACAAAATAGTATTTATTAATATACTGTATACATTACATGGATTAGTAATGCATAAACGTTGTGTTTTTTCGTATTTTGAAGTTGAACCGCATTCATCATTTTCCTTCATTTATTAACTCTTTCCCGCACTCCTTGCAAAACGTATATATATCTATATATATATATGTATGTTACCGTTAAAGCATATAATTCAGTTATTTCATAAAATACCTAGTTATTTCATGAAATAACTAACCAAGTCCGTTAAAATGTTTAAATTATTGGATTTCATGATTTAACTATTTGTTTTATAGAATAACGATTATCTAGTTTTTATAATTTAAAATAAAAAATTTGACATTAAAACAAATCGTTCAAATCGTTGTTTTATAAATTACTGATCATAAAATGGTTAAAATCATTCGAAAAATACATTTCCAATTATTAATGGATGATTTAAAAAAATATTATATAAAAACAATATACTATATATAATTATTTTTACTTTTTTCTACCTTTAAAAAATAAAAGTATTGGATTCGTGAAAATTTTCGAATTCCGCTTTTTAATGTGTTTTAAGGATTAGAGATTCCAAAAAACATGTATTTACAAAAAGGTTTGAGACTGTGATTCTGTTACTCTATCAGTCTGTATGTTACATAAATATTTTGGGCGCTCAATCTCAAGAACTAATATAGGGAATTTTATAAAAATTTATATTAAGGCAGACCTTGATAGACATTAATTCTGATTTGTTTTCTGTTGTAAATCGCTCAACAGGTTGCGTTGCTATGCTGCATTTTTTTTACAATTTACGCAAGAGCTACATCTCAAGATTTAATGTACGTAATTCATTCAAAATTCATATTAAGGTAGTCCCTGATACAGATTGATGCTGATTGCTTTTTGGTGTAAATCGCTCAACAGGTGGCGCTGCTATGCTGCACTTTTCACGATTTTCGAAATAGCTCTATCTCAAGAACTAAAGCACGTAATTTTATAAACATGTATTGATGTTGTTTACATTTTGATCGCTTAAACGGTTGTGCTGTTATGTTGCCTTTTTAAGATTTCCGAAATAGCCCTATCTCATGAATTAATGCACGGATTTTCACCAAACTTCAGATTCAATAAATCTGTGATATGAAATAGTTCTGGTCATGTTTGGTGTCAATCGCCCAACAGGTGGCGCTGCTATGCTGAATTTTCCTGATTCCTGCCATAGCTCTATCTCAAGAATTAACGCACAAATTTTTACCAAACTTCAGATTCGGCATATACATGATATGAAATAGTTCTGTCTATGTTTTGGTGTAAATTGCCCAAAAGGTGGCACTGATAAGTTCCGGTACCATAGGTGTCCCTTATTTGGAGGTTTCACTATTTTCGTGACAAAAGTTGCTTTAAATGAGCTTCATTTCGTGGAAAATGTATCTTATCTTTATCATGTACATTTAATTACTAGATCTGTGCTTTTAATAATTTAGTCATTCTTAAACTTATCTTACTTTTTACCATTTTAGTTTATAAATTTGCATACTTTAATGTATTGAAAATATTCATTATAATTTTCATTGGATTATTACATTCAAATTACCATTTAAAAAATGTAAAAAAAACATTGACTAAAAGTGCAGAAAGTTCTAAAATAAAGTCAGCATCTGGTCCCACCTATACGAATTTGAAGGAATCTACTGTATCAATTACATGTCATGCAATTTCAGAATATCACTATTTATTAGTTTTGAAAATGTTTCGGGTAGAGTTGAAACATGTCAGCAATAAAATAAAATTATTTCACTGTTTTTAAAGTTTTTTTTCTATCACTTTTCAACCAGTTAGAAATAATAGAAGTAGCATTGGAAAATTAGATCAAAAGGTTATGGGATCGAAACACAGCTTGGAGATTTTTCGCTCATTTGAAAAGAAAATAATTTATGTATTTCAACTTAATGTTTGCTGAAAGTGATAAAATACATTTAAGAGCCCATATTATTGACTGAAAAAGAACCCGGATGATAATGTAAATTTTATATAGAAGTTCTTTTCAAATATCTCGTTCAAATTTTAATAGTTTGACATTTTTTTTTCTCTTCATAGGATAGCTGAGGACGATCCGCAATCGGGTTAGTTTTTACTTTTACGATTTTGATTATAATCTTTTTATATTAGAATAGTTTCAGTTTAATAACCGGTTCAAACCAGTTCTAAAAGTTAAAGTATTTTTTATTTTTTTAATCTGAAACCAAAATCGAAAAAGTAAAAACTAGCCCGGTTGTGGATCGTCTTCAGCTATCCTATGCAAAAAAAACGAGATATTTGAAAAGAATACCCCTATAGACTTAACATTATCATCCGGGTTTTTTATGTCAGTAGTGAGGCGTTTTAAAAGGCAAATGAGTAACTTTATTTATTCAGATCGACCTGTTACAATGTTCTGATGGAAACATCATCAAGATCTACAACAATACAAAAACTCTTGCAAAAAAATGTATTTGGATAAAAATATTTAAAATTTTTATTGCAGTTCTAAATTATTATTATTATATAAATTTTCTTAAACTATATCCTCAGAAATTAAGAAAGATTGTGATGAAAAGGGTACTTTAAACAAGTAGACAAACCCGCTCGCATGGTAGATCCTATGGCGAAAAGTTCTTTAAGTATCTCATTTACATTTTAATATTTATTTATTTATGCACTTGTAGCTGAAATTTATCTATACATGGGTCGACGAGGTTTTGACATTTTCAATTTTGTTTGTAGGTTGTATTTATGAGAGTATTTTCTTTCTGAACCGGTTATGAAAATGAAAGTATCTTCACAGAAGAAGCATTAAACAAAATTGAAAATGTAAGCTTTGTGGAGATCAACCATTAATTATCTAGTAAAAAAGAAAAATATTGAAATAAAAATGAGAAAATTTTCCAGAGGGTTAACACAAGCAAACAAGTGTAAAAATGCCCCTAAAGGTGGATCCTTTTTTAGCTTTTGTTTCGTGCATAAAGGGTTAAGCAATCAAACATCTTAGAAAAAAAGAAAATATAAGCTGATCCGGTGACAAAAATTCAATGCTTATCAAGCCACTTCCTCCTCGGAATGAAGAAAAAGAAATAGCTCATAATCTAATTGTCTTTAATGAAACAATTAGAAGAATAAATGAATAAACCTATTCACTTGATCAGTAACAATTTTTTTCTGTTCCAATATAATTTGAATTTAAAACATTTTAAATTTTCTTAAAAAAAAAGACAACAGCATAAAAAAACAATCGATCTTACCCAGAAATTCTAAAAAGAAAAAAATGTAACAAATGTTTAAAATGATTTCATACATGAGTTCTGTCACAGCGTCTTTTTTAAAATTCTAACTGACACCACTACCTCAAAACACAAGTTCTTAAAACTATAGTTTGACATCATTTGCACAAGAAATATACTTTAAAATTTATATTAGAAAATTACTTGTGCAAATAGCATATAAAAATAGTTGTTGTAGACGCACTGATACATCAACAACAAACAAAATTTAGTTACTAGATTTGAAATATTTTTTTAATAGTGGCAAATTTGAAACAAAGCAGTTTTATAACCAATATATGTATTTAACAATTCATATAAAGCACCATTAACTTTCAAAAATATCTATCATTATAAACCAATCCCATGTGCCATCCCATGTGCCATGCATGTGCCAATCCCAAAACTTTCTTCTATCTCATACGTACATTTTAATATTTCAAAATTAGGTTCGCATTATTAATTCAATACTATACCAACAATGATTTGCATCTTAAATTTCTGCTACTGTCAATTAATCAGAATAAAAGGGAGTTTCCATATCTGCACGAGCCGATGAATTTTTTCATATTCAGGAAGGATCTACTCGCTATACTCCAAAAAAAATCATGCACAAAAAATTTAGCTCAGTTCAATGCATAACATCAAACACATTTTAATGGTAAAATAATAAAAATGGCACAGACATCGCGATTATAGCGCCTCCTTCTGGCTGATTTTTTTTCAAGTACAAAGAGGATCTGCTGACCATAGTCAAACACTTATACAAAAAATTTCATTCAATTCTATGCATAATTTCATACACTTTTCTGTGGTAATATATTGAAAATGGCCCAAAACTCGCTATTTCAGCGCCCCCTTCCGGCAGATTTTTTTCAAATTCAGGGAGGACAAACAAGTTACAGCCAAACACTTACAAAAAAAAAATCGTTCAATTCGAGGCATAACTTAATACACTTTTAATCTGTACAATATTGAAATGGCACAAAAATTATTATTGCAGGGACCTCTTCCGGAGGAATATTTCAAAATTGAAGGAGAACCTGCGTGACACAGCCAAAAACATTCACAAAGAATTTGGTTCAATTCTATTCATATCTTCATGAACTTTTTGATGGTAGAATGGCGACATACGGACACACAGACAGACATTTTGTAAAAAAAAAGTGTTTTTTGGAATCTGACCCCTAAAGTGTGTAAATCCGTCGAAAACCGGAAGTCAAGAAAATTTCGATTACAATACTTTCTTCTATAGAGGATAGAAGAAAGTAAAAAACGAAGTAAAGTAATTACAATATATTATGCACAGAAATAATTAAAAACACACAAAAAGTCACATTTGCAAAGGATGAAGTAGTTACAATTCCTTCCTGTAAATTCTACTTTTAATTCACAAAAGCACAGTCATTCTCTCCCCCCCCCCCCTTATTTCCCCACGAGAATAATATTTTATAATTATAATTGTTTTCAATTCAATAAAACTACATGTTCCACAGGTTAATAGTTGAATAAGTAGCAAATTTGATGACATTATTTTTTTTACGCCAAGCACGCATTATGGCATTGGTAATCTTGAAATTTGATTTTCCTACCAAATCTGGCAAAACGCTGCCTGCTTTGCAGTTTTCTTCACTGCCAGCTTTTCAACTATTTATTAACTATTCCATCGTCGTTCGCATTAAAATAATGTGACTCAGTGATACCAAAATGACCCAGTCATTGAATTTTCTCAACCATTCACTCTATCCCAATGATCTTCTCATACCTCAAAACGGAAGGATACAAAATTTAGTCATGATCATTACAGATTACCTTGATACAGATATGTTTTTTCGATAAAATTTACAAACACATGAGGTTTTCTCCTATTATAATATAGGATGATAAAGGACAATAATGCTGTGCGCGAAAACTGTCTGAATTTGATGATAAAAGACACAGACAAGAAGCAGAAAAAAGCTCTGAAAAACACAAGCAACGCCAATAGATTATACAACCATTATTTATGAATCAAGTAAACATATCAAATAATATTGAATTATTAATTCAATTAAAATAATACGTAACTCATGCAGGCCTAGGACCGCTGAGTCACTCTTGAAAAAGAGAGGAAAGAGACTAAATCGCAAGAAAAAGAGACCAAAATTTAAAAAAAGACACTAAAAGGAGACCAAATAAAAAAACATTTTTTTCTCTTCACTTAAATGTCTTTGGTATCCAGACAAGTACTATAAGATTTGGCGCTATTTGCGAAATACATTTTTAATGCATTTCAGTCGGTTTTGAAATAATTGCAAATTTTGTTGATTGGTTGCAGAAAAATATCTCAAATCACAATATTTCATCATGGAAGAAAATCAAAAATTCACCAAATGATCACAGGAACAATACCATGAAATTCCAGGAAATATAGTGAAATTCATCAAATTGTCAATAAAAAACAAATCGCAAAATTTGTCACATGATCTCGGGAAAAAAATTCTCGAAATTAGTCAGATGTTCTTAAGATAAAAATCACGAAAATCATCAGATGGTCTCGAAAAAAAAATCACAATATTAGTCAAATGGATCTTGTGTTAATCGTAAAATTCATCGAATGGGTCTCGAAGAGAGGGATAAATCACAAAATTCATTAAATTATTGTAAAATTCGAAGTGCGATCATACAAATAATTGCTAATTTTGTCGAAGGTCACGGAAATGAATAGTGAAATTTATCAACTAGTCGCCAGAAAATAACGAATTTCGTAGAATAAAGCCATAAAAAACTAGTATGTTGTGGCCATCACAAAACTTTCTTCTATTTAAATCACGTCAATTAAACCATTTAAAAAGTGCAATACGTAGCATAGCAGCGCCACCTGTTGTGAGAATCAGCGTCTGATTATGTTATATATTATAGTGTACCAGAATCTGAAATTTCATGAAGTTCTCTGCATTAGTTCTTGAGATATAGCTATCGCAAAAAACATGCAAGATGTAGGATAGCAGCGCCACCTATTGGGCAATTCACACAAAACCCTAATCAGCGTCTATGTATCTCAAGGTCTCCCGGAATCTGAAGTTTGGTCAAATTCTGTAAATTAGTTCTTGAGATATAGCTATCGTGAAAATCATGAAAAACGTAGCATAGCAGCGCCACCTGTTGTGAGGTTTATACCAAAATATAATCAGCGTCTAATTATGTTATATATTCTAGTGTAACAGAATTTGAAATTTGATGAAGTTCTCTGATGCATTAGCTCTTGAGATACAGCTATCGCAAAAATCGTGCAAAATGTAACATAGCAGCGCCACTTATTGGGCAGTTCACACCAAAACCTTATCAATGACAATGTATCTCAAGGTATTGCGGAATCTGAAGTTTGGTGAAATTCTGTGCATTAGTTCTTGAGATATAGCAATCATGAAAATCATGAAAGACGTGGCATAGCAGCGCCACCTGCAGGCCAATTTACATCGAAACTTAATCAGCGTCTATGTATATCAAGGTCTCACAGAATCTGAAGTTTGGTGAAATTCTGTGCATTAGTTTTTGAGATATAGCAATCATTAAAATCATGAAAAACGTAGTATAGCAGCGCCACCTGCAGGCCAATTTACACCATAAATCAATAGGCACTAATTCATATCAAGGTCTAACTGAATATAAAATTTTATGAAATTTCGAACATTAGTTCTTGAGATAGAGCGCCCACAAATTTTTTGTCACATACAGACAGACATTTTCTAAAAATAGTCAAAACGTGTTCAGGACCTTCTAAAACGTATAAATCCGTCGAAAACCGGAAGTCGAAAATTTTCCTGAATCCAATACTTTCTTTTTGTAAAGATAGAAGAAAGTAAAAATCAATGATGCCTGTCAATGGGTTGCATTTCCTGAAGTTTTACAGCAGTTGAGGGGCTGGGAGGAAAAATATATTTATCGGCATTAATTATGCATTTTTTACTGGGTATCTTTGATAAAATACACATTTCTTTCAGCGATCCTTTCACAAAATTCAAGTTTTTTTATGCGATCTTTTGTTGAAATCAGTGTTTTTTCAACAATCTTTTGACAAAATCTGCGTTTTTCTCACAATTTTTTGACAAAATTCACTGTTTTCCGCGATCTTTTCACGAAATTTGCGCGATCTTTTCACGAAATTGACATTTTATCCGCGATCTTCAAACGAAATCGGCGTTTTCCCGCGATCTTTAGACCAAATCAGCAATTTATCTGCAATATTTTAGCAAAATTGGCCATGTATAGTAATCTTTTGTCGAAATCGGCGAATTTTCCGCGATCTTTTGACAAAATCGGCGTTTTCCCAGATTTTTTTGATGAAATCGGCGTTTTTTTCGACGATCTTTTTACAAAATTTGCATTTTTGCGCAATCTTTTCTCGAAAACGGCGTTTTATCCCCGCGATCTTTTGACGAAATCGGCGTTTTTTCCGTGATCTTTTGATGCAATCGGCATTTTTTTCAATGATCTTTTGACAAAATATTTTTAAGCTATCTTTTATAGAAAACGGCGTTTCTTTTCCGCGATTTTTTGATGAAATAATCGTTATATCTACAATCTTCAGAGGAAATCGACGCTTTCCCGCGGTCTTCATACGAAATCCGCACTTTATACTTTAATGTGATCTGCACAGGAAATTTGCGTTTTTCAGCGATTTTTTGACAAAGCTAGTTGACATAAACATTGACGAAATCGTTGTTTTTCCACGAAATAGTGACGAAATGTGTCCTTTTTCGGCGATCCTTTCATGAAATTTGCATTTCTCTGCGATTATTTTTTCCGCACGCAAAATCGTACAATCGTACTGTTCATTAGTACAACCGTACACTTCGAACAAAATCCGTAGAAGTTAGCATTTATGAATATCGCTTTTTGATTTTACGATCATTTGACTAAAGCTCAGTTTTATTTCGGCATCGTTTGAGAATAATCTCAGGGTATTTTTTTTCCCTCAATCGTTTGGCGAAAATCGCGAATTTATTTCTGGATTGTATGGAAATACTTTTATTTCGAGATCGTCTGGTGAAAGTCGCACTTGATTTCGCGATTGTTTAATGAAAATCGTCGTTTTTCCGGTGATCAATTAATTAGAATCGCAGTTTTGCCCGTGATCATTTTATGAAAATTGCAGATTCTTAAAAATTAAAAAACGTGAAAATTTGCCGTTTGTCGAAAAAGTGATCCCCGTATATATAACGACCGAACGAAGAATTCTGAGATTTCTTCCTGCAACCCACTGACGAATCTCTCAATTGTTTTTCACAAGATCGACTGACAAGTTTTGCAATATGTTTCTGCCACTGCTTGACGGATTATACGTGTTATTTTCCTCGCGAAAATGACAAAATCGTGATATTCTTCCCGCGACCGAATGACGAAGTTTATGATTTTCACCCCTCGAATGGTTATCGAATTTTGCTTTTTTATCAAGCCACAGATTGACCATATTCACTTTCTTTTCAATGTCCGGCAGAAAAGTTTTCCGATTCTTGCCCGCGAACGATATGCTAATTTCGTAACCATTTTTCCACGACAGAGTGACGAAATTTAGAATTCTTTCCCCTGCAAAATAGAGACAAATTTGGTACATTTTTTTCCGCGACTAAGTTTCACTATAGTTCCACGGAA
The DNA here is from genome assembly GCA_964019185.1 of Maratus speculifer. Taxonomy (NCBI): domain Eukaryota; kingdom Metazoa; phylum Arthropoda; class Arachnida; order Araneae; family Salticidae; genus Maratus; species Maratus speculifer. The sequence continues at coordinate 32,592,988 of CAXHSM010001376.1, forward strand.
TTTCATGGTTTCATACTTCGACAGATTAACATAATCCATGATTTTTCCGCCTGAAAAATTTTGCGTTTTTTACCAGCGAACAGTTAACAAATTTCGAGACTTTCTTGTGACAAATTGACAAATTTTCCGATTTTTCCCTCAAGATAAATTGTTGAATTTCGCAATTTTTTCCCGCTATCAAATGAGGAAAGTTACGATCTTTTTGCTGCGATCGATCGATGGGTAATGAATATTAAAAAAAAAAAAAAAAAAAAAAAAAAAAAGCAAAAAAAGAGACTAAAGCTGAAAAATATAGACTAAAAGAGACAAATGCAAAAAAATAGGGAGAAAAGCGAGTTTAGCGACTCGCTCCGAGGCCTGCATAATGGATGCAAAGAATACATAATAATGAAATACGTTTCATTTAAATCATTGTAAATTTTTATAAGAGGAAAATTTAAGAAATGAGTAAGATTCCTTTTTCATGGAAATATATTTTCAGTACACTTTTCATATTATTTTCGAAAGTGTTACTTCAATAAAGCCTTTCCTATCACATAAGATATTGAGGATTAGTTTATCCTTTCAAACCAGATTAATTTGCAATTTTTTGGGGAAAATTACTTACATAATTAAAAAATAAAAGTAACAATTAAAAAGATTTACATAAAGTTTTATTGAAATCTAGTGATTATGTTGACAGTTATTTGTTTATTATCAAAAAGATACTAAGCCATGGAAAAGGTGTACTTTTTTCATAGTTATTGAATGCTACAATACAAGAGATATGATAAAAGTAAATGCAATGACATGTATATGTTTCTTACTTTATTTTGAGAAAAAAGTACAAGAAAGTTTTAGGTGGTGTCTAATCGGTATGAGAAAAATAATGCTTTTTTAGATTATCATTCTGAGAAAATCTCTTGGAACATATTCCACAAACAAAAGGTTTCTTTCCTGTATGTGTCAAGAGATGGGTTTTTAGATTACCATTACGAGAAAATCCTTTGAAACATATTTCACAAATGTTTTTTTGCTGTATGAGTTGCAAAATGTCTTGTTAGATTGCTATTCATAGAAAATCCTTTGCGACATATTTCACAAACAAAGGGTTTTTCTCCTGTATGACTGATGAAATGTTTCTTTAGAGCACTCTTATCATTAAATCTTTTGGAACATATTTCACATACAAAAGGTTTTTCTGCTGTATGAGTTGCAAGATGTCTTGTTAGATTGCTATTCTTAGAAAATCCTTTGCGACATATTTCACAAACAAAGGGTTTTTCTCCTGTATGACTGATGAAATGTTTCTTTAGAGTACTCTTATCATTAAATCTTTTGGAACATATTTCACAGACAAAGGGTCTTTCACCTGTATGTACCAAGAAATGTCTTCTTAAAGTACTATTCTGAGAAAATCCTTTAAAACATATTTCACATAAAAAAGGTTTTTCACCTGTATGTATCAAAAGATGTTTTCTCAAAGTATTGTTATCACAAAATCCTTTGGAACATATTTCACACAAAAAAGGTTTTTCTCTTTTATGAATGTTTCTTATATGTCTTTTAAAACTATTATTATTGGAAAATGTTTTGGAGCATATTTCACAAAAATAAGATATTTCTCTTGTATCAATCGAGGAATGTTTTTCTTTGTCACTATTTTCTGAAACGAAGTGTTGTTCACTGGGAGAAGAATTTTCTTTTGTAATCGATGACATTTTCATCAGTGAAAAAGTTGGTTTCGGGTGTAAATAGCAACTTTTTCAAAGTATTGGGATAAAGAAATCATCAACATTTTCATCTAAGGAAATGACTCATTGAACTTCAATAAAAGAGATTTATCTAAAAAAGAAGCAAAAATAATAAAGGACATTTTTTCATAAACTGCATTTACTTTACTAAATTAAATATCATATTTTTCAAGTTTCATTTCCTTAAACAGTACAAAACTTCATACATTAAACTATCACATTATATTATATTAATTTATAACACGATTATGCAATCGGTAAATGAATTAAGGAGAGATGTAAATTTTCCAAGTGGGTGAAAAAAGTCCGGGACAAGATTCGAACCAGATTTGTATTGGGTGAATAGAGGGATGTATTCAGCCAATACATCCTTGGTTTGAATCCTGTCCTGGACTTTCATCACCTACTTGGAAAATTTACATCTGTTATATCACTTTATACATTCTGAGGCACAATTATGATCATAGATACAGATGTATAGGTGTGCATGCAATGTACCAGACACTTTTATATCCTGTTCTCTCATATTCGTATTCTGTCTTATGCAGACTGATAAAAATTCAAAATTTATTTCATTACACATTTTAAATTTACTTTTGTTCCCCTTAAAATTTAGCTTACTAGTTCAGCATATTTACGAAAGTTATCCAAAAAAAGTTTTCCCTTTTACAGTTCATATATTCAGCACCAACTCAATTTCTTTTCTATTTCTTATACTAATTCATATTGTTAAGAATTTTTTTCACATTTTTGTTAATCTACTACAGTTAACACTGAATGTTATATATTTTAATTAATTTTTTATAAAGTTTTTTTTTTTTTCAAACCAACACCACGAATCTATTTCTTTTGAAGAAAGGTTGTATTGGTTTTAACCAGTTCAAGGAGTAAAACTAGTTGTAACCACCCTGTTCAAAATATATTTTCACAATCAATGGTCAAAGAAATAAAAATTTTGCTTTTTATATGATAAATTTTGTGCAGCATTTAAAAAGATTTTTTGCAATAACATTTAAAATTATTGATTGCAATTGTTTACAAATTGTACTTCTTAATGAAACTTTAACCCTGTGTGGGGCAGGGCAAATTCATTGCTTAAGTATTGAAACAAATGAGTGACACCGGAATTTGAAAACAACTTTATTCCTAAATAAGAAAATGCTATATTTCATGCATTCAATAAACCGTAATTTTCTTTAACAAAATTCTGGTGCCAATGTGGCATTTGGGAATTAAAATTAAGTGGTATATCTATGAATCCAGCACCCTGCAAAGGTTTAAAAGGTATTTTTATTTTTAATAGCACAATTTTTTTAAAAAGAAACTTAAAAAATATTTAGAAGTATTAAGATTTATTTAGAACTTAAAAAAGAAAAGATTATCTGTGTTGCATTAACCCGTTCGCGACCATGCGTGCTTTCAGAAGTGCGCATCTGAGGAAATTTGATATCACATTCTGGGCCGAAGGATTTTGTGAAGCTAAGCCTAACTCTTGTAAAGTGTTCTTTAAAAAATTATAAAAAATCATTTTTCCATGTAATTTTTTGAAATACACATACATGGAATAAATTGTTATATGCATGCCAGAAATTGGAGTATTTCCTCCGATGTTTTAATATGAAAATGGCTTTTTGAATGCATAAATGTATACTTTAACCATGTTTTCAAGTTAAAAAACATTATAATATGATTATAAACATTTATGTGCCTGTACTATAGCAATACATGAAACATTTTACTCAAATAAAGAATATTTTTGTTGAAAAAAATAATAGGTTTGTCTCTAAATAATTTTTAATGCATTTTTTAAAAAAATAAGGGTTTTAAAAAAGCTGCTATATTCACAAATAAAACTTTCAAAACAACTTGTGTATGCTGTTTTTCAATATTAATTATGCAGACATACATAAATAATAGTTTAGAATGTTTAATTTGATTTAAATTTTTGAAAATTGAAAAATTATATTTAAATATATTATCAATCATAAAATATCTTTTAAATAAAAGGTATTTAATAATAATAAGTACCATAGAATTATAACTTTATAATAAACATTTATAAAAAATAATTAAATGTTAAAAATATTTCCGAAAATAAAAAAAAAGATATATAGTAATGCATAGTAAAAAAATATTGAATAAAGGGTATTTGATAATAATGAGTAAGCTTGAATAACTCATAATACATTCATCAAAGAATATGTTGAAATTAATATAAATATATATATGGTTAATTAAATATATCGAACAAATATAGTCAATTGTTACTATTTTGAGCAAAACAGACTATTACTTTGAAATATGTATGTTATTATATGAGTTTATTTATCAAAATAGTCAGAGTTATATTATTATATTACAATTACTAATTCGAAAAGTTTCACTTTTTGAAGACTAATATTTTTCAAAATCTCCCTCATTTTATTCTTTATCAAAAACCTGCATTTTTTTAAACATCTTAATGAATTTGAGAAATATAATAAATGGATTTATATAATTTAAATTAAAATGAATTAATTTGAAATGATAGATAAAGTTATTGAAAATAAAAATCCTAAATTAAAACTAAAGTAAAAAAAAAAAAAAAAAAAAAAATCAATTTTGCTTTGCCGAAATTGTCCTAAGCATTAAAGAAAAAAAAAAATCCCAGAATCTGTAACTCGTTTTCTTTTCTTTATTTTTGTCTTTATTATTTACTATGCAAATTAATTTTCCGCAAAAAAAAATAAAATTGCAAATTGGACACATCCTTTAATTTTCAAACAGCAGGTCCCAAAGTCCAGAAATCAGAACAATTTACTTATCAAATAAACCCTTTTCAACACAAGTTAAAAAAAAAAAAAAAAACTTTATAAAGCATTCATTTAGTCGACCTTCAACTAAGCAAATTTTCAATCCAGATAATAGTAGAAAAAAAAAGGAGAGAGATAGAACAACACATTACCGTAAAATCCCATTAATCCGCCCTTTCTGATCAAATGCCCCCTCCCCACTTTATAAAAAATTTGAAATTTTCAAAAAATCCTGAGAAAGCGCCCTCCCTCCCCATTCTCAAAGGCGATTGAGAATGGGATGAAACATTATGAAATGAATGAATCATGAATCTTTGATGAAATGTGCATTTTTTCGAGATTTTTTAATTGATTACATGCTTGTTTTGGCTTTTTTTTTTTTTTACAAATTTCTCCTTTTTTCTGCGTTTTTTTGACAGAATTTATTTTTTTTTAATTCCAAAACTTTTTCAAGTATAAAAATTCATGATTCATTCATTTCATCATGATTCATTCCTGTAAATTTTGTTGATCGATCGCGGAAAAATCCCGTGTAAACGCTCTTGTATATTACTTAAGTAATATACAAACTATTTAAAGATTTGCAGAGCAGCTTTTACAGCAGAAACGCTCATGCTGGTTCCCGAACCACAATGACACGAAAAAGAAGTTTAAATTTTAATATAAGTTAAACTGCAAAAGAAAAATTAAATTAATGTGTGGTGATATAAAAGATAACAAACAAATTTAAAATCTAACAAAAATATTTATTGAAGTCTTTAAAACATAACAAAAATAAAAAGATAAAATTAAAAAGATTTATCAATTAACTTTATAATAATAACAATATAACTTATCTGCATCTTCAATATATATCAGGGACTCCATGACATAAAAATAAAAAAAACAAAATGTCCAGGAGCTCATAGTATAACATCTTCAAAAGAAAAACTGCTATTGTAAAAAGCATTCTCGTCGATTCATTTACTACACTCCGTGACACTCCAACATCAAGGTCAACGACCCTTGCCGATACGGAAAAACACATCTGATTAAAAGAACGATGACTTGTTTTTCTCTTTAATCGACTTCACACCAAACACGTCGGAGAAAAAGGTAAACTTCAGGACGAAACGCAAGCCATCAATATCAAAATTTCGTAGAAAAACTATAATGCAAACTTAACATAAACTATTTGGCTGCCTCATGAGATCAGTCGTAGTTTATCACATCAACGTGTTGTAAAAACAGATACGGTGGCCAAGCCTACCGGCACATCTTAAAGGGGTAATCGAAAACCGATTAAATCATCAATTCGCGATCTTTATATACGCGTGTCATTAACATGGTTAACAGTTAAGTACTAAAACAGCAATTCGAAATCCATTCACCTCAAGAATCTCATTAAGAAAAAGAATGACGTAAGAGTATCAGAATGATGCAACTTCTGATAGATGACGTCAAAGATCGGACACTTCGTTATCTCGTAACGGTCGTGTGAATTTCGATGAGATAATGAAAGGAAGTGAAACTAGATTTTGAAAGGACTTGTAAACAGAGTAGCGTGGATAAAATACGGCAGCTGTAAAGTAGTATATTTTAGAAAACTATTTAAGAAATTTAGAAGAATAAAGATTAAAGTTAAAGGTATAATTTATTTCTAATTAAAGATAAACTATTTTAATAAAAACTGCATTTTAATTTAACTTTAATTTCAGTAAAAGAAACTTTATTTTTTATTTAATAAATTTTAGGAAACTTTAGTACTTTAGATTTAAAAAGGAAATTATGGAAGTGTTGATAGTTTCATTTGCACAGTGACAAGAACTAAAACTGAGGAATTAGACAACAAAGCCCCCCCTCTTGTCACCTGTGCAATAACAGGGCAAATGCCCAAAGAACACCACTTATAAATTAATCCGAAAGTAGGATCAAAAATCTAACACCAATGGCATCCTTAAGGCTAACACCAATTCTTACAACACCCACGAAAAACATCCCTAAAGCACTATTAAAAAGAAGCCAGCTCTATACTCAAAAATTAACCTGAAGATGGCAAACCGAGAAAAGCTAAAAAAAAAATTTAAAAAGAAAGTTTAAAACCATGAGCCCCAAAACATTTTTACATAAACACATTTATATATAAATATAAAATATATTAAAATACAACAGTCCTTGTTGACGCAACATCTTCCAGCCCTTTTAGTGTCCATCATGCATAGATTTCATTTCTTACACAAAACATTAATGCAAAGATTAACACATTTCATAATAACATTATATACTACAAAAAGTGATTATGTACCCTCAAAAAAAATTTCTTAATTTATTTAACATTTCAAAAACCAAGACATAACTGATATATCAAAGAAAATATTTAAACATTCCGACCAGGCAAAATTAATACTGAGACTTCTTTCTTAACATCTTAAATACAGTTTGCTCCGCTCTTAAGCCAATCCAGATGACACAGTTAAGCAATCAAATATCTAAGACTAATGCTCCCCTTAGTAAATATACATATATATTTTAAATTCACATTACTAACATCCTGCCTATATATCAAAAAAAATTTAGCTGTGCCTATACCTCGAAATCCGGACCAGACACTGATACTGGGGAAACATAACATTCATACATCCCAGCGCTAGGATACCCATTCGCTCCCATTCATACTACGTACACACAAATGCTCTGGATCCAAAGGCTTCACACTCATTCTCTCAAGACAAAATAGGACATAGGCAAAGACACAGACACGGATGAAGAACCACTTCTATAAAATACAATCTCATAGACTGACAGGGTTACCGAGCATTAGTTTTACTCCAACATTATCATAGAGACCGACCTTGCTTTACTCAACATCACCAAATGCCAAAAAAAACAGAGCCAAAACAAATGCATCTAATATACAGGATATCTTGCCAAGTACTGGAAACACCGCTCAAATTTCTTTAAGAGCCTAATCCATTTCCTTTCACAACTTGACCTCTATCAAATATCCCACTAAAAAGCTATAAACTATTCAGTAAATGCATATTACCATAAACTAATTTGCCCGTCAGAATTATTCAAACTTTCTTAAAATGATCATCATGAACTTTAGGAATCTAAAACTTCAAATTTGGAAAGACAGCTTTAAAATAATTATCAACCTTCAGACAATGCTTCATATGACATCTCAGTTTCAGGAAAAAGTAGCCTGGGTCCATTTTACACCTTTCCTGTCAAACATGCCAATATACCAAAAACAGTCTGCAAATTGCTCAAACGATACTGTCCCTCAGCCAATCTAGAAAGTTACCTCTTATGTAACCACTTTCTAACAAGTTAATCCATTACGTAACTATTCAGGCAAGGACCTTAATCAATTTCAATTACTGATCTTTTATGGGATCTAACCATTTACAAAAAAAATTTCAATTCAGCTTTTAAAATTCCCATCGATCATTCAGCATAAGCAATTTGCCTCTAAAAATAGCTAATCTCTCCAAAAAAATATTACCTAGAATCCAAAAAGAATTTACTCAAAAACCTTTATTTAAAAAAAATCATTCCCCTTTTCAAAAAAAAAAAAAAAATCCAGAATTACATCCAGATCTCCATTTTTTTTTTTAAGCAGCAATTCAAAACTTTTCCATATCCTCTCCTTAAACATAGCCAGCCATTACAAATAAAAACTAATGAGAACTTACTGACAATTTCTCCAACCTAAAATTTCCAAAGCAACTTAACACAAATGTAACCTGTCAAAACTACATATAAAAATAAAACACCAATTATTATTCAATGCCCTACTGTAAAACCTCAGCAATTTAAAACCAACCATATCCATAAGCATCAGCGACCTGCTTAAACGCTATCTTGCTCTAGGATCCAGGTTGCCTAAAGAATCTAAAATGCAAAGTGAAAATCCATTGGATCTTTCCTTCATTCATGCTAGAGGTTTTACTTAAACTATTGGGCTAAGAAAACTAAGTACTATACTGCAAATAAAACATTTTAATTTATAATACAATATCAAAATAAGAAAAATTCAAATAAATTTTAACTTTTATTAAATTTAACAAAAAAAATGTCATTTGGAAATAAATATATCATTCCACTGTAAATCATTTATAGAAAAATGGCTGAAGCGTATGAAACAATTATTCAGGATACAGTCCATCTAAAAAATTTAGTTGTCATACTTATTAAAAAGCATCACTATGTCTAAGTAAGACAACAATTTGAAAATTTCAAAAGCACATATTATTTAAATTTAATGAAAAACAAAAACATGATACATGATGCAGTGAATCACCACACTTTTCAAGTCATGAACTCAAAACCAGTTGTTCAAACAACTACATAGCCTAAAAATAAATATTCAAGACTATTTCTTACACTAAAAGAAAATTGAGTTACATTAAACTTTTAAAACAGTAAGATTCACTACACCAAAAATCAAGTTTTTCTCAATAGGATAAAGATTCAAATATTTTAACAAGTTATTTTAAATATCCTTAAAAAAAATTTCCAGTATGGCCCTTCACAGTAACAGTTAAAAAAAACTTTTAATAAACTTATTTTAAACTTAACATATATTTGCTTAACTCTTAACTTTGCTTTTTAATAAACTCATTTTAAAATTATATCTATTTACTTCAAACTAAAACAATTACTAAATGAAAAAACCCAATTACAACACAGAACATCATGCATCCTATTCAGGTCGGGTATCTTAACACTTTAATCTTACACAAGAAAAGAAAACCCTCCCAAGATGCAAAGTTCAAATTAAATAGGGTCTTCAAATATTACTGCATTAAATCTATTACTGTATATTCTGTAAAATATAAATATCCTTTCATGATTAACTTGTAGGTAATTGTTAAACAGGTGAAAAACAAACTTCTAACAAGTTAAACCATTTATAACAAAATCTAAAAATATTCAACTTTAATTAAATTTACTTTAAACTTCAAGATTAATAAACAACCATTTAAAGTGAGGGCCATAAATATTCAAACTTTTAAGTTAATTTCTCATAAAAGAAAGTCAAAAGCTATTTCACAAAAAGTTAAACTTATCTTAAAAATTTCTCAAAAGCCATTAAATAGGCTTTACAGGTTACTTCAATAATTAAACCCATTTTAACTTTATATTAATGCATCTTAGCTTAAACATTAAAACATACCCAAGAGAGGAAAAAGTCCGAACTGCTCTTTAAGTTCATTTAAATAAACTTTATGCAGGGGAAAATGCTTAATTTAAAACTAAACTAGGATTTCAAAAATCCCTAAATAATTAAGCACAAAATCCTAAACTTTAACACTAGTTAATTTACACCATAAAGACAAGCAAGGATTTTAAAACTCCCCCCCCTCTATTTAAATACCAATTTTTAAACGCAGACACTATAAATCTCTGGATGCAAAACTTTTTTTTTCTATTTTTCAATTATAAAAACAACAGGTATGTAAATATCACATTTTTATAAAAACTTTAACAATAAACTTTAACAATAAAAATATCACAAAAATAACAGATGTAAAAATTCCTGAAGAGGCACACTTCCACATCATCCAGCAATCAGGACATCAGCACTAAGCAGCAGGAACACCGGACTATAGAAATACGACGATCCGACATCTCAAAGTAGCAGCTCAAAAAGTTCAGGAACAAGAGTCAAACTGTTCAGGAACAAAAGTCAAAATGTCCATTAGACCGTAAAAAGTTCTCACACTGCAAGATCTTTAAATGCACCACATCAAGTGGGGGCTCCAGCGCGCCCCACTGACGCAACTAAACCCAAAGCAGCATAAAAACAGGTGCAGACATCGACGTTCACTTGAAAAAGAATGACCTTGTTTAACACTTGAACTTGTCACACTACACATCATTTATCAAAAAGCTTGCAGAAAAACCACTTTTCATGAAGTTTCAAAAATTCTTCAACATGATTCAAAAATACACTTGACGTATTCTTCCTTCACTCCATCGTTTCAAAATTCAATGTCATGAAGTCCAGCACAGAAACTAACTTACTATTCTAATTTTATTTAATTCCAAAAAAAAATTTAAGAGAATCTTAAAAATATTTTTAAACTCTTAAACCAGCATTAAAAATTTCAAAAACTATTATCAAAAACTCTTAATCATTTAAAAAAAATGAAATAAATTCGTAAATATCCAGCCCCCCCGGTCTCAGCATATCGCCAATATAAGACGAGGGTATTACGCAATATCACCACATTAACGCCGAACCGATTAAGGTAAAAGGCGGTAAAGAAAAATTTCGAAAACATTACTTTTAAATTTTACTAAAAAGCAGCAAACTTAAAACTTATTAAACAACTTTTAATTTAATCACTTAAACTTTTGAAAACACTATACTTTATAATTACACTTTTAAACAAATTTAATTTCAAACTACTTTTTAAAATTTAAACTATCGGTAGCGGTTAGGGAAACTGGCCCATAACCTTTCTTGTATATTACTTAAGTAATATACAAACTATTTAAAGATTTGCAGAGCAGCTTTTACAGCAGAAACGCTCATGCTGGTTCCCGAACCACAATGACACGAAAAAGAAGTTTAAATTTTAATATAAGTTAAACTGCAAAAGAAAAATTAAATTAATGTGTGGTGATATAAAAGATAACAAACAAATTTAAAATCTAACAAAAATATTTATTGAAGTCTTTAAAACATAACAAAAATAAAAAGATAAAATTAAAAAGATTTATCAATTAACTTTATAATAATAACAATATAACTTATCTGCATCTTCAATATATATCAGGGACTCCATGACATAAAAATAAAAAAAACAAAATGTCCAGGAGCTCATAGTATAACATCTTCAAAAAAAAAACTGCTATTGTAAAAAGCATTCTCGTCGATTCATTTACTACACTCCGTGACACTCCAACATCAAGGTCAACGACCCTTGCCGATACGGAAAAACACATCTGATTAAAAGAACGATGACTTGTTTTTCTCTTTAATCGACTTCACACCAAACACGTCGGAGAAAAAGGTAAACTTCAGGACGAAACGCAAGCCATCAATATCAAAATTTCGTAGAAAAACTATAATGCAAACTTAACATAAACTATTTGGCTGCCTCATGAGATCAGTCGTAGTTTATCACATCAACGTGTTGTAAAAACAGATACGGTGGCCAAGCCTACCGGCACATCTTAAAGGGGTAATCGAAAACCGATTAAATCATCAATTCGCGATCTTTATATACGCGTGTCATTAACATGGTTAACAGTTAAGTACTAAAACAGCAATTCGAAATCCATTCACCTCAAGAATCTCATTAAGAAAAAGAATGACGTAAGAGTATCAGAATGATGCAACTTCTGATAGATGACGTCAAAGATCGGACACTTCGTTATCTCGTAACGGTCGTGTGAATTTCGATGAGATAATGAAAGGAAGTGAAACTAGATTTTGAAAGGACTTGTAAACAGAGTAGCGTGGATAAAATACGGCAGCTGTAAAGTAGTATATTTTAGAAAACTATTTAAGAAATTTAGAAGAATAAAGATTAAAGTTAAAGGTATAATTTATTTCTAATTAAAGATAAACTATTTTAATAAAAACTGCATTTTAATTTAACTTTAATTTCAGTAAAAGAAACTTTATTTTTTATTTAATAAATTTTAGGAAACTTTAGTACTTTAGATTTAAAAAGGAAATTATGGAAGTGTTGATAGTTTCATTTGCACAGTGACAAGAACTAAAACTGAGGAATTAGACAACAAACGCCCCCCCCCCCCCTCTAACTATTGTGTGATTTTTCGTCACGTTTGGGGGAGGCGGATTAACGATATTTTATGGTAAGCTATCATTATAGATCCAATTGCATTTTAAATTACATTCAAATTACTGTTTAAAAAATGTAAACAAAGCAATGATCAGAAATCTGCAAAACCTCTGGATCCAAGCTGTGCGGATTTGAGGGAGTCTACTATATTACAGTTTCTTATGCCCTTTAGAATGATTATAATATATTTATGATGCAATATATTTAAATACAGTAGACTCCCTCAATTCCACACAGCTTGGGATCAGAAATTGTGCAGATTTCTGGTGACAAGTTTGTTTACATTTTTTAAACAATAATTTGAATGAAATTAATAATACAATCAAAATTTTAATGAATGCTTATAATGTAGAAAAATATTAAAATAAATATCCAAAGCAATAAACTGAAATAATAAAAATTTAGATAATTTAAAATGATCAAAACATTAAAATCAAGGATGAAGTAAATACAGTAGACTCCCTCAAATCTGCACTCCTAAAATCCACAACTCTAAAATCCGCACATATTTTATGGATGTAAACACTGAAACAAATGTAGGTGCAAAATTTGACTTTTTTTAGTTTTATATCAGTTCCATATATTTTTTAATTTATAATTTTTCTTAAGGTTACTGAATTCATGTTTTTTCATAAAGAAAAAATGATTTATTTCTCAAAAGATAAAGGTATTGCTGATATCATTGGTAATCACAATCTTATCAAATATATTTATGTATTAATCAAGCTTTTTTTCGTTATTAAGTTTGGCTAAACTTGAAATAAAACCTCCATATTTTATGATTTTGATGTGAATTAGTAATGTACCTTTATGAGGCAAGTTTCATTGAATAATTTAGGAAAAATACATTTCATCTTTATAATGAATATGTGATTGTACATTATTGATTATTAACTTGACCTTTGCTTTTAGTATTTTAATCATTTAAAAATTATCTAAATTTTTATTATTTTAGTTTGTTACTTATTTTAATATTTTAGTATATTGTAAGCATTCATTATACTTTTGATTTCATTATTAATTACATTCAAATTACTTTTTTAAAAATGTAAACAATAAAATGACCAGAAATCTGCAAAATTCTAAAATCCGCAAAACCTCTGGTCCCAAGCTTTGCGGATTTGAGGGAGTCTACTGTAATCAATAATGTAAAATTAAACATTCATTATAAAGATGAGATGTATTTTTGCTAAATTATTCAATGAAACTTGCCCCATAAAGGTGCACTAGTAATTCACATCAAAATCATAAAACAAGCAAGGTTTATCTCAGGTTTAGCCAGACTTAATAAACCAAAAAGCTTGTTTGATGCAGAAATAGATTTGAGATAAAGATTGTGATTACCAATAATAGCACCATCTTGAATTTTTTCATAAATAAATTTATTCTTCCTTCATAAAAAAACATGAATTCAATAATATTAATGAAAATTACAACTTAAATAACGAAGTTAAATAAAGAATTAATATAAATATAAAAAAGTCAAATTTTGTGCTTATATCTGAACTGAAAGTTTCATTGTTTACATCTGTAAATAATGTGTGGATTTTTCAGAGTCATGGATTTTAGGGTTGCAGACTTTAGAGAGTCTGCTGTATATTGTACAAATGGATATAAATATGTTGTATTATAAAACAGTATAAAACCTATAATTATATTATAAAACAATAACTATGCAGTTCAAATGAAAAAGGCAAAAAAGTTAATTATTATTAATAATAAGAATCACTGTAACTACTTTTTGTATGCCATTAATGGAATTAAAGCATATACAGATATAAGCATGCTGCTGCAGAATTCATGGAGCATAGTGTTCCACATGTATAACAGAGGTCCTAAGTGCCAAGTTTATTTTTTTTTCTTCAAATTTTTTGATTATCACAATTTTTTTACTTAAGACTTTTACAAATTTTTCCCTCCAGGTTTTTAGATCTTTTACAATTTTTTTGTTGGAGATTTTTAAAATTTTACAAACTTTTTATTTGAGATTTATATATTTTTACAAATTTTTCCCTCTAAATTTTTTGATTTTTATAAATTTTTTGGTATTACTCTGTTATTCTGTCTACCAATTTCGCATTACACATATTGACGTTATTTTTATTTTAATGAACAAACAAACAAATAATTAGTAAAATATTAATAAAAATACAAATAAAAATCACTCAATGGCATTTTAAACATGTGTATAATTTTTAATGTCATTGAATTAACATTCACGATCATCCATTATTGGCATTAAATCTTATACTTTAGCAACAGAATTTTGATCTGAATTTTTCATTTCAGTTTTTTATAATTTTTTTGGTCCAGATTTTTAAAACAATCAACCGCTCTGAATTTTTTGATTGTTACAATTTTTTTGCTCCAGATTTTTAGATTATTTACAAATTTTTGCTATACAGTCAAAGATCGATAATCCACACACTGCAATTTTCTATAATTCAAGTTGTTTTATGAATATAAACAGTTAAAAAAATTTACGAATTTGTGATTAAAAATGATTTTTTAAAACAAATAATAAAATAATTGAAAAAAAATCATATTAAAACATTTATTTTGTTTTAGTATAATTTTTATTTTATTAGCAGTAGAAAGCAACCTCTATTATAGAACATATTTAATCGTTTTTATTTAAATGCACATACATATACATTTAAAAAATAATAATAACTTTAAAAAAGCATCTTATGAGATAGCATATTAAATTAATTATTATACTTTTTACTTATCTTTTCATATTATAATGATTACTGAATTAAAGTGCTATCTAGGAATAATAAAATGACGTATAATCCATAATACTCCTAATCCACAATATTCCATAGCCTGCACAAACTTTGGCCCCAACTTGTGTGGATTATAGAACTTCAGCAGCAATTTATTGAATTACAATTTTTTGTTCGCTTTTTTCAAAAATTTATATCTAAATTCTTTTATTTTATTATTATTATTTACAAACTTTTTGCTCCTATCTTTCAGAATCTGGACAATTTTTATTTTTACATTAAAAAAAAAATTTTACTGCATATATGAATTTTTGTGTACACCACTTTTCAAAATGCATAAAGTGGAACACTTATAAATTAAAATGAATAAAAATTCACTTGCATTTATTTCTCTTATATATATATTCATATTATGAGAGATTATTATTTATTATGTATATCATGTTCATCTTTGCAACTTAGCAGCACACACAGACATCACAAAAATATTCTCTCTCTTATCCCCTACATCCTCTAATTAATAAAAAATGCCCCCCCCCCAAAACAGAACTGCACACATCAAATTTTAAACTTACCTAAATAAGCTTATTTGTAAAACCTAACTAATCACCCCAACCCCCCCCCCTCCCCCCCCAAAAAAAAGCCACAATTTATGAAAATACAGAAAGACAAATTTCAATTACACCCATTTTCAATGATTAAACCACTCGATAATTACTGTATATCAGCCATTGTTTTACAAAATAAACTCATCTCACAACGAATTTTAAATGAATTTAAAAAACAATTTTGCAATAACAAAAACTCGTTTATTGCTTGTTTTAGAATTCAACAATAGTTTCTTATGTTTATGTGTTTTTTTAAGTAAATTTTGATAAACTTTATAGAGGTACTTAACTAAGCGATGAATTATTTAAAAAATATTTACTTTCAAATGAAAAGAATAGAATCAAATTCAGTTTATGACCAACACAATGTTTTAAATTGGGCATAAACTTTTTTTCAAGCCAATTAGCTGTATCTAAATTAAATTTTTATAATATTCGGTAAACTACTTGAAAATAAATAATAATAATAGAAGAAGTTATCTGCTATAGATAAAAAAAATTAATAATGCTTTAAATAACTCAATAATAAATCAGCAAAAATGAAAGTTGCAATACATAAAATTTTACACAGTCATTATAAAATAGTAAATTCTAGAATTTTTCGTTGAATCATAATAAAAGAAACTATCCTGCTTTAGCATGGATTTAGTTTGGTAAAGAACTTAACTTGGGTGCAATAAATTTATGTTTTAAAAATTACCTGAACGAACTACGGAAGATACAAGACGCCAATAAAAGAATGAACCATGAATTGCATCATGATTCTTTAAAAATGATTCTTGCATTTTTAGAAACTAAATATTTTTTATCAATTAAATTGCAGCAGTGACAATATGGCCAGTACATTTTTTAACTCCTAGTTATAATACTAGTTACCAGACAGCTATTAAACAAACTTTTGCAAAAGATCTGAGAAAAATTTTCTCGAGTTATCCAAAATCAAATCGCGTCTAATTTTTAATCCAAAATGCATATTTAAGCTCTAGATTTGCAAATTTTAAAAATGATATATATTTCTTTATAAAATAAATATTTTATTTTGTTAATAAAATAATTACTAGTTTTTTCCAGTGGAACAATAGAATTGATTGATTTATTATTCATGAATGAATCTTTTCTCATGATTCACTCGTTGTATTAACGTCTCTAATAAAATGATACTACTGACTATAACAGTAGCTAATTTTTTAAAATCAATTTATTGAATCTATCTTCTTTACTAAAACAACTAAATGGTAATATAGGTTTCTTTGTAATTCTTCTACTGAAAATTCTGTGTTGTTATTACGTGTATATCGGAGGTTTAACTAAATATAAGGCAGCTTTTATACATTCCACGAACATTTATTAAACTACACAAGACATAAATAAAACGCGTACAAACTTTTGGAACTTTAGAACTGAAACTCAACTCAGGTGCGGTTACACGTGATAGCTACCGTTAGTAAGGATTACACAGTTAATCCATAGAGTCACTTATAACACATCTCCCTTTCTTTGAAAGTTCAAAGATTCAGTCTTTTGGGAGGGCGAACAGTTCTGCCACTTCTTGTTATATACGCCTTATGTACAGGTACAGGCTTTGTTGGAGATTTGGGCAACTCAGCTGTTGTGGTTTTCATTGGAGTCGTCACCTCAGTACCAGGCGATTCAAAATCATCATCTGGCTCCAATTCGGGTTGAAAATCTGGAGATGGCACAAGATTCTTTCTGTTTCTTCTATAAATTTTCTTGCCCGATTGCACAAGATATGATCTAGGATATGGTGATTTTTCTAATACTTTACCAGTTACTTGCTTGTCTGTAATCCACACTGCTTGACCCTTCTCAAGATTTGGAAGATCTCTGGTTCCATGATGTTTATCATAATTCCTTTTCTGCTTCTCTATCCGCATTTCTTCTTTCCCTTCTAAGATAGTTTTGTTGATAGCTTGAGGTTGAAGTTGAGCTTTAGACATGGGAAGAGTCGTTTTTATTCTTCTGCCCATCAAGAGTTCAGCAGGACTGAATCCGTTTTCAAGAGGAGATGCTCTGTAAGCCATCAGTGCCAGGTAAGGGTCTTTAGACTTTTTGATTCTTAATTTTACGATTTTAACTGACGATTCTATAAATCCATTGCTTTGAGAAAATTTCGGACTGTTAGTGATATGCAAGAACCCATAGCTTTTTGAAAATTCCATAAATTCTCGCGTTTTCACAGGATCGAACTGAGGACCATTATCAGATCTCAGAACATCTGAAATTCCATGACGTGAAAAGATGGATTTGCAATGGTTTATTACTTCTGCAGATGTCAAGTTATTTAGCTTGGCGATTTCAGGATACCGTGAATAGTAATCCGTAACAAGAAGATACCAGGAATTTTTGTATTTAAACAGATCAAGACCTAATATTTCCCAAGGACGTTCTGGAAACTGAGTTGGAATTAGTGGTTCATGTCTATTACTTGTTTCTTTGATGCATTCTATACAATTTTTCACTTTATCTTCTATTTGTTTATTAATTTGTGGCCAAAACACTGAACATCTGGCTCGAGCTCGACATTTTGTAATACCGAGGTGTCCTTCATGAATTTGATTCAGTACTTCGGCTTGGTGTGATTTGGGAATAATAATTCTACATCCTCTCATCAGCAATCCTTCTTGAATTGATATTTCGAATCGATGCTGCCAGAAAGGTAAACACTGAGGATCCAGATCCTTTTTAGAAGGCCATCCCATCATTGCATATGAAGAAAGTTTTTGACATGTTGGATCGGCATTTTGTGCTGCTTGGAGTTCTTTTAACCTATTTCGAGATGCTGGGAGAGTATCTGTAATCATCTGAATGTAGGCATCTATTTCTTCCTCCAATTCATCCCTTTTTGTTGTTTGCATTTGAGGACTTCTAGACAGGGCATCTGCTGCATATAATTCCTTTCCTGGAATATGCACAATATCATAAGAATATCTCATCATCCTAAGTTTCATTCTTTGCAGCCTAGGAGAGAGGTCATCTAAGTACTTACGAGAAAAAATTGGAACCAAAGGCTTGTGATCTGTCTCAATTCTGAAGCTTGATCCTGTTAAATAATCTCGAAATTTTTCGCATGCCCATACAATGGCTAGCGCTTCCTTTTCAATTTGGACGTAACGACCTTCTGTTGGAGTGAGTGTTCTTGAAGCATAAGCAATTACAGAAGTACTGCCATCTTCTTGTTTCTGACGAAGTGTTGCTCCCAAGCCATATGATGATGCATCTGACGTAACAATTGATTTTTTATTTGGATCGAATATTTTTAAAACTGGATCCGAAGACAAAATTTTCTTCCAGCTCAAAAATGCTTTTTGTTGATCATGATCCCATACAAAGTCTCTTTTACTGCTAAGCATTGATGTCAATGGATGAAGTAGATCGGCATAATTTGGAATAAAACGTGCTAAATAGTTAGCAAGGCCTAATAATTGTTTTAGTTCCTTCTTATTTGTTGGCGGTTTGCAGTCTTGGATGGCAGCAATTTTCTCATTGTCTGGATGTATTCCTTCACTGTCAACAATGTGTCCTAAAAATTTTATGCTTCTTGTAGAAAAAACACATTTTTTCTCATTTAATGTTAGATTAGAATTCTGAAGACGTTTTAAAACTTCTCTTAACCGCTGATCATGTTCTTCTTCGGTAGATCCCCATACTAAGATATCGTCCATGTGACACACTGTCCCACCTAAATTTTCAAGAACTTGAGACATTCGTCTTTGGAAATGCTCTGGTGCAGACGAAATGCCGAAAGGTAATCTTAAAAATATGAACCTTCCAAATGGGGTTATAAAAGTTGTGAGATAGGAGGACTCTTCATCCAGTGGAATCTGCCAAAATCCTGAGTTGGCATCCAACTTTGAAAAGAACTTAGCACCTGATAACAAATTCAATGTATATTCTACTTTCGGAAGTGGGTGAAATTCTCGCAAAACATTTTTATTAAGTTCTGTCAGATCGACACAAATTCTTACTGTTCCATTCGATTTGGGCACTGTAACAACTGGTGAACACCAATCTGTAGGCTCACTGACTGGAATTATAACTTTTTGTTCGACCATCTTTTTAATTTCATTTTCCGTTTTTCTTAAAAGAGGTATTGGTACACGTCTTGGTGAACTAACTGCATACGGAATAGCTCCAGGTTTCAATTTAATTGAATAACACCCTTTCATTAGTCCTAAGCCTTCAAAAAGTTCAGGAAATTCTGCAGTAAATTTATTAACAGAAATTTGATAAAGATTACGTAAGTTTGGCCCCAATCCAAAAGAAAGTAATGCTGGCTTACCCAGAAGGCAAGTTTGCAGACCGTCGATTACATAAATTTCTTCTTGGCAACATTTCTGAAAAATTTTAATATCCGTTTTGAATTTTCCTAACACTTTTAATGGATTCTTATCAGGTCCACACAAAATTTTATCAGCTGTGTCTAACTTCAGCTTTGACAAAAATTTTCGGTATACCGTAACAGGTATTGCTGTGTGGTCAGCACCGCTATCAATTTTGAATTTAAAATTCTGGTTGCATATTTTCACAGGGACAGTCCAGTTCTGGTTTTCTTCCCCTTCTTGCTTAACTATACCCAAAAACGAAATTTCAGAGTGTTTTCCTTGCTTTTTAGATAGACAAACTTTAGCATAATGTCCAATTTTGGAACAATTTAAGCATTTAGCGTCTCTAGCAGGACACTTCTGTTTTTCATGTTTTTGTTTACCACACCATTTACACTGTTCTGATGCCTGGTTAGTCTTGAAATTATTCGCGTTCGTTTTATTTCTGATAGGTTGTTTACTTTCGTTTTTAAATTTTCGCGAGTTTTGTAAACTTGATGACTTATTTGAGAAAACAGCATTTACTGAAGTTACTTCATTTGCTACCAATTTCTCTTGTTGTTGTTTAACGGATTCGCTTAGACGCACTTTATCAATAACTTTCGTCAAAGTAAGTTCCGAATCTAACTGTAATTTTTCACTTAAATTTTTGTCTTTTATCCCAACAACAATTCTGTCTCTAATCAGCTCATCATGCAAAGCCCCATATTTACAATTTTCAGCCAATTTATATAATGCAGTAATAAAAGTGTTTACAGATTCACCATCGAGTTGTATTCTTTTATTGAATTGTGCTCTTTCAAAAATAGTATTTTTCTTAACTACAAAATGATCATTAAATTTATTAAGAACAACAGTAAAGTTAGTTAAATCATTTCCCTGTAAGCCAAACGAAGCAAATATATCTTCGGCTTGCTCTCCCATAATGTAAATAAGAGAATTTACCTGTTCTTCTGATTTCGCATTTAATCCAGATGCAATCCGATAGCGTTCGAAGCGGATTTTCCATTTAGGTCAGTTTGCAGGTGTACAAAATGAAAAATGTTCCGGTGGCTGTAACTGAATGCCTGCCATAACACTATATCATACGATAAAACTTAACTTTCAATTATGATTTTTCTTTCAAACGAAAAAAATGTTCACAATATGTTAAAACGTTTTACCGCTGCCGCCATGTGTTGTTATTACGTGTATATCGGAGGTTTAACTAAATATAAGGCAGCTTTTATACATTCCACGAACATTTATTAAACTACACAAGACATAAATAAAACGCGTACAAACTTTTTAGAATTTTGGAACTGAAACTAAACTCAGGTGCGGTTACACGTGATAGCTACCGTTAGTAAGGATTACACAGTTAATCCATAGAGTCACTTATAACACAAATTCTATAACTTTTGATTTAGTCTAAAAATGATTATTATAAAAAATGATTATTGATTTTATCTAAAAATTCTTTTAATGTTTGGGATTTATTTATTTTTTGGAGTGATACACAAAATTACATTTATTTTTTATACTACGGGACTACATGTGACAATCTCTCAATAAGATGATTGCCATTCATTTCCCTTTGATTGGTCAAATCAGCTGCTTTTAAACATCTATTAGGTAATTACTAATTGTTTGAATAAACAAGATAAGTTAAATAAGAAAATATTCATCTTTGCCTTCTGGTATATTTTGAACCTCGGTAGGATAAGAAATTTTTTTAAGTAATGCATTTTAAATGTATCGTTTAAATCTGATGTAATTTTCATTAAGATTTTCTTTCTCTTTTTGAAAAAAAAAAAAAAATGTTGTTTGACTGCAAATATTATTTGTGATGCTTTAGAACTCACAACAATAGTTATGATCATATCAAAATATGAAATAAATATCTCGTGTAAATATATTTTAAAATTCTAACTGTTTTTCAATATTGCTAATTTTCTGTATTACATAATTTCTTTTACTACTTACTGTTATTAACTTACATTAATAAATTTATTATTTAAAAGCTTTCTTTCTCTGTTTGATATTCACATGAAGACACTTCTATAGCAAGAGAGGAAAATTTTTTATTTCTGCTGCTTTAGAATTGCAACAATAATTCAGAAGATAATTTAGAAATGTTCTCACATAAATATACATTTTTAATTTAAACTATTTGCAATGGCTTTCCTTTGGCTATTTTAAATATGACATATTTTTATCCATTTATAATGGTTAACACATTTTAATGAATTCATTATTTTAATATTTCCTTTCTCTTTTCATGTAAATATAGCTTTATGATGTAATTTTCAATATTTTCTGAATTTTAACTCATAACTATTTAATACTTACTTGAAAGTTGCTTTTCTTTCTGTTTGTGATATTCCCATGTAAATACAGTAGACTCCCTCAAATCCGCACATTAATTTATGGATGTAAATAATGAAAAATTCAGTTCAGGTAAAAAAATTGGCTCTTTTAGTTTTATATCAATTCTATGCATATTTCAATTTGTAATTTTTGTTAATATTACAGAATTCAAGTGTTTTCATGACGGAAGCGTAAATTTATTTCAGAAAAAAATCAAGTTATCGCTGATATCACAGGTAATTACAATCTTCTTAAGAAATATATTTATGAATATCAAGATTTTTTTATTATTAAGTCTGGATAAACCTGAAATAAATGTTCTTTATTTTATAATTTTAATGTGAATTAGTAATGTACCTTTATGAGGTAAGTTTCAATGATCAAATATACATATTTAATCTTTACATTGAATATTTAATCATACAATATTGATTATTAATATGACCTTTGTTTTTAATATTTTAATCATTTAATTTTTTTTTATTTATTTGAATATAACTTAATTTAATATTATAATTACAATTTCATTATCAATTACATTCAAATTAATGTTAAAAAGATGTAAAGAAAGCAATGACCAGAAGTCTGTAAAATTCTAAAATCCGCACAACCTCTGGTCCCAAGCTGGGCAGTTTAGGAGGAGTCTACTGTATTTACATTTTGAACAAAATTTTTCATTACTTTTAATGCATTAAAAATATTTGTAAGTTTTTATTTATATTGAAATATTTATGTCCATCAGAAGGCCCAGCTAAATGCATTTTTATTTAAATGTTCAATAAAATTTTACATTACTTTTTATACATTAAAAATATTTGTAAACTTCATATGTTGCTCGCTCAAATCATGTAGTAGTACAATTAAAAATATTATTATTGTGTTTTCACTAAGGTTTTAAACTAATCCCATTTCCAAGGCATTTTTATTTCAAGATTATTATTTTGAATTTTATAAATTTGTAAATTTCATACAGTTAAAATGATTTATGCCCATTAGCAGCACGACTTAATTGCATATTTCTTTACATTTTCAACAGTTTTTCCATTATTTTTATATATATTAAAAATATTTTTAAATTTTATATACAGTCAAGGATCTATATTCTGCGCTCCCATTATCCGCAATTTTCAATAATACACGTTGCTCAGCAAAGGTAAATATCATGAATTTCGACAATATGTTGCTGAAAAAAATTGCAAAATTTGATAAATGTTTGCTGTAAAAAATCGCAAGTTTCTTCAATGATTTCAAATATTTTCAGAAAGAGCTTAAGAAAAGATGGAGGAAAAAACGGAAATTTCGATAAACAATCAAGGGAAAACATCATAAATGTTTCAAAAAAATTGCGGAAATACACTGCAAATTTTGTCAAAAAATCGCAGGAGAAAAATATAAATTCTGTGAAAATTCAGTTTTAAAAAAGTGAAATGATTGTGGGAAAAGCATGAATTTCAGTAATTGATCACGGTAAGAAAAATGTGGATTTTATCAATCGATCTTACAAAAAATTGTGAATTACATAAAATGCTCGTTCAATAAAATGGCAATTTTGATAAACAATAGAGGTGAAATATTGTACATTTTGACAAAAAAAAACATGGAAATACACGACTAATCTTGTAAAAAAAATCTTAGAAACATTTATTATTATAGAAACATTTATTAGCTATTATCACCAATCTCTCATTGACAAATGCTTACAGGAAGGGGAGGGTGAATTTTAATGAATTTAATTTTAAGTGTATTCCATCACGAGAAAAAACACTAATTTTGGCAATTGATAGCAAAAAAGCAAAATTTTCATATCAAATTGTAAATGCATGTATTTTTCTTTAAGTATATAATTTCTTTAATAAAAGATTTGGTACTTCTAGATTATCCTGTCGACCAAAAAATTATCGCCAAACTATAAGATTAAATGCCAATTATGGATGATTGTGAATGTCACATTCAATGACATTAAATACAATTCACGTATTTAAAATGTCATTAAGTGATTTTTATTTTGACTTTTTATTTGTATTTTTATTAATATTCCACTAATTATTATTATTTTTTTGTTAATATTTAAAAAAAAATTATGTCAATATGTATAATTAGTTTGGCAATTTGTTTAATTTGGTGAAATTGGTCGACGGGGTAACACAGTAGTACCAAAGGTTTTGAAAAATTGCATTTTCTGAGATAGTATATTGAAATATTAGATTTCATATTTAACTTATAGTATACTGAGTATGATATTAAAATAATCTTTAGAAAAAAAAAGACTCATAATTCACAAAATACTCTATAATCTGCACAACCTTTGACCACAACTTGTATGGATTAAAGAACTTTGACTGTACTATAATGATTTATGATGGCACTTCTTCTGGCTAGAGTCGAAAGAAACAGTGGCGAGCGAGCGAAGCAAGCTGAGAATGCATAGCAATCCCAATGTGAATTGTGTAATGATTCACTGGATTTGGTGAACGTCAGAGAGAAAGGAGCTGAATCCTCTAGTATTAAATAAATGTTATTACATGGTAAATACATCTCTGCAACTGCTTTTACTGTAGCAACTCTGTAAAATGAACTATGACATTACCAAGAAAATGAAATTTTGAGTGCTACTAGGTTATCCGTCAACTAAAAAATTATTGCCAAACTATAAAATTAAATGCCAATAATGGATGATCATGAATGACAATATTTATTCAATGACAATAAATGATGACAATAATGACAATTCAATAACAATAAATATGATACACCTGCTTATCATTAAGTGATTTTTATTTCGACTTTTTATTTGTATTTTTATCAATATTCTACTAATTATTTGTTTTTTCATTATTTATAATAAAAATTATCTCAATATATATAATTTGGCTATTTCAATGAAAGTTCTATAATCTGCACAAATTGGGGCCAAAGGTTCTGCGGATTATGGAATATTGTAGATTATAGAGTATTATGGATTATGCGTCATTTTATTATTCCTAGACAGTATTTTAGTCCTATAATCAGTATAATATGAAAAGATAAATATGAAATCTAATACAGAAGATTCCCTTAAATCCACACACCTTGTGACCAGAGGTTGTGCGGATTTTAGAATTTTGCAGATTTCTGGTCACTGCTTTGTTTATATTTTTTAAAAAGTAATTTTAAAGTAATTAAAATAAAATCAAAAGTATAGTCAAAATTTTATAATCTGCACATGTTGGGATCAAAGGTTGTGCAGATTATGGAATATTGTGGATTGTAAAGTATTATGGATTATACATCATTTTATTATTCCTAGGCATCATTTTAGCTCTATAATCAGTATAATATGAAAAGATAAGTATGAAATCTAATAATCAATTTAATATGCTACCTAAAAAATGCCTTTTTTAAAGTTATTTCATTAAAAAATTAATATATATGTGCATTTAAATAAAAATAATTACATATATTCTATAGTACAGTTTATTTATTGCTCTTACTAAAATAAAAGAGTTAAATTTAAAAAAAAATCCATTTTTTTTTAAATTTTTGTTTTAAAAAATCATTTTTGGATCACAAATTTGTAATTTTTTTTTTTTTACTGTTTACATTCGTAAAATAATGCGAATTGTAGAAAATTGCAGATTATGGGGGAGCGAATTATCGATCTTTGACTGTATTTTGACGATTTGTATAATTTGGTGAAATTGGTCGATGGGATAACAAAGTAGTACCAAATATTGTAAGTAGTGTTATTGTATTGTTACGAATTTTGTAAATAGTTAGTGTTTGTACAGTAAAATAATGTAAATAATCTTATTAAGCTCCATTTCTTTACTAATATTAGTTTTTGTTACATAGTCTCTGTTATCAAGCAAACTTGTCTATTATTTACAGTGAATGTCTATGGCAGCTTTGCGAAATATTAGAGATATCGCCAAGTTGGCGTCACTTTTGGCGACTAATTTTGGTCGCCAAATTTGGCGATATATCGCCAAGTAGGCGACAAACTTGGCGATTGTTGGCGATGGCACACCTTCACTCTCTATGGTAACCCCCCCTTTAGATATGCTGGTGCATTGAATGTTGTTCCGTGGTTTTCCCGTTTTTTCTAGACGGTTCTAGAAATTTCCAGCACCTGCTGCGAGCCTATATAAGGAGAGCGATACGAGCTGTTGTGGTTATTATTTACTAGTCAGTCATTGAATGAACAAGGCGTTTGTTAGCAAGTTTGCTTGAGTTTCATTTATGTTGTTTTGAATGTTATTAAGTGTTGAGACGTTGTATAAAGAGTCTCTGGGATCTAAAGCTGTACCTGTACGATAGATTGGAGCAGTTATTTTTGAATATCTAGCAATATTTGTGAGTTTCGAAGACTCTGTTGTTCTGAAGATCTGTAAATAAATTATTTTCTACTCTTCTAAGAGACAAGAGTTTGAAGTTCTCCAACCATAAGATCAAAAGAACCCCATATACGCTGGAGCATTTTAGTGTCAGGAGTGGGGTCTTATGGCGAAAACAAGAACAATGGACGGACAACTGAAAGAACTGTTAGATGCTATCAATAGCATAAAGACAGAATTGACGAAAGGCCAAGAAGAGTTGGCGGAAAAAATGAATAAAGGCCAAGAAGAGTTGGCGGAAAAAATGAATAAAGGTCAAGAAGAGTTGGCGGAAAAAATGAATAAATGCCAAGAAGAAGTGACTGAAAAGATGAATAAAGGCCAAGAAGAGTTGGCGGAAAAGATGACTAAAAACGAAGGAAGAATGGAACAGTTGACAAATAAAATTGATAAATGCCAAGAAGAAGTGACCGAAAAGATTAATAGAGGCCAAGAAGAAATGAAGAAAACTTTAGAAGAAAAATTCTCAACGGTAGAGAGAAGAATAGACTCGGTAGAAGAGAAAATAGAGGAAGTAGAAGAGAAAATTCAGAATGAAGTTAATAACGTTGAGGAGAAAATGGAAAAGAAAATAGTTGAAGTAGATGAAAAGCTAAATAGGCGAGTAGAAGAGCTTGAGAAGAAGCTTTCAGCGTCCAGTGGTAATTATGAAGAATTTAGGAAGCCGCCTGCTTCTCCTGTGCAAGTTAAGCTGTCGACATACGACGGAAAGAGTTCCTTGCAAGTTTACAAAACCCAATTCACCATTGTAGCCGAAGCGAACAAATGGAGTGACGAGGTGAAAGCTTGTCAACTGGCAACGTCTTTGAGAGGAGAAGCCGCCGACGTGCTGCAAACATTGCCCGATATGACGCAACTTGATTTTGACACACTAAGTTGTGCACTTGAAATGAGATTCGGAGAAAAGTTCTTCAAAAATTATACGAGAATACAAATGAAGAGCCGCCATCAAAAATCGAGTGAAACCCTTCAAGAGTTTGCCTCGGAAATTGAACGGCTTGCAAATTTAGCATTCATTGACTGTCCAACAAATGTAAGGGAAATGCTCTCACTGCAATATTTTGTAGACGGAATAAAAGATCTAGAAGTGCAGAGAGCGGTACGAATGGCAGATGTGCAAGATTTAAAGGCTGCATTACTATATGCCTTAAAGTTGGAAGCAGCTACACAAGCCAGCCGAAGAGATCGTCATTCAGTCCGAGGGGCGACGGTGAACAAAAGCTCAGACACTGAGAGCGACGTCTTGAAAGAAATTAGGAAAATAAATCAAGAGATTGAAGCTTTAAAATATGGAAGAACAAGTTCAAGAAGACAGAATCTCACGTGCTGGGGATGCGGTGATACAGGACATCTCCGAAAAAACTGCCCTAAAATCCACGAACGTGAGATAAATTTAAACAGTCAGCAGGGAAACTAAATTTTGGCCATCTCGCGGGGCGGAGGTTGCCAAAGAATGAAAAGCCCCACCTGAAGATCCTCCAGATATCAAAAATTAGTGGCGGTGATAATGAGTTATATGTGATAGGCTTTATTAACGGAATTCAGTGCCGTATGATTGTCGATACAGGAGCCAATGTGACAATAATAAGAGAAGATTTGGCTCGAAAATTGAAATCTAAACTCATCTGGATTCCAACATACGTTACCCTGCAAACTGTGACGTGCGACAAGATAGGCATATATGGAAAGGCAAATTTAACCATCAACTTTGGAAGAACGAAATATTACCATACGGCATATGTGGCTGACATAACGGATCCTTGCATAATCGGGCTAGATTTTCTGAAGAAGTTTGGCTTCAAACTTGATTTTTAAAATAATGAAATGCTATCTAAATTTGAAGAAATAAGCCTTTTTGGATTAAATAACGAAATTGAATATAAGCAAACAGTAATAGCCAAAGAAGACATCAATCTAGGTCCAAGAACAGAATTTTTAGTTCCAGCTGTAATTAACAATGAAACTAATTATCGATTTGGCCATATAGATTATCCCGAGGACCATAGCAAACAAGCAGGAGTATTGGTGGCTTCATCCGTGGTGGACCTCTCGAAGAAGACCATTCTAGTCAGAATTGCTAACATCAGTGATAAGACGAGGATTATCAAGAAAGGAGAGGTGATAGCGTCATGTGCTCCTGTGACGTACATAAGCCAAAATTTTAATCACTCTCAGAAATCTTCAGATAATTTAGTCAAGGATTTGTTACAAGATACAGACTTAGATCCAAATCAAAGGGATGCTGCGGAAAATTTAATTAGAGAATTCCAAAGTTTATTTTCCCAAACATCTGAAGACTTTGGACGAACTAAAATGGCACAACACCGAATTGACACGGGAGATCACTCTCCTATGAAACAGCACCCTAGACGATTACCTTTTGCTAAGCAAGAAGAGGTGCAGAATTTAATTAAGGATATGGAAGAAAATGACGTCATCGAACCATCGACAAGTCCATGGGCGTCTCCCATTGTATTAGTAAGAAAGAAGGATGGTTCAACAAGATTTTGTGTAGACTACCGCCGACTGAATGACGTCACCAAAAAGGATAGTTACCCTCTACCAAGGATTGACGATACTCTCGACACACTTGCGGGCAACACTTAGTTCTCGACTCTGGATCTGAAGAGTGGTTACTGGCAGGTAGAGATTCATCCCGACGACCGCGAGAAGACTGCCTTCACAACGGGAGAAGGATTATGGCAGTTCAAGGTAATGCCTTTTGGTCTGTGTAACGCACCTGCAACTTTCGAACGGCTTATGGAAACGATTCTCCGGGGGCTGTCATATGAAGCATGTCTTGTTTATTTAGATGATATCATAATCATAGGAAAATCTTTTGATGAACATCTGAACAACCTCAGGTGGGTGCTGCAAAAGTTAAAGGAAGCTAATTTGAAGTGAAGCCCTTCGAAGTGCAGTTTGTTTCGAAATGAAGTCGCCTACCTTGGACACATCATTTCAGCGGAAGGAGTTAGGACTGATCCAGAGAAGATATCGGCTATGAAAAATTGGAATCGTCCAGCAGATGTTCACTAGCTTCGGAGTTTTCTAGGATTATGCTCCTATTACAGAAAATTCGTCAAAGGCTTCTCGATGATTGCAAGACCACTTCATAAATTAACAGAAGCCAATCAAAAATTTATGTGGACACAGGAATGCGACGCTGCTTTCGAAAAGCTTAAGGAGGCATTAACATCCACTCCAATTGTGTCATATCCTCAAATCGATAAACAGTTTATAGTTGATACGGATGCAAGTAACGAAAGCATTGGCGCTGTACTGTCCCAGGAAATCGACGGCCAGGAGCGTGTTATCGCCTATTTCAGCAAGTGTTTGTCAAAGGCCGAGCGAAACTACTGCGTAACAAGAAAAGAGCTTCTTGCTGTAGTGAAAGCCATAGACCATTTTCATCACTATCTTTACGGTCGAAAATTCCTGATCCGAACTGATCGTGCTTCTCTAACTTGTCTATTGAATTTTAAGAACCCTGAAGGTCAGATAGCCAGGTGGATACAAAAGCTTCAAGAGTACGATATGGAGATACGCCATCGAAAAGGCTCATCACATGGAAATGCAGATGCTCTCTCAAGAAGACCCTGCTCAGAGAATTGTAGATACTGCGACCGGGTTGAGAAGAAATTTAATGTCAAAGGTCCTATAGTAAGACAAGTTACAACTGGGTCTACATCATCGCAAGATCCGTGGAGTGACGAGAGCCTGCGTAAAGATCAACTTGCTGATCCTGAAATTAAGCCAATTCTAGAGCTGAAAGAGGAGTCCAACAGGAAGCCCAGCTGGCAAGACATGGCCCATTATCATCCTACGACAAAACGTTATTGGGCTCTCTGGGATTCCCTACATTTGAAGAACGGTATCTTGTACCGAGAATGGGAGTCTGACGATGGAAATACATGTAGATGGCAACTACTACTCCCTAAGTCTAGAATTTCTATGGTCCTTCAAGAACTACATGGTAGTCCCACAGGAGGTCATTTTGGTGTAATGAAGACCCTGCAAAAGGTTCGAGAGCGTTTCTACTGGAATAATGTTCACAGTGGTGTAGAGAAGTGGTGTCGAACTTGTGACACCTGTGTAGCACGTAAAGGTCCAAAGAGGCGCACCGTGGGCGACAGCAGCGTTATAATGTAGGAGCTCCTTTCGAACGAATTGCTCTAGACATCCTGGGTCCTCTTCCTAGAACATCTGATGGCAACAAGTACATCCTCGTTGTCATGGATTACTTCACCAAGTGGCCTGAAGCCCATGCCATTCCTAATCAAGAGGCGGTAACCGTAGCAGACATACTAGTTCAACACTGGGTTTCCAGATACGGAGTTCCTCTTCAAATTCATTCCGATCAAGGAAGAAACTTTGATTCGGCTGTGTTTAAGGAAATGTGCGGACTACTCGGCATGGACAAAACTCGAACTACACCTCTACATCCTCAATCGGACGGCATGGTGGAGCGGTTCAATCGTACCATCCTAAATAGCCTTTCTCTCCTGGTGTCTAGAGACCAAAAGGACTGGGACAAGAAATTGCCTCTTTTCCTGCTTGCCTACAGGAGTGCCACTCATGAGGCCACTGGTTATTCCCCCTCTCAAATGCTCTTTGGTCGTGATCTTCGTCTACCTGCGGATCTTTTGTTTGGCCGTCCTCCTGATGCTCCTTTATGGCCCGAGGAGTACGTGGATGAACTCTAGACACGGATTGAGGAGATTCATCGTCTAGCAAGGAACCGAATCGGACTGGCATCGGAAAAGATGAAGACACGGTACGACACAAAGGCAATTGGACATGAGTTCAACGAAGGTGACAAAGTTTGGTTGTGGAATCCCGTACGTCGTAAGGGACTGTCGCCAAAACTACAAACAAACTGGGACGGTCCTTACACAGTCGTCAACAGGCTGAATGACGTCGTCGTACGCATACGAAAATCGCCACACACCAAGCCCAAGGTCGTACATTATAACCGACTAGCCCCTTATTTTGGCCAAAGTGATTAGAAATTCAAAACTGGAATTTCAGACCATGGTCATGAAAGTCACTTTTTGTAAATATGTAAATAGTAATTAGTTCTTATTTATGTAAATCTTATTATTATTATTATTATTTTTATTTATTTATTTATTTGTTTATTTATTTTAAGTGTTTTCCTCTAACTCAAGGATTGCACTGCCCGGGACGTGCAGTCTTTGAGGAGGGGGTGGTGTTACGAATTTTGTAAATAGTTAGTGTTTGTACTGTAAAATAATGTAAATAATCTTATTAAGCTCCATTTCTTTACTAATATTAGTTTTTGTTACATTGTCTCTGTTATCAAGCAAACTTGTCTATTATTTACAGTGAATGTCTATGGCAGCTTTGCGAAATATTAGAGATATCGCCAAGTTGGCGTCACTTTTGGCGGCTAATTTTGGTCGGCAAATTTGGCGATATATCGCAAAGTTGGCGACAAACTTGGCGATTGTTGGCGATGGTACCCCTTCACTCTCTATGGTAACACCCCTTTAGATATGCTGATGCATTGAATGTTGTTCCGTGGTTTTCCAGTTTTTTCTAGACAGTTCTAGAAATTTCCAGCACCTGCTGCGAGCCTATATAAGGAGAGCGATACGAGCTGTTGTGGTTATTATTTACCAGTCAATCATTGAGTGAACAAGGCGTTTGTTAGCAAGTTTGCTTCAGTTTCATTTATGTTGTTTTGAATGTTATTAAGTGTTGAGACGTTGTATAAAGAGTCTCTGGGATCTAAAGCTGTACTTGTACCATAGATTTGAGCAGTTATTTTTGAATATCTAGCAATATTTGTGAGTTTCGAAGACTCTGTTGTTCTGAAGATCTGTAAATAAATTATTTTTTACTTTTCTAAGAGACAAGAGTTTGAAGTTCTCTAACCATAAGATCAAAAGAACCCCATATACGCTGGAACAGTATTGTAGACTCACTAGCATGAGAATACATGAGTAGGTACCATTTTCCTAAATGTAAGAAAGCAATAAAAGATTGTTTAAAAAATTAGCCCCTAGTACATCTCCTACTGGCAATCCATGTAATATTATGAAGATATTGGATTGTCAGATTCTTGGCTTGTTAACTTGTTTTAAAATTTTGATGAAATTTGTAAACAGCATTAGTATGCGATCAATAATTCAAAAAATATTTACTTTTAAATGAACAGGATAGAATCAGTCTATGAGCAACATAATGTTTTAAATTTAAAAGTTTAAAAAAATTCGAAGCAATTTTTTGTTTTAAAATTTGAATAATATAATTCGAACTAATTACAAATATAAAAGTAAGTGAAATAACTGCAATAAATAAAACATTTTAATAATGATTTAAATGACTAGCAAAAAGAAAATAGAGACAGGTGAATTTTTGTGTAC
The DNA here is from genome assembly GCA_964019185.1 of Maratus speculifer. Classification (NCBI taxonomy): domain Eukaryota; kingdom Metazoa; phylum Arthropoda; class Arachnida; order Araneae; family Salticidae; genus Maratus; species Maratus speculifer. The sequence continues at coordinate 32,626,112 of CAXHSM010001376.1, forward strand.
CTTTATGATCAAATTGCCGTTTGTAGAATTTTTAAAAGGAAAGTAATCAAAGAAACTATCATAGCATAAAATTATTTTAGTGAAAAGGGTGAGACGATAAATTCATATTTTAAAAGTTACCTAATTATACGAAAAAGAGTAAAGAGAAGACGACAAATGCTAGAACGACTCTTAGATTTTCCCTTCAAGATTTATAAATAAGGATTCATTCATTAAATGGAGACATTCCGGTGTTGTTAACTAATTCTAATTAAGCTATTATTTATTAATTAAATTGTTGTTGAAACAGTATAACTGCTGCTTTATTGTTAATTAAAAATTATTTGACCATTTCTGTGGCTGTGATTTATTGATTGGTCCACTCTTCATGAATGAATTCTTGCAACTCTTTCATTTCTTTTGATTCGTTCATTTTGTTGGCGTCTTTACTTTTGCTATAACGAGATGAAAACTTGTAGAAAATAAGTGCACTCTGATTGTAACAATAGCTAATTTTTTAAACCAATTTTTCACATCGATTATCTTTACTAAAATAAATTAATGGTAAGGTATGTTTTTTTATTGTTGTTGTTGATACTCTTCTTCCGAAAATTTGTACAACTTCTGACTTGTGAATTCAACTTATGTTGGCACTGGCACAAAATTTTATATGCATGATTTTAATTTTTGTTGACATTCATTGTCATTTAGAATATTTGACTAGCAGTACAGTATCGATAAGGCCGAGTATTTTAAGATTTTATAATAAAAAATGTTAAAACTTAAATTTTTTAAGAATTTTGCATAATATATAAAACACATATTTTCCTTTCAAAGTAAACTGTACAATATAAAAACTATGATGTCAGTTATTGTTTAACAAAACATTTTTAAATAATAAAATTTTAAATTTCATGGTAATGATTGTAATTTTTTTAGATTCTAAAACAAATATTTTAAAAATAAAGAAATTTTTTGAAGCATTTGAAAGAAAAATTTTATTGCCTTACAGATACTGTAGTTTATTTCTCAGAAAAATAGTAGGTACTACTTGGTTATCCCTTCGACAAAATTTGCCAAACTATATAAATTGACATAATTTTTATTTTAAATAATGGAAGAACATATAAATTAGTAAAACATAAAATGCAAATAAAAAGTTGAATTAAATATTACTTAAGGACGTAAAAAACATGTGTATCATAGTCAGTGTTAAGTGAATGTGACATTTACAGTCAGCCATTATTCGCATGTAAACTTATATTTGGTGATATTTTTTTAGTCGATGGAATAACCAAGTCGTACCAAATACTAAAGTAATAAATAATACAATTAAATCAAATGATGACAAGAATATTCAAGCCAGGTCAACTAAAACTGCACTGAGCATGATGCCAAATATATTAATTTCATTAACATTTAATTTTGACAACTATATAGTGTAGCATAGCTAGTGACAGCCATTGTGTTATAATGCATACTATAATTCATTCATTTATCATAATTGACGCAGATTTTTTTATAGTTTTTGTCATCATTTTATATTTGATAAATTTTATTTTATTAATTACCATTTTCAACAATTTTATGTATATTTAATGGTATTAAATTACTGTTTTTCGAATGTGATTGGCAATAATTTTTAGCAAATTATCGCCTAATCCAAGTAATACATCAACAGGGGGATAGTTCAAGGGGGAGATCATTTCAAATTGTTTTAAAAACGGAAAAATTGGTCAATTTGTTTGCGGTTTTCGCTAAAACTATTCTTTATGTCAGTAGTACCTTCAAAATAAATTTCAAAAAATTCCTTTAAATTTAAGGTTATATCTAAGCTTCTAAAAAAATTTAATGAGATCCAAAAAATTACGGTAAAATATAGTTATTCGTTACTCCAAAGTCTTAAGTGCCTTCTATCGGCGTTTTTTGAAATTTATCTTTATAATTTATTTTCCAGAAAATACTGACATAAGGAATAGTTTTAGTGAAAACCGCAAATGAATCGATCAATTTTTCCGTTTTTTATAATCATTTAAAAATTTCGACCTTAAACTTTAATGGCGCCTATGTCCTTCAGAAGACGTTTGGGGCCGTTAGTTTCCTATTTAATATTGTTTGTCTTGATAAGTACTATCACAACTTAAAGTTTTGCCCAAGAGTTTAGATGCACCCTGTATATCATGTATTAATCAAGCTTCTTTTGGTTATTAGGTCTGGATGAAGCTGCAATACAACTTTCTTATTTTATGGATTTGATGTGTATCAGTTATGTACCTTTATGATCAAAGTTTCATTAAATAATTTAGGAAAAAATATATTTCATCTTTATAATCAATGTTTAATCATACATTATTGATTATTAACTTGATCTATGCTTTTAAGATTTAAATCTCATTAATCATCATTAAAAACTATAGTGTTTCCCCTAGGCATTTTCGGGAGGGTGCAGCTCCCTGACTGTTTTTATATAGTTGCAAATGCGCCCTGCCCGTTTTTATATAGCTGCAAATGCGCCCTACCCGTTTTTATTTAGCTACAAATGCACCCTGCCCATTTTCGGTTCGCAAAATTTTGTCGTCGGCTTATTTTAAGCAGCGATGCCGCGTACGCGCTACAGTGCGTAAATTACACAAGAAATCGAAGACATAACACAAAAAATAGCTCTTATGCGTACCGTAGGACGTATTATTTCATCAAAGTATCACGGAAAAAGTCAGAATTTCGTCAAAGGATCGCGGGAAGAGACGCAAATTTCACCAAAAAGATCGCGAAAAAACGGAAAAGTTTTTTTAAAAATGGCGAAAAATGGAAAAGTTTGTTAAAAGATGGCAAAAACGATTAATTTCTTCGAAAAACCGCGAAAAAAAGGCAAATTTCGTCAAAATATTGCGATAAAATGACAAACTTTGTCAGAAAATTCGCGAAAAAACGGAAAATTTCGACAAACAATCCCGAAAAAATAGCAAAAAACCCTGAAAAAACGGCAGATTTCTTCAGAAGATCGGAAAAAAACTGTTCGCCGTCAAAAAACGGCGAAAAAACCGAAAAAATTGTTAAAAGATGGCAAAAAATGGAAAAAATTGTTAAAAGATGGCAAAAAAATGGAAAAAAGTGTTAAAAGATGGCAAAAAACGACTAATTTCTTCGAAAAATAGCGAAAAAGCTGCAAATTTCGTCAAAATAGTGTGATAAAATGGCAAACTTTGTCAGAAAATTGGCAAAAAACGAAAATTTTCGACAAACAATCCCGAAAAAAAATAGAATTGTCATAAAATACTGAAAAAACGGCAGATTTCTTCAAAAGATCGGAAAAAAGGCAACTTTACACAAAAAAATCTCTATAAAACGGTAATTTTTCGCCAAAAACTCGTGAGAAAAAACGGCATTTTGTGTAAAAACTCCAAGAAAAACGGCAGATTTCGTCAAAAAATCCCGAAAAACAGCAGATTTCATTAAAAGATCGCGATAAAACGGTAATTTTGGTCAAAAGATTTACGAAAAAAGCATATTTCGTCAAAAAAATCAAGAATCGTGGGAAAAAGAAAAGAAAAAGATTTTAATCTTAATTGGTTAATTCCATGAATACTTGTCATGTCTGTCACACGATTGTTGGCTACCAGTATTTTAGAACGGAAAAATTTTGCTTATTTTATCTGAGATATTTCATCAGTTGAATATAGTTGTTGAGCCAGGGGGTCGAGTGGTTTCATCTCTGGGGACCTGGTAAATCATGCATTTTTGGATTCACCACAACATAAGTAGTACATTTATCCATGATACTTTTTAAATTAGGGTAGCTTAAAGATGCTACACCAGAAAATATACACAATAAATAGCGTTTTTGAATCAAGCTGAATTTTTAGTTAGAAATATTAAATTGAAACCAGAAAAGTTTCAATGGTAATTTTTATTTACATATATACGACATTTCATTTGGGGTTCGAAAACAAAACTAACTTAAACAAATTGTTCGTGACAATTCGGAGTTTAAAAGTGGAAAATTCAGCCAATTGTGGCAACACTCTGGATGATATTGTGATCGGAAAGTTTTTCTGGCTTCGCATGATATTAATTTAGTAAGTATAAAAGCTATTATCTAATGGATTTTTGTTATTTTAAAAAGAAATTATTGACTGTTATAATTGATTGTTATATATAGCTACAGTTTTGAAATTCGTAAATAAACATAGCTTCAGATTTACTAAACAGTAAGAAATTTTAAATGATAGGGCTGATTTTAAAGTTTAAAAAAATAAATCCCTAAAAAATTTTTATTTCTTTTTATCTTCAATAGAAAATGTATTGTAATTGAAATTTTTTTCGACTTCCGGTTTTTTATGGATTTACACGTTTTAGAGATTTCTAAAAACATGGTTTTACAAAATGTCTATCTGTCCGTGTGTCATTCAAAGTGTATGAAGATATGAATAAAATAGAACCAATTTTTTTGTGAATGTTTTTGGCTGTGGCAAGCAGGTTCTTCTTCATTTTTGAAATATTCTGTCGGACGGTGGCGTTAACAATTTTTGTGTCATTTTCACTATCGTACCGACTAAAAAGAAGTTATGCATCAAGTATGAAGTTATGCATCGAATTGAACGAATTTTTTTGTGCAAGTGTTTGGTTACAGCTAGTTGGTTCTCCCTGAATTTGAAAGAAATGCCAAATCAAGAAATTGTCGAAGATATAATCAAGGCTCATGAAATGGGTGAAGAAGCTTATCAAACTTTCAAAAAAGAATATCTCTCGGAAAACTGAAAGACAGAAAGATTTTTCAAACGTCTAAAGAAAAAATAAAGCTAAAGACATTCTTTGACTTGAAGAAGAAACAAAATGTAAAGGTCAATAAATCAGAGTTTGTTGTCAAGGCAGAAAGAAATCTGTTTGCTCAGATGACAATTATTGCTGAACGAAGAAATTTAGACATGAGAATTGTCTTTTCTTACCTTCTAGGGCCTCTCCCATGGTCCTTAGAAACACCCGACGGTTCAATGCTAAAAACAGCAAAATCAAAATTGATGGATGTTATAATAAAAAACTTTGCGCAGGCTGAAAGAATTCCAAATGACGGTGTTGTAAATATGATTGACGGAATGTGCTTTGTTCAAAAGTTACCACAATCGCTACAAACATTTGGACAAGTAGCAGAGAATCTATTTTCTAAAATAATGCAAGAATCTACGTCCTCTGAACGAATAGATGTTATATTTGATACATACAGACAAATATCAGTAAAAAGTGATGAACGAAAAAGGCGAACTGTCGGTGAAGCGATAAAAATAAAACACATAACTTCTGGACACCCAATACGTAAATGGAAGCAGTTTCTATCAAACGAGGAAAACAAGAACTTATACATTTCTTTTCACAAGAATGGCGAAATATTCATTATCTGAAACATTTGAATATGCGAGTTATGTATGTTATCTGTGAAGAAAAATGCTATAAGTTCACAAAAGAATTAGTTGAAGAAGCGACAGAATTGACGTGCTATCAAGAAGAGGTGTATACGCGACTTTTATTTCATGCACATCATGCCCTAGTATCTGGATTTAAAAATTCTATTGTTAGCTCGCTAGTTACTGATGTGGCAATTATCACACTGTTTGCTTTAAAAAATGAGCTGAAGAACTACAGTGGTTCAATATTTATAAAATGTAGATCCAAAGACAGGATAAAATATTGCAACATGAATGAGCTGCATGAACTTCTAGGAAAAGAAGTATGTAATGCGTTACCTGGAATGCATCCATTATCAGGATGCGATACAGTAAGTGCTTTTGCTGCAAACAAAATAATGATTCAAAACGCTGAATTTCGAAATGCTTTAACCCTTTCGGCCCCACCGGGACATATATGTCCCGCTGATATTTTTAAATCACTCAGTGGGATAAGAACTAGAGGAATTTATTATTGTGCATGTCCCAATGGTTTCCTGTGATTACATTTGTATGTTAGTACAATTTTTTGTCGATAGATGGCATTAGGCGTCCACTAGTTGCCTTTTTTGTTCGAGAGAGAGCACCTGGAATGGATAAAAGTTTCGTTTCTGAGTGCTATTGAGACATCGCTACGCATTCGGAAGCACGTGGTCTCTTTCTTTGTGTTCTTTATGTCTATTTTTACCAAATCAAGCAGTTTATTTCAAGTAAGTAAATCTTTTTTGTTGATTTTGAATGAATAATAATATTACGGGACATATATATCCCAATGGTATGTTTTACTGGTACTTTATTGTCCCAGTGGTTATTGAAAGATACGTACGCCTTGTAATGAAAGCTAGTTTTTTTTATACTTTTAGTCATTGAAACATCATGAATCGCCGGAAGGGATTGACAGATGAAGAAATAATTAAATTGTTGAATGAAACAGATTCTAGTAATGGATCAGATGACTCATTTGCAGACAAGGAGTATGTGCCTAGTTTATCTGAAAATGATAGTTGTGATGAATTTGAACAAAATCCAGGGCCTTCTAGGGTAAGGAAACGAAAGTTATCACATGTTGAATATTCTTCAAAATCATCGACTGACTCGGACTCTGATGATTTCTTATCTGATGAAGTGAAGGATCTAAAACAGGTATCAAATTATAAATGCATGCAAAAAAATAAACGTCTCAAAAAAGACGATACTGATAATGTTATTTGGTCAGAAGTTTCTCCAAATTTCGAGCCACGCCTTCTTATAACGAAAAACCGTCCAACTACAATACTGGCAAATATCAACAGATCATCTAATGAATTTGAATGTTTCATGTCGGTATTTCCACGCAGTCTTTTGATTTTTATTTCCCAGTGCACCAACCAGCGTTTGGAAATATTGAGACGGGAAAAAAATGTAGATATTCCCGACACAGACCCGTCAGAGATTATGATGGTGTTAGGAATCATGCTCGTAATGTCGTACAATCGTGTACCGAGCTTTACAGATTATTGGTCAAGTAATTCTTCATTAGGAAACGAAGCAATAAAAAATGCAATTTCCCGTAATAGATGCCTACTTCTTTTTTCTAAAATGTACTTCAATGAACCAGAAAAAAATGCAAATGCTCCAAAAACGTATTATATGGATGAGGTGGTTAATTGTTTGAAAAAAACGTTTTTGCAAGCTCGAGAAGAAAGCCCTTTTCAAAGCATCGACGAATCAATGGCTAAGTTCAAAGGCCGTTCTAGCCTGAAACAATATTTACCCCTAAAGCCTATAAAACGTGGAATAAAAATCTGGGAAAGATGTGATGCATTTACGGGTTACACCTATGACTTCAATATATATTCTGGCAAGAATATGGATAATACAGATTGTGAAGGTGGAACACTTGGAGAAAGAGTTGTTCTAAAACTTTGTTCAACAATACGTAATCCAGACGTTACACTTACTTTTGATAGATTCTTTACAAGTGTACACTTATTGGAAAACATATCTTTTCCTTCTATTGGTACTTGTATTTCAAGTAGAAAAAACATGCCGCAATTCTCTGGCAGAAAACTTGAAAAAGGTGATGCAGAATTTCTTCAGAACAGCAAAGGGATTCTTGCAGCAAAATGGAAAGATTCTAAGTAAGTCCTGATTATGTCAAATTGCCATGGGCCGGATACGACACAAGTCAAACGTAAGCAGAAAAATGGTGAAAGATTAATGATAAATTGCCCTACTGCTCTTGCAGACTATAACAAATTTATGGGGGGCGTTGATTTGTCTGACCAAAAGATATGCCAGTATGACTTTGATAGAAGATCTACCAAATGGTGGAAAAAGGTATTTTATAAACTTTTGATGACAGCAGTTGTGAATGCACACATATTGTTTCTTGAAACCAAACATAAGAAAATTCCTCTCTTGCAATACATTGTCCCCCTAGCCGAATCTCTCATTGCAAAAGGTAAAGAAAATGCACGGATCAAGAGGAAAAAATCAGGTCGCCCATCGAATGCAACAAAACTGATGTTGAATGTAGGCGATCACTTGCCACTGGAAGGACCTACAAGAAGATGTGCCCGCTGTGCAAAACAAAATAAAGAAACCCGCACGAAAACTATATGTACTATGTGCAAAGTTGCTCTTTGCAAAAATTGTTTTGCAATGTATCATTCATAGATGTGTAATAAAATTGTTTGATCTCAATTTTTCACTGTATTTTATATGGTCATCTCAACCCCAACGGGACACATGTGTCCCATTTAAAAAGACCACTGGACACATAGGTCCCACCTCCAAAATTATACTTATAGTAATTTTTTTTTTTTGACAGAATATAGCTATTGATACTTTATTTGACCTATTACAGCCCTAAATCATCTTAATTTTGGAAAAGAAAAAAACTGGTATTGAAAGGGTTAAGTGCCCTTGGTATTCAAGCTGATATATCTGAGGAAATAAAAAAACAGCTGGAGTCGTATGTTTGCCATACCTATTATGGCAAGCACAAATTTTCTGACATCAATGAGTTACGATATACTATTTTTTCTGCAAAAAAAGGTTCTGTGGAGTCGCATCACCTTCCGCCGTGTCGTAATACTCTCTACCTACATATAATGAGGGCTAATTACCAGGCTCTGGTTTGGAAGAAGTGCCTACAGGCTAATCCTGATCTTCCATCCCCAGATAATCATGGTTGGATTTCTGGAACAGACAGTGAAGGAAGAGCTCATCTAGAAGTCCAGCGGACGGACAGTCCTCCTGCTCCTGAAACTGTTTTAGAATTGATATCATGCCATCATGTGTGTGTTTTTTGAATAAACTCAAATGTACAAGCATGTGCAGAAATCAAAACTGTTCCAACTATGACTATGAAAGCGATTTGGACACAGAAATATCAGCTGATGATGATAGTAGTGAAGAAGATTAAGATTTCTGTTAATTATTAATTCTTGAGAATATAAGCACAATATTTTTCACCAGTGTTAATTATTTCTCGAAATTCTATGGCTTATCACATGAAAATAAAATGCATTAAAATGCAAAACAAGATTTCTGTTTTATTTTATTGAAAATGTCTTTTAAACTCTTTATCTAACTGAAAATGTTAATAAACATAATGTTAAATTAGATGTTAAACAAAATTGCAACAAACCATTAATCAGCATAACGTTTTATGTACAATATGTATTCTTCCCATATTTTTATTGAAATGCCTCAAATTATATGATAATTGCAAAATTAATCACATGTATCCCCGTATGACAGATGACGTCAGTCTTTTCAATATGGCGTCTTTAAGCTATCACAAATTTCATAGTATCATCATAAAATGAACTCCTTGGATCATTGTGAATCCAAAAAGGTATGTATTATTAAGTCCCCAGAGAGGAAACCAAAAGGCCTAACTTTGGCCTCTAGCTCAACGACTAATAGGGCGAAGGAAATTTTTCGAAAATAACGGTGGCGAAGAAGTATAGAGATTTTTAGCTCTGTGACAGACATAACAAAATCATGGAATTAACCAATTATATATTTCTCTCACCATACTTTAAACACAGGAATGATTGGATTTTAAAATTTTAAGGCATTTGATCCCAAAATTGAAAAATTCAGCCAGTAAAGAAATTTAGGCATAAAAAGTATTGCAAATTTCGACAATGGTCACCAAAAAATTTTTTTTGAGTGAAGTGTATTTCTCTCATCCCTCTCTTCTTCTCTCTGCTGTATCCTTTCATATTATTTCTTTCTACTCAGAATCATCCCTGATTAATCTTTAGCAGTCTTTGTCTCTAAAAATTACATCCTCGATTGCATGGCATCAGATTGACTCCGTATTTTGTTTTAAAATAACTTTATTATTCCTTAAGTTGTATTAGAATAATATGACACAAAAATATAACATATTTTGATACAAAATATGTCTTATTAAATAAACAAAGCTTTTAACCATATTTTAATAAACCAATCGCACTCCATCACACAATACAACGTCCATCACATTTACTTTACGATTAAACAGAAATCAAAACAAAATTTTCGAAAATCCCTTTTTTAACTGTTTTTGTTGCAATGATCCTATGTTGAGACCACCTAATTTTAATTTCAAACTTAGAAATAACACCAAAAATATTTTAATAAATCTTTTCTTTTACAGTGAAAGTTAAAAGTAACAAGTTTTTAATTTCTAAAAAAGTCGTTTACTGTCAGTCAATCATTAATGGGTTATCTTATTACTTTACGGACAGAATTTTTCTGTAACCGAAAGGGTTAAAAATGTGCCCTTTTTTATAGGAGCACCCTGCCCTTATTTTATTCTGGGGGAAACACTAAAATATCTACATTTTTATTATTTTAGTTTATTATTTATTTTAATATGTTGTTGTATTAAAAGCACTCGTTATAGGTTCGATTGCATTATTAATTACATTCAAGTTACTGTTTAAAAAATGTAAATAAAGCAATCTGCAAAATTCTAAAATAAGCAAAACCTCTAATCCCAATGTGTGCGGATTTGAGGGAATCTGTTGTACAACACTGTTGAGTGATTTCAGTGTTGCATGCTGGGAAATGAAATTCGGAGAAAAAAAACAATTTGAAGTGCATATACTTAGCCTGGAGATTTAAAAAAACAGAGGGGAGGGTGTTAAAATCTTAAACAGTCAAATCATTCAAAATAATATTTATTTTTAAAAATCTTTTGATTAATCTCTACAGTATTTCATATAAGTTTTCACTAGATATTAGGATTTATATCTTTCAGTAGACTGCCTCAAAACTTTCATTTTTTATTTAATAATTCTAAACATTTATCATTACATTTTTAAAAAATATTTTGTAAGTTATAAGGTACTACTTGGTTATCCCGTCGACCAGTCTCGCCAAATAATACAAATAACCAAACTAATAGCCAAATTACGCATATTGACATAATTTAGATTTTAAATAAAGAAAAAAACAAATAATTAGTAGAATATTAATAAAAATATTAATGAAAAGTCGAAATAAAAATCACTTAATGACATTTTAAACACGCGAATCGCATTTAATGTCATTGAATGTGACATTCACGATCATCCATTATTGGCATTTATTCTTATAGTTTGGCGATATTTTATTGTCGACGGGATAACCTAGTAGTATCTAAAAAAGGAAATAACAATCATATGTACAGTTCTATTTTATTTTATTGTATAACTAATAAATATGTGTAAATTCTAAGAATTTAATTTTACTGTGCAAATTGGAAATTTATTCCACCTTTTTCCTTATTTCTCTCTTTCATGCCTGACCTAGTGGTAGGGATAGATATCAAGTGCCAGACCTTCCACCCGTTCTCCCCCAAAGATGATAATATTGTGTATATACAGCCCCTACCACATAAACTCAAAAGAAAGATGTATTACGTGGAACATCATAAGTATTTCTATTTAAATATTACGCATATGTATATTCATCTGTACTCGAGTTAAAGTAGCTAATCACCAGTGGTGTAGTCGTAAAAAAGCCAGAGCGTATACCAGTGTTCTCGCTGACATTTGACCAACGTTAGTAATTTGGCTAATTAAAAATGAAAAACATTCGCCAAATGAAAAAAGTATTAGCGAAAATAAATTCGCCGTGTAGCCAAAAAAAAATAAATAAAAAAAAATAAAAAAAAAATAAAAAACCCTTTAATCCTTCTCCACCTTTTTTTTTCAATATGTTCTAAAATAACCTAAGTTTTTATAATTGCGACAACGATTGTTATTCATCTAATTTCAACTACCCACACTAGCAAACTGGAGATTCCAATCGCTTAATTACTCGCCAAATGAAGAATTTAGTTGCAATTTGGCGCAATGGCAAGCGACAGCGAGAACTCTGGCATATATGTTCTAAGTAGAGAGTATACACTCAAAGTAGAGAGTATACCCTACGAAGTAAATACTATAGCTTTCTAGAGAAACAGAGGGTATGCGGCATTCCTTAAAAAAATCCAGAAGATATACGGCGTATATCCCCGTATACCTTCCACTACATCCCTACTGGTCACTCAGTTACCGAATGCCCCTGAGCAATGTAAAGTCTAGGGGCATTGGATACATTCGTAGATTTAAAATATCTACTCAGGAAATAAATTTTTTAACTTCTATTTTTCGTAGACACTTCTTAAAAGATGTCTCTGTGTTTCTTAGTTCTCAAAAAATCTCTGTAGTATAGATTTTATTTTATATGAAATATTTGCCACTCTTACTTAAAGTTTTCCCGTTTTTAATACATAAAATATTGAACTAAGCATAGGTATTAGAAATAGTTTGAGAACTAAGGAATAAGGGAACATCTTTTAACAAGGAGTACACAGAAAAAAAGACTTTAAAAATTTTAATCGCCCCAGAGATAGTTTGAATATACGAATGCATTTAACATCCATAGATTTAACATTACGGAGGAGAATTCCGAAGCTAGATGACCAGTCCCCAAAGAAAACAATATTGTCCAATCGGCTACTTAATTGGCAGATAAAATTTTGTGCAGTTTATTAAAAAATGTCTTGTTTATTATTTTTCTTTCTGTTTTTCAGATTCAATAGTAGATAAATTTGTTTCTGCTGAAGTTAGCAAGTCTTTTCATTGGTTGAAAATGGCAACAATTTCTTCATAGTAGAAATTTAAAGAAGTTTCTGATTTCGTTCAAAATCAAGTCTATACATTTAAGAAAATGTCATCGATTACAGAAGAAAATTCTTCCTCCACTGAACAGCACTTTGTTCCTCGAAATGAAGATAAAGAAAAACATAACTCCTCTGATAGAGGAAAAAAGTTTATATCTGTGATAAATGTTCAAAAACATTTTCTATGAACTGTGTTCTAAAAAGGCATCTCCTGACTCATACAGCAGAAAAACCTTTCGTTTGTGGAGCATTCTCCAAAAGATTTTCTAATAGTAGTAATCTAAGAAGGCATCTCTTGACTCATACAAGGGAAAAACCTTTTGTTTGTGAAGCATGTTCCAAGAGATTTTCTGATAACAGTAATCTAAGAAAGCATCTTTTGATTCATACAGGTGAAAAATCTTTCATTTGTGAATCATGTTTTAAAGGATTTTCTCATAAACATCTACTAAGAGCCCTTCTCTTGACTCACACTGGAGAGAGAACTTTCGTTTGTGAAGTATGTACCAAAAGATTTACTCAGAATCATACTCTAAGAGCCCATCGCTTGAAACACACTGGAGAAAAACCTTTTGCTTGTGAAATGTGTTTCAAAGCATTTTCTGATAAGAGTACTCTAAGAAGCCATCGCTTGACTCATATTGGAGAGAAAGCCTTTGCTTCTGAAATATGTTCCAAGAGATTTTCTCATAAAAGTGCTCTATAAACACATCTCTTGACTCATACAGGTGAAAAGCCTTTTGTTTGTGAGATGTGTTCCAAAGGATTTTCTCAAAATGGTGATCTAAGAAAACATCGCTTGACACATACAGGAGAGAAACCCTTTGCTTGTGAAAAATGCTTTAAAGGTTTTTCTGATAAAAGTAGTCTGAGAAAACATTTCGCTACTCATACTGTAGAGTAACCTTTTTATTTGTGGAATATGTTCCAAGGGATTTTCTAAGAATAACATTCAGAAAAGACATCTCTTGATGCATTCATGTGTAAAACCCTGATTTTTGTGAAATATGTTGCAAAGGACTTTCTCTGAATGATCATCTAAGAACCCATCTCTTGATGCATATATAGGACATAATCCTTGTGTTTAAGAAATGTGTTCTAAAGGATTTTCTAGACATGGCTGTCTAGAAAGACATTCGTGTTTTATACTGGAGAAAAAACTTTTGTTTATACTATCTGTTTTCAATTGGATTATCTGATAACCATTTCTTATGGAAACATTTGTCTAATACCAAATAAACAACCCACATGGGTGCAAGACCTTCAGTCTCAGGACTGATTTCAGTCTTGAAAAGAATTTTGATTAACTTTAAATTCTATTTTATATACTTAAATAATAGCAGTTTTTCCATCAAGAACATCTAATTACTTTCTTTTATTGTAAGAAATCAATTTTTATCCATAATGTAACGCTTAGAAGTCTTCTAACCCTTTTTGGTTTAATTATTTTTAATACTCTGAAAAGTTTTCAGTCTTGACTTGGTTGCACTTCTTGCAGCATGTGCAAAAGTTAGCTTCAACATGAAAGATGTATAAATCTTTATCCACTTATTCTTTTTCACACACATCTCTCACAAATTCAAAATATGAGTTTTAAAATATATGATATAAAATTTAAGTGATGCCTTTATGTGGCTTTAAAAGGTTTGTCTCAAAATATTAGTATTATCTATTTTATTATTATGTATTTTAACATATAAAAAATAATTTTAATTTACCAATTCGTTTTTAAATATATAATTTTAATTGAATCTATAATATGCAAAGGTATTTATTTCAATAAATTAATTTATCTTTTGTGTTACGTTATTCAAAATTGTACATAATATTTATGTAAATGTTTTTTTACCAAGGTAATAAAAATTGTCTAATCAGCTACTTAACTGACAGTTAAACTTTTGTGTAGTTTCTTAAAAAAGTCTTGTTTATTATTTTTCTTTCTGTTTTTCAGATTCAATTGCAGCTAAAACTGTTTTTGCTAAAGTTCAGTAAGTCATTTCCTTAATAATTTTTGCCTTTTTAAAGGCAAAAATTTCTTCAAAGTGAAACTTTAAAGAAGTTTCTGTTATCACCCTAAACAAATTTTTTTAATTTAAGAAAATGTCATCGATTACAGAAGAAAATTCTTCCTCCAATCAACAAACTTTTTGTCCTAAAAATGGGAATAAAGAAAAACATTTCTCAGGTGTTACAGGAAAACACCTTTCATTTGTGAAACATGCAATAGTCATCTAAGAAGGCATCTCTTGACTCATACAGGTGAAAAACCCTTTGTTTGTGAAGTATGTTTTAAAGAATTTTCTGATAATAGTAGTTTAATAAGACATCTCTTGACTCATACAGGTAAAAAACCTTTCATTTGTGAAACATGTTCCAAAGGATTTTCTACGAATAGTAGTCTAAGAACCCATCTCTTGACTCATACAGGAGAAAAACCTTTTGCTTGTGAAATATGTTCCAAAGGTTTTTCTCGGAATAGTAGTTTAAGAGACCATCTCTTGACACATACAGGTGAAAAGCCTTTTGCTTGTGAAATATGTTTGAAAGCATTTTCACATATTAGTGATCTAAAGAAGCATCTCAACACATACAGGAGAGAAACCTTTTGTTTGTGAAAATTATTTTAAACGGTTTTCTCAGAATAGCAGTCTAAGAAAACATCTCTTGACTCATATTGGTGAAAACCTTTCATTTGTGAAATATGCTCCAAAGGATTTTCTCAGAATTGGAATCTAAGAAAACATCTCTTGACACACACAGGATAAAATCCTTTCTAAAATGTGCTCTAAGGATTTTCTAGACATTGTGAACTAGACACCTCATAATTGATACAGGAGAAATCGTTTTGTTTGTACATTCTGTTTCTTAACGGATTATCTGATAACCATTATTTAAGGTAAAATTTGTCTCATTCCAAATAGACAATACATGAAAATCTGCTATATTTTTATTTCCGAAATGGAGTGTGAACCTTGTATATGTCATTATATTTACTATTATTACTTATTATGTTTTAGCCTTTAGTAATAAATAAAAAAATATTTTGCACTTCATCCATGGTTTAGTGTCTTATTTGTTAATGAACAAATAGTTGTTGACATATTCATTCTTACCTATTAGTACATTCATTTTACATGGCTTAACACATTTTTGAGGTTAAGGGGCTATTTCAGTCAAATGAAAAGACCCGTTCGATAATTCTAATCCAAAAGAAGAAATTTATAAAAATATTTTGATTGCATTTCAATATTTTAAATTATTATTATTATTACTTGTATTTGATAGCTGGATATTAATCTAAATGCAGGTCATTTTTTACTTTATCGATTTTAGTTGCAGATATTTTTTTTAGGGTGCTTTTGCTTTCGAAACTGGTTCCGAAAACAAAAGCATCTTAACGAAAAATATCTGTACACAAAATCAAAAAAGTAAAAAGCGGCCAGCATACAGATCGATCTCAGCTATCCATTGAAAAAAAATTCATTTAATAATATTAAAATGTAACCGAGATATCTTTATAAATTTCTTCCTTAGGTGAACGGGTCTTTTCATTTGAATGAAGTAGCCTCTTAAACAGGATTTCGTTATAGGCAGGTTCTTTTTCACATGTTTTACCACATTTTAATTTAGCGACATTTTAAAAAGCCTAGAAATGTACTATTCTTTAGAAATATATAATATGTAGTTGTAGAATAATAATAATTTAAAGATGTATGCATTTTTTGAAAATTTTTTTTGGTTAGGACAAATGTTACTGATCTTTGAATGGACCAAACCATACTGATAAATGATTTTCATTCGAGGAGAGTCAAAACCGGGACTAGATTAAGGCCCGTGAATACCAGAAAGAATGACACCAGTCTCGGCTCGATACAGAAACAAAGTTAGACTCGGTCCAGTCCTTCAGAATAAAAGGCTCGATCCAGAAAGTGTAACTAACAAGGAAGGTCTCCATACGGGCATACCCCGAAAAATCTGAAAAAAATACAGAATGTTCTTCTCGTGTGGTTATATACGTTTATAAAAAAAATTTCGGCGGAACCTCCATTCTGTATCCGTAAAAAAATAATGAAAATTTCGTTATTCGGCGTTTTATCGCCAGTTGGCGAAGGAATGTAATTTAAAAATTACTTTATGTTAAATACACTTCAAAAAAAAGTTTCATGTTGAACTTGTTTTGATAAATTTAATTTAAATAAATTTTGTTTTATAAGTTTTAATTTGTTTTAAGTATAATTTTGTCATATCGAAATTTATATGCATTTATATTCAGATTTAATCATCAAAATTTGAGATTTAAAACGAAATCTATAATTTAATTTAATTAAATTTGTTTCCTGCTCAAAATCCAATTACATTTTGTTGCTATGGAAACATGTGGCTTTTTTTTTTAATGCGCTTAAATTTATGAAGATAATTTTTCTCAATATGATTTTTTTTATCTATGAAAACATTTTTTCCAGTGATTAATTAAATAGCTACTTCAACAAGTAATATATATATGCAATATAATATGTATATATATGTGTATAAGATATTAAAGTCTCTCATTATTTATGTTTAAATTCATTAAATACGATTTACACGCATTCTAAATATCCAACAGTTTTGAATTGCATAATAATCGTTTGCGTTTGGCGAGGAAAAGAGCTGCTCGCCAAATCGAGTGACTCTTTCGTCTTTTCACGCCAAATATTCGAAACTATTTTATTTTTTTACATAATTTTTAATGCGATTCCGCCGCTAATTTTGACTGATCCTTTATTACATACATAAGTACTTGAATTAGTATTTTTTTCATAAAATTCTGAGTATGCCCAGTATGGAGACCTTCGTTCTAAATCCGGCACGCGATTTCAGGAAAAAGTTTGTTCCAGGCCAAACCCATATGGGTGGAGGGGCTAAATTTTTTTTCAGTATGAATCGGATGTAAGATTTGAAAATTTTATCATGTAAAAAACAAAGCATTGTAAAACCTGCCTAGACTAGATCAGAAGGCGCCGGAAAAAATTTCCATTTTTGACAGGTTTACAGCTTAGCAGATATTAGTTGTTGGGAATACATTTTGCCATAACTATGATTTTTTTTCTTTTCAATCTGGATTCTGTTTCATACATTTTCTGTTTTTACGAGGTTTTAATTGGTCCTTTTGACAAGTTTTGTTTTCACAAAGAGGTAAACACAGGATCGCAGACAAGTTGAGTTTTAAATAGATTGTTATCTTAGCAAGTATGTACGTGATTATAACATCTTATTGTATTAGGAAATACTTTGTTATTAAAAGGATCCGTATTCACGAGTGTAATAATAAAAATAATTTTGCATGAACAAAATGTTTCAACTACATATTAGAGAGAGATTTAACCATAAGATGTGAATCATACAGTTACAATTATCACTAGGTAAGGTTCCCAGGTGAAAGCTGTGGATTTTGACGAGTGTGGTATCAAAAGGAAGATCTCGTCATGTACGTTAAAAAGTGCAATGGAACTACCTGTTCGAATCCAACCGTTTTCAAGATATCAGCATTTGAAGTGTGAGTAAATAAATAAATAAATTGACAGGGTGGTATATAAACTGTTCACAAGTTAAGCAAACCTAAGTAAAACATCCTATTTTACACTATATACACATGTAGTTAATCCATTATGTCATGCCACACATTTGGCGAAAATTTTACATAAAACAACACTAAAAAGAATTTAGAAACGTTTTTGAATATATGGGGTACCTACGGTGCATGTAATTTTCAAAAACGTTTCTGAATATTTAAGAAACCTCTTTCTGCAATATTCAGGAGCATTGTTGACTATTTTAGAAATTTTAATGTTTGTCTAAAATTTTTAAAATAGTGAATAAAGTTTCTGAATATTGCAGAAAGAAATTTTCGAAATACTCAGGAACGTTTTTAAAAATTACATGCACTATAGCTGCCCCATATATTCAGAAATGTTTCTGAAATTTTTTACATTGAAGGTACTGGAAATAACAAAACAAATGGAAAAACTCTTCGAATGCACGCATACGCGAAAACTTTGTAGTATGAGAAGTGCCTGTCTAAAAGAGGGTAAATAAGTAGCAATGTGTGGGTTTAAAGGATTTTGCTTGTAGTTCGGGAAAAGGTATTGGCAGGAGAATTAAAAACAACGCAAAGAAATTTTTAACTTGCAAACAATTTATATATCTGCCTGTCAATTTATTTATTTATTCATTCACATTTCAAGTACTGAAATTTCGAAAACATTTGGATTCGGACGGGTAGCTCTATTGCACTTTTTTAACGTACATGACGAAGTCTTTCTTTTAATATCCCATTTGTCCAAATCCACAACTTACACCCGGGAAGGTTTTCTAGTCAGTTTAAAACTTCATTTTCCCGAATCTAATAAAGATTAGAATCCTGAATACGTTGGATTGTCCGCAGCCCAAACTCGAAAATCATATTTGAAGTTAACCCAAAGGCAGGGGGATCACCAGGGATTGACCCCTCCCCAAAATTTTTATCTGAGCGTATCAAAAATGGCATTAAATGCGCGCTATCAAATTTCAATACAAGTCCCTGTTTTATTATTTTGTTTCATCTCTTCCTCCTATTCTTGCATTCGTTCTTTTAAGCGATCTAGCAAAGTAAATCGTTTTATTAAACGAAGAAAATGGCATTAGAATTGCAGCAATGCTAATTTTTTGGGAACGAAAATATTTTCAAAAACTTTCTCGTTTCTTTCCACTTTCCTTGCGTGAGAAAGCGAACATCCTTGACCTGAGTGTAAGGTCAAGCTTGTGTCCGAGTGGTTGCATTGATTAGACGTACGGACACATACATCTACTTTTTGCGGTTAGAAGTTGGCGTGTTTTATGTTCGCAGGTGGCGCGTTTTATGTAGAATAACTTCTCCATTTAAAGGAAGGAAAATTTTTAATCCAACTGTAGGACAGGGATCTTTCTCTTAAGTAGGGTGTAGATAGTTATCTCGTGAACCGCCGCGGTGAGCAGCCCATCTTCGTCGATGACCCTTTAGATCAGGAATGACTAGATAACGGATCCCTTTGTTCTCTTTGGGAATGCTTGAAGCCGGAATGGCCGAGATTTGGCGAGAGTTTTCCTTGCCAAATGGGTGTCTTTTTTGGCGATGATCCCTTCTTGGCAATTTTTTCTGCTTTCATTCTCATAATAAAAGAACGTAGCGCAGTCGAAAAAGGTCTTGGTAGCTGGTGGGATCTGCGGGAGAAACCGGATTGCTGCGCATTCTCTAAAACCATCACGTGATGGTAGGGAGGTTGATGATGGCTTCAAGAAAGGTTGCTATTTCTTAGTCCAGTTATATTATAAGTCAATGGATGACCCCCACAATCTGACTCCCTTGCGCTAAGCGCTGTCGCTGCTAAGCGACCAAGAGCCCCGTCAAACATCTTTATTTACGATCCGAATGCTTTAGATTCTAAATAGAAAAGAGAAGAAAAAAGAGAGAAATTGAAACCGTTTTCTATAGTCAGTAAACTACAGAAGTATTCACATTCTAGATTTCCTCGAATTCAATTGATGTTGGGCAAAATACAGGTGTTCTCGGATCTTATTGAGAATTGCGGAAGGTCCTCTTCAAGGTCAACTGAAATTTTACGAAAACGGACTGTATAATTCCTTTTCCCCGGTGAGCGACCCATGTATTTGAATAAAGATAACATAATAAAATGGCAGAAAAGTTTATGTTTCATCTCTTTGCCCTTTTTTTTTTTTTGCATTTGTTCTTTTAAGTGAACCAGCAAAGTAAATCGTTTTATTAAACGAAGAAAATGACATTAGAATTGCAGCAATGCTAATTTTTTGGGAACGAAAATATTTTCAAAAACTTTCTCGTTTCTTTCCACTTTCCTTGCTTGAGAAAGCGGACATCCTTGACCTGAGTGTAAGGTCAAGCTTGTGTCCGAGTGGTTGCATTGATTGGACGTGCGGACACACACAACTACTTTTTGCGGTTAGAATCAATCCAACTGTAGGACAGGGATCTTTCTCTTAAGTAGGGTTGAGATAGTTATCTCGTGAACCAACGCGGTGAGCGGCCCATCTTATGTGTATGTATTTGAATAAAGGTAATATAATAAAATGCACGTCGTCTTTATTTACGAAATAATAATATTAATTCAAAATAATAATATTTAACACAAGAATTTAGAATATCTAGTTATTTAAACATTAAATGAATATTATTTAACACAATATTGTTTATATATTGAACAACAAATGGCAGCTCTATCAAAATTCCATTTGATTTCACCAGAAGTTATTAAAAAATTACAGATAGACATTAACTATTTGTTTAATATATAACTCAATTTAACATTTCAGTTACAAATTTGGAGTTTAAATTTCATTAAATGTTAGTTGTAATGTATAGGTATCAAATTTTTATCTATAGAAATGCAGGTAGAAAATTCATTATATAAAATAAGACGTCTTTCATAGGGAATTAATTTTTTTAATTGTTTCTTTCCCAACTCTTTATCCTGTTTTTCAGCTTTCACATAGTACGTTTCCCATCCATACATAAAATTCGTGCTATATCAAATTATGATGCAAAAATATGAATTTAGGAACAAAATAATTACACAATCGTATAGTACACAATGTTAAAATGATGCGTATAGTGTGCACAGCGCCACTATGTGGCCACTTTAGCGTTAGGGTCAAGTTTGGTTGAGAGATGCCATAGACGAAATTTCTAGCATAGCTAAATATGCCTTTCCGTTCTTTTTACAGTTTCAGTTTTTCCCATAGGACTGTTTTGTGTGTGTGTGGGGGGGGGGGGGGGCGTTTCTCATTTTTTATGTAATTTGTCTAGCTTATGCTTCATACATTAAAAAATAACATAGAAAATTCTCTCCCGTCATTCTGGGTCACGCAGTGCAGTAGTTGGAAAAAAATATTAGTGGGAGCTCAAATTTTCATAGATTATGAGGCTACCGGATTTTTGCTAACTTAAAAACCAATTTGAAACATTGAACAAAAAGCCGACTTAAAAAAAAATTAACAGTTATAATTATTATATTAAAGTGTTTATAGTTGTGTAATTTGCTTTCATTCAGTAAGAATAGAGCAACTGAACCTCCGCCCCTTGAATACTAGGCATCAGTGCTGATTTTTCTTTTTCTTTCTTCCAGTGTGTGTACGGTCTCTTCTTACGGTCTCAATAATTTTTAAAAGTTCTTTCGCTTTATTTTTCTGAGATTAAAGAAGTCTAAGAAATCTTTTATAATTTCTGGAGTCAAAACTTAGAGGATCGTGCACACTTTAAAAAAATCCGTTTTAGGTAGCCGACATTTTAGTGTCAGTGCTTAGGCCCAATATTCAAGGGGCAGTGGCAATACGACGGCTTCAAAGTATCTTATTGATTTAAGTATCTCCTTTCTTGATAAGTGCAGTCGAGTCTTCTTAAAACTAGCAAAAATGAACCGTTTCCTTGAAGAAAAAATGAATTGTGCTCGTACGCGATTTTTTCTTTCTTTTTTACAGTAACAAACCAAATATTTTTGGGAACGGCGCTCCCACGCGTTCCCGCCCAATTACAGCACTGGGGTCACGTTACGGATTCATAATGATTTAAAATTTAAATTTCTCAAACTTCTCCGAGGTTTTCAATAAATCAGCATCTGAAAACAATGCCAGTGTGGTGTGTGTATGATATCTGTGCCATATAAATATTATTTAGTTTTTTTAAGTTCACTCCAGTGTTATATTTTCCAGTGACAGTCAATGCACAGTTTCTGCTCGGGCATGGCGGGCAGTTCAGCTAGTATGAGATAATTTTAGTGGAGATATTTACTTAATCTTACATACACACTGCACAAACATATGCGTACTTGTTTCTTATTATTACTAGTATTGAAAAATGCTCTGACGAGCACCAAAGAAGTTTAATATGTTGAAAAAAGGTTTGACAAGTGTTTATATTAATAATTGAACCAGAAGGAGGACAATGGATACCTTCTTGGCTGCAACTCACATCAATGCCAACTTTGAAGAATAACGTTTGCGCTTTTTCCATGTAAAATAAATTTCCGGTACTTTAGTCGAACCACAGACTTCTAATATACGTAGACGCCACATTCCATTGTTCTCTCGGCATGGTTTCGAATCCAACATCTTTGACAAAAAGACGCCGTTTTTGGCGGTGATCGTTTTGTTGGCAACTTTCAGATTTCACAAAGAGAAAAACAGAAGAGCGGTCAACTTCAAGACAAACATAACAATACGAATTTCGGTGCGGGAGAAAAACTGGTTTGGCGCGCTAAATCTACCCTCCGTCACGTGACGGGAGGCAAAGATGTCAAAGTAAGAAAAGGTTACCGATGTGGTATCTAGGTATTAGAGGTCATTGAGTCGAACTTTCCATCACGCTTTACATGTTGACTGATCTGCACTACAATCAATTTTCTCTGCAATTCTTCTCTCTGGGCGTGCTTGGTGGCACTACATTGGTGCGATACATTATAGGAACTAGGCTTTTAGTACTATGTGGCCTAATCTTACACTCATATTTAACAAGCTGCTTCTTTACTGGGTACGTCTTTACACTATACATTTTTAAAGTAATTGTGACTGATTTGTTTTCATGGAAAAAGCGCAAATATGTTTTTTAAGGTGGCTTTGAAGTGAGTTGCAGCCAAGAAGGGATTCCTTGTCCTCCTTCATGCTCAATTATTAATAGAAGCACTTGTCAAATCTGTTTTCACACTTAAAATCATATTAACCTGTCTTGGTGCTCGTCAGAGCATTTTTTAATATAAGTCATTTAATTTTTTTGATAAAAAAGATTTTTTTTTATATTTTGAAAAACAGAAAAATTGCTGCCGTCAAGAATTTATTATTATTTTGGAATAACAAAAAAGCCATTGCATTGTCATGTAAAATGCATAATATCTGGAAAATAAACCAACAAGTCAAATGAAAAAAATACAGTGCGTTCACAACTTTATTGAAAGAACTGAAACTGAAAGACTCACAATGAAAACAAACAAACATATTTTTCATTTTTTTTTATTTTTATTTTTTTAAGTTAATCCATCAATGAGATCGTTAGCTACAGATAGTTGAATTTATCGTTACCATTTTTTAAGTTAAAAGTTCAATAAAAAAAACTACAATAACTACGATAATTTTTTGAATGCTATCATTTTATTTGTCCTATCGAGTTCTGTCTTTTAACAAAAAAAATAACTGTCGTAGATCAACTGGTTTGTCAGAAATTTCAAAAATACGTTTGCATTTTCCATTTCTTAAACATATTATACTAAATGCTACCGCGTTTGCTATGATTTATTCATTAAGTAATATAAAGAGTTAATGAGTCATTAAGTATTTATTCATTAAGTTAAAATAAAACGCTATAAATATTAAACAACACGTGTTTGTTATTAGATCAGACAAAGATGTTGGAAGAAATTTCAAGGGGAATTATTTCGATGATAGATTATTTATTTTAAAATATTTTTTTTAATGAATTAAAAAGAAAGATTTAAAATTTTGTGTGCTAAAGAATGGAGGATTTTAGGGGAAGAATTCATATTATTCTTTTTTACATGCGTTCGTAATTATAAAAATAATTAACACCAATAGTCGTCGTTCAGATATAACAGAGCAAAAACTGCCCAAGCGAATCGCTTGAAATTAAAAATATATAACTGTTCCATAATTTTGTTATTTTAAATTTTATGAAAATCGGACGCATATTTTAATTACAGAGACAATAAAAAGCATTCTGTTACATTACGGTCAATGGAAAAAAATAATTTCAAGAGAATTTAAATGATGTTAAACTGTTTCGAACACAATAGAATTCATAAGTAACTAAGAAGCATATACTAAAAAATACATTCTACACAATCTGTTGTACTAAGAAATTTTTTTTTTAAATTTACAGGTTCACACAAAAGTATTCCATTGCACAATTGTATAGGGAGGAAACACTGTTTGGAGCGCGCTTTAATACTACTAAAAAATTTCACATTTTATGAATTTCATATAGGTTGCTGAGGTGTACTACAAGTTACTTCTTAAATAATAGAAAGCAATAGTATTTGCAAGGACACATGAAAGACTTTGGCCACTATACTATATCCGTTGTACTGTATACTATTACACCAACATCTGGATATTTAAAAAAAAATATTGCACGAACGCACCTAATTTGCTATGTTTGATGTGCAATTTCCAACTTGTTTTATGCAGAAATCGGGTCAAAAGCCGAAAATTCTTATCCCTGCATTATCTGTCTTTACTTCTACACTAAAGATAAGAATGGTTTTTTGATAATTTTTCTAAATCTCAATTATAAGTTTCGCTTCAATTTTTTTTTCTTTTGAAAAAAGAAATACTTACAAACGACAATATACAAAATGTAAACGGATAATAAATACTTTGCACCACCTATTTTACAGAAAGCATGTTTCAGGAAATCTCAGAAATTCATAATCATTTCATTCAATATATTTTTTTTTCAAATAATGTAAAATAAAAACAACCACAAACATTTTCCACATAGACTATAATATAAAATCGAATTATTTTGAGCGTCCCTCTGAACGATCTACAAATGCTACAGTCAATCAGTGTAACTTTGGTCCAAAAAAAAAAGATTAAATCTGCTACACCACTTAGGTTAACGGCAAAGTTTTAGTCTCAAAATAGAGATAGATACACTAGTGTGAATTTGGTAGCTCATTGGAAATAAATCGTGAATGTTCCACCATGACAGAATGAATCAAAGTTTCGTAAAAGTGGAGCAAAGTTACCCGGATTGATCGTACATAATTCATTTTCAAGAACGAATGTGGCATAGTAAATCTCAGTACCTTACACCAATTACATGTCAACATGTGTCATTCGAAAGAGGTAAGTCATAGTCAGTTGGGCATGAGCTATAACAAAGTCATAAACATTTTTTTAAGTATGATGGAATCTTTTAGAGATTGAATTGGATGAGGCAAGGAATCATTTCAATGTTTTTTTCCCAATATTTATTGACATTTAAAACTTATACCTGACTGTTATTCATTTACAAATAAACAATCAGATTAAGCGACCTTGAAATTAAGGAACTTAAAAGATTGCAATAGGTATCAGTAATAACATGATAATTAAATTAAAATACTTTGTTTTAATATAAGCCTGATGAGATAAGCATAATTTTAAAAAATGTTTACCAACCTTTACTTATATTTCAAATACCATCAGACAGTTGTTACCTTTTAAAATAACAACCAGTAGTGTATCAAAAACCTTAAAACAAATTTTTTTCAATATTATGGGTAAGTCAGTAGGCCATACCCTTTTCAAAACTAATATTTTCAGCTTAAATATTGATAAGAAAATAAATTTTACCATCAAGGAAATTTTTTGTAAGAAATCGGGTTTAACAAATGTTTTTAAAATTTAAATACTATCAATCATTATAAAATTTTACAGGCATATAAGCGTAAAAAATGGAGATTTTGTAATATTTTCAAATAATATAAAGCATCCTAAAAATAAAATGCTGTTTGCCAGGGCTCATCGTTATAGCTCCTGATCTGCTAATTTAATGGTTTAAACAGTCGAATTTCTGTTTTTCACTGCTTTTTTTGTGCACTGCAGTAAACGGAAAGAAATGTTTCGTTACTTCTGAAATATGCTACGATTAGTTAACCGCAATCAACAAATTTTATGAGCAAAATATAGCACAGATAGCTTTCTCGGTATTTATTTCTGAAGTTTATCTTTCATAAAATATTTCTCGTTAGTATGACATTAACAGATGCTTCCTTAAACAAATCTTTTGAAAGAATCTTTTAACACATATTTCTCACAAAAAATGTTTCTCTTCAATAAGAATTAAAGCATATTTCTGAGAAAATTTCTAGTTGCATATAAAACAGAGAAAAGGTTTTCGCCAGTATGAATTGACAGATGCTTGCGTAAATCTCCCTTTCGAGAGAATTTATTGTTTCCTTTCTCGCATACAAGGTTTTTGTTTTAAGTTATGCCTGGTTAGATTACTCTTTTTAGAAAATTTCTTGTTGCATATCTCACACACAAAAGGTTTCTCACCAGCATGTATTAACATATGTTTGTTTAAATGGTCCTTTCGAGAGAATTTTTTGTTGCATGCATCACACACAAACGGTTTTTCACCAGCATGAGTTAACAGATGGCTGCTTAAATGGCCCTTTTGAGAGAATTTTTTGTTGCATATATCACATACAAACGGTTTCTCGCCAGTATGAATTAACAGATGGCTGCTTAAAATGCTCTTTCGAGAGAATTTCTTGTTGCATATCTCACATACAAACGGTTTCTCCCCAGTATGAATTAACAGATGCCTGCTTAAATCAACCTTTTGAGAGAATTTCTTGCTGCATATCTCACATACAAAAGGTTTCTCACCAGTATGAATTAACAGATGCTGGTTTAAATTACTCTTTTCAGAGAATTTTTTGTTGCATTTTTCACACACAAAAGGTTTTTCACCAATATGAATTAACAGATGCCTTGTTAAATCACTGTTTCTAGAAAATTTCTTGTTACATATCTCACACACAAAAGATTTTTTACTAGTATGAATTAACAAATGTCTGCTTAAATAGCTCTTTTGAGAGAATTTCTTGTTGCATATATCACACACAAACAGTTTCACACCAGTATGAGTTAACAGATGGCTGCTTAAATTGCTCTTTCGAGAGAATTTCTTGTTGCATACCTCACACAAAAAAGACTTCTTTGGGATAAATTCTTGCATAACTCACCAATGAAAGATTTTCCTGGCTTTGACTTAGAAGCTGCTTTTTCAAAAAGCTCTGATAAAAAATATTTTGCTGCATTTGTTTCCCACATTGAAGATATTTTAAGTGATGTTATGCGTTAGATTAATGATTTTATGCATCTGTAATAAAATAAAAATGATTAATATCGTTTTTACGTTTTATTAAAAAACAAAAGAAAAAATAAACTTATCACGAAAATTCAAAATCAATGTAAAAAATAAATTGTAATAAAATTTCCACCATACTATTAAAAATTACAGAGACTCATTAGCGGAATCAAAAGTGAGTCGGATATCTTTCCAAACAGTATAAACGTTAAATTATAAATAAAGTAAATAGCAACAATTTAAAAATTAATTTGTTATAAATAAAATAGACAGTAAATTTATGGTGAAGATTCTATAACTTAATACCATCTAAAGAAACGGTGATACATTTTACAAAGAATTTAAAGAAAATAAATTATTTTTGTGGTGATAGAATTTTAATATGCAATTGAGTTTAGTAAGAAATTCTCTGGATATGCTGTCCAAATGTAAAAGAAAGAAAATTCAAACATAAATAAATATTTAAGGTTTGATTTGGGCTATGCATTAGCTTAAAAAGATTATATTCAACATTTCTAACATTAAAAAATCAATAAAAATTTTTGAGACATAATTCTTCAAAATTGTTTTTCTAAGCAAAAATGAAAGTCCCATTTCAAGTTTTATATAATTAATTCTTTTTTTAAATCTAATTTAACTTTCTTAAATAAAAAATTGCAGTTATTTTAAAAATTAACTATTGGTCTTCCATATTAATAATAATAATAATAAAAAGCAGGTACTTCTAGGTTATCCCGTCGACCAAAAAATTATCGTTAAACTATAAGATTAAATGCCAATAATGGATGATCTTGAATGTCATATTCAATGAAATTAAATAAGATTTACGTGTTTAAAATGTCATTAAGTGATTTTAATTTCGTTTTTTTATTTGAATTTTTATTAATATTCCACTAATTATTTGTTTTTTTCGTTATTTAAAATAAAAATTATGTCACTATGTATAATTTGGCTATTAATTTGGCGATTTGTATAATTTGGCAGAATTGGTCGATAGGATAATAGAGAAGTACCAAAAAATTACCTAAGACATATTTTTTAAGAAATTAACACAACTGTTTTGTCCCTCACTTTGAATTAATTTCGTTACCTTATGATTATTTTAGTCAAAATAGGTTTCTAACTGTGCATAAAGTTAGCAGTAAATATTCAGTGATATAGTTAAACTATTCACGCAACTATTACTTACCACTTTTTAATCTTCAATTGTGAAGCAATGCAATAGTGGCAAGAATCGGCTTTCTTTAAAGCTGATTTCTTTTTTCTTTTTAGAGTCTGTTACCATAAATTTTAATATAAAAAATTATACTCTTGTATTTAAATATATTTTATTAAATAGTTTTAGAAGGTGTGTGCATTGTTGTTTAAGTTGGAAATTATAGAAGCTAGCTCATTTTAAATAATTTTATTTGAAATGTCAAGTATATTACTTGTGAAGTCTGTTAACCACATGACCAGTAACGGAACTGACTCAAGATAACAGACTTGACACTGTTTGTAAACTACAGTTTAAAAGGGGATTTTTTTTATGTATAAGAATGGCTTTAACAGTTGTAGAAATACAACGATGCAATTATGGAGAAAGATTGGAATAAATCCGCGAAAAATACAAACAAATTTAAAACACATATAAAGAAAGATAAATGATTCTGAATTAGGATAATTATGATCAGTGATATTCGTAATCACTTACGACAAATCAATAGACAAAATAACTTAATCAGTTAAATTCATATTTATTTTGTATGCAAGTTATTAAAAGTACTTTATTTTTTATAGGAAAATTTTTTACAAATTGTCCAGCAAATAACACCCTGATTTCAAATTTAAATTTCTTAAAAACAAAAATCGATAGAACTATGTGGTGAACGGTTTCTTTTTTAGGTAAGCTGTAAAAATATTATACTAAAGTTTCGAACGGTGAATATTTTAAAAAGATTATGTTCTGATTGCAAAGAATGCTTGACTTAACATTTTTTTTGCTTAAAAATTGCTTGGTTTTAATGAGATTTTGGGCGGACAACGCCATATTTTAAAGTTTTTTGGAACGAATTTTTTGAAATTTCAAAAATTTAGTTCTTAAAATATGGTTAAGTAATCCGAAAAACACATTCTCTACAAGAAATCTAAAGCAAGAAAAACGTCAGGCCGAACATTCTTTGCAATCAGAACACAATCTTTTCAAAATATTCACCGTTCGAAAGTTTAGTATAACATTTTTACAGCTTACCTAAAAAAGAAACTGTTTACCGCATAGTTCTATCGATTTTTTTTGGAGAAATTTAAATTTGAAATCAGGGTTTATTTGCTGGACACCCCATATATATATATATATATATATATATATATATATATATATATATATATATATATATATATATATATACAGGGTGTTTCTAAATTCATGGTACGAACTTTAAGGGGTGATAGTACACATCAAGACAAACAATATTAAATAGGAAATTAAGGGTCCAAAACGTCTTCCGAAGGAGATAGGCGTCATTAAAATTTAGGGTCCAAAAATTGAAATGATTATAAAAAAACAGAAAAATTGGTCGATTCGTTTGCGGTTTTCACTAAAATTATTCTTTATGTCAATATTGTCTTGAAAATAAATTATAAAGATAAATTTCAAAAATGCCGATAGAGGGCGCTTTAGACTTTGGACTGACGTACAGCTACTTTTTACTGTTATTTTTTGTATCTCATTAAATTTTTTTAGAAGCTTAGAAATAAACTTAAATTTTGAGCTCAAAATATAAATATATGGAAGTGGTTAAGTAGCGCAAAAAGAACTGTGGGGATAGGTTCAAATTTCAAATGATTATAAAAAACGGAAAAATTGGTAAAGTGATTTGCGATTTTCACTAAAATTATTCTTTATGTCAGCATTATCGTGAAAATACATTATAAAAATAAAATTAAAAAAATGCCGATAGAGGGCGCTTTAGACTTTGGAGTAACGTACAACTATTTTTTACCATTATTTTTTGCATCTCATAAATTTTTTTTAAAAGCTTAGACATAAACTTAAATTTTGAGATGAAAATCTGAATCGTTGGGAGTGATTAAGTAGCGCAAACTGAACTGTGTTCAATGGGGGTGGGGAGGTTCAAATTTCAAAGGATTATAAAAAACGGAAAATTTGATCGATTCGTTTGCCGTTTTCGCTAAAATTATTCTTTATGTCAATATTTCCTTAAAAATAAATTTTAAAGATTAATTTCAAAAAATACCGTTAGAGGGCGCCTTAATATTTAGAGTAACCAACAACTATTTTTAACCTTTATTTTTTTTATCTAATTAAATGCTTGCAAATGCTTAGATTTAAATTTTGAGCTCAAATTCTAAATCGATCTGAGGGGTTAAGAAGCGCAAACTGAACTGTGTTCAGGAGTTAAAATGTTACCCTCCACACCCCTCTGCTACAGTTTGCGCTACTTAACCACTCCCAACGATTCCGATTTTCATCTCAAAATTTAAGTTTCTGTCTAAGCTTCTAAAAAAAATTATGAGATGCAAAAAATAACGGTAAAAAATATTTGTACGTTACTCCAAAGTCTAAAGCGCCCTCTATCGGCATTTTTTGAAATTTATGTTTAAAATTTATTTTCAAGGAAATACTGACATAAAGAATGGTTTTAGAGAAAACCGCAAACAAATCGACCAATTTTTCCGTTTTTTATAATCATTTGAAATTTGAACCTCCCCTCACAGTTCAGTTAGGGCTACTTAACCACTCCCAACGACTTAGATTTTGAGCTCAAAGTTTAAGTTTATGTCTCAGCTTCTAAAAAAATAATGATATGCAAAAAATAACGGTAAAAAATAGTTGCTCGTTATTCCAAAGTCTAAAGCGCCCTCTATCGGCATTTTTTGAAATTTATCTTTATAATTTATTTTCAAGACAATACTGACATAAAGAATAGTTTTAGTGAAAATCGCAAACGAATCGACCTATTTTTCTGTTTTTTATATTCATTTGAATTTTTGGACCCAAAATTTTAATGACGCCTATCTCCTTCGGAAGACGTTTGGGACCTTTAGTTTCCTATTTAATATTGTTTGTCTTGATGTGTACTATCACCCCTTAAAGTTTGTACCATGAATTTAGAAACACCCTGTATATATATATATATATATATATATATATATATATATATATATATATATATATATATATATATTTATATCAATGATTTAGTGGTCAAATACCAGATATAAAAAAAGCAAGTTGAATGTTGCTTGTGCAAATAGCAGTCCTCCTTTATATAATAACTATGTTAATTGGAAAGTTAGAAGCAACTTTAATATAGTAGACTCCCTCAAATCCACACAGCCTGGGACCAGAGGTTTTGTGGATTTCTGGTCATTGCTTTGTTTACATTCTTGAACAACAATTTGAATGTAAATAAGAATGAAATCGAAGTTATAATAAATGCTTACAATATAATAAAATGTTAAAATATGTAACAAACTAAAATAATAAAAATTTAGATGATTTTTAAAATG
This sequence comes from Maratus speculifer, assembly GCA_964019185.1. Lineage (NCBI taxonomy): Eukaryota > Metazoa > Arthropoda > Arachnida > Araneae > Salticidae > Maratus > Maratus speculifer. The sequence continues at coordinate 32,658,072 of CAXHSM010001376.1, forward strand.
ACTAAAATATTAAAAGCAAAGGTCAATTTAATAATCAAAAAGTATAGTTATATATTTATTATAAAGATGAGATGTGTTTTTCCTATGAAAATTGATTCATAAAGATACACTACTAATTTTTATCAAAGTCATAAAATAAAGAAGTTTTATTTCAGTTGAGCCAGACTTAATAACCAAAAAAGCTTGGTTAATACATAAATATATTTAGTTAAAAAATTGTGATTACAACAATAACTCAAGTTTTTTCTGAAACAAATTTGTTCTTCCTTCATGAAAATACATGAATTTAGTAACATTAAGGAAAATTACAAAATAAAATATGCATGGAATTGATAAAATAATAATAATAATAATAATAAAGAAGGCAAATTTTGTCCCTACATCTAAACTGAAAGTTTCATTGTTTACATCTGTAAATAATGAGCTGATTTTAGAGAGTTGCAGATTTTAGGATTGTGGATTTGAGGGAGTCTACTGTATGTGTTAAAATGCAGTTTTAAATATGCATATCAATTAAGTGGAGAAATAGCAAACTTGTCACTGTGCTGCATCTAGAACTCAGACATCTTTTCATATAAATTGGTATCCTATTATATGAACAAAATGACTCAAAATTAGAGGATCAAACTATTAGGAGAATGGGATACACCGAGATGACTCCGAATCAAATAGTAATGTAGAGTTGAAAATGAAATAATAACGAGTTAGGAAGGTCGTTAGGGGCTGAATCTTCATTACAGCAATTGATATTTAAAGATCATAAGTTAAAAATAAATCATGACTTTCCTGTCTATGTGCTTGATTCTTACCATTTACACTTTTGAGGAGACACTTTAAAATGGTGCAACTTCATTATTAATGAATGTGTTGACGAATGCACTGCATATTTCAAAACATCTGAGATTCAATGCAGCACCCATGTTACAAAACATCACACTTTTTTATAAGGAAAGTTCTGACTTATTTTAACATTATGGATCTTAAATGTTAATATTTTATTATAATAATTCAGCCCCTAAAAACCCAAAACCCTTATCTCGTCAGGATTGCATTTCCGACCCTGCATTTCGAATAAGCTAGGTTTGCTTTCCTTGAAGTTTGTTCCTTTAGTCTTGAATCACCTTGTGTATTGATGAGGAAGTTAAACTTTTAATACTATGACTTCAGTAAGTTCTATTCGAATTCCTCAAAGAGGGAAATAGTTATCAATACTAATAATGAATTTTAAATAGAAAAGAAATAAATGAAAAACCTAAGGATGTTCTTGTAAGAGAGATTTGTTGATAAATTGTAGGAAATTGTTCATGTTTTGGTAAAATTAAAGTAGGGAAAAAAACAAATCCAAAACAAAAGAGAAGATCAAATTATTTGGGTCTGAATGTGAATCACTGCTACTAGTTCACATCCATAAAGGCTAGCTCTGATGTTCATTTTGAGTAAATAACAGCAATTCTTCCACAACCAAATCTGTCAATGGGAGGAAACTGAATATTTTCTGAGTTGCCAGTTCCACTTAATATTATATGAAAAATGAATTCTGAGCCATTTCACATTTGAATGTCAAGCCCTTATTTACAGAATGAATAAATACAGCATGTTTTTATATATAATATAAATATATAGAAAATTATCAGATACTTCTATTTTAATATTTAGATGGAATTCCTTGATAAATTATTTGTTTGATATTCAAGACAAATATATTAATTGATTTGAATATGAAATAAAATTATTTCTCTATATATCTGACAGAAAATTACCATTTAAGTAAAGTTTTTGTATAAAGTTGAAAATATCTTTAAAAGCTAAGCTGTAATAGACTTCACATAAACATAGTGACAAATTAGCTACCAAATGTTATGTTCACTCAGTTTTTTAATAATAATTTAATATTAATATCACTTTTTCCCTATTCAACTTTATTTTTTAATTAATTAAGAAACATGTAAGCAATTTCCCAAACTTCATTAATTTACATGAATATATACTGTAATTATTAGAAAAAGTTCTTTTATAACTTTCTACATGATCAAAAACTATTGACTAAAATTGTCTCTCATTTCAATTTAATTTAAGTATTATTGATAAATATCATGTTTTGAAATTTAGGGGCATAAGTCACTTCAAAGTAAGTTGATTTTAGAAAATTTAATAAATTTAAAGCTGAGTATTTCCATAATTTTGTATAATAATGAACTTGACAATTTGTCTTACAAGCCAACATTAAAATAGCATTGACATATTAAATTACAGTTAAAGTTCTATAACCCACACAAGTTGGGGCCATAGGTTGTGCGGATTATGGAATATTGTGGATTATAGAGTATTATGGATTATATGACATTTTATTAGTCCTAGACAGCACTTTAGTCCTATAATCATTATAATATGAAAAGATAAAAAGACTAATAAGTGACTAATAAGCGATAAGACTTATAGGCGAAAGTGCATGACCAATAATTTTTTCATATGCCTTAAACATTTACCATAACAGCTGTCTCCAGATTTAAAAAAAAAAAAAGTATTAAGTTTGAAAAATAAAATTCTGAAATGTAAGCGAATGGTAAAAATGGCCCATTTATATAATAAGTTATTCACTTCTTGAATTTAAATTTTCCTTCTCAACTTCAAATCAAAACAGTTATTGTTCATCTCTTTCCCATCTGGTTACTTTCAGATCTCCTTTTCAAAGATCATTATTATGTCATTCTGTTTCTATTAAGTGACTTCATTCTGTAGCAATATCGTATCAACAATGTCCGTGATTTCTTTTTTTTTTAGTTATTTTCTATTTTGAGGTACTTAACTATGTCTTTGGTTAATAAACGTTAGTTTATTATAAAACTTATTGTGTCTTTTTGTAATTTATCACACACTGCCATTCTGTCCTTTTATTTATTATTTTAGCTCTCAATACTCTGTTTTTTAATTCAAGTATATTTTAGAAAGCTGATGTTTAAGGATATTTTAATGGCTGACCTGATATACTGGGACTTCAAAATTATCGCTACATCGGTGTGCTTTTGGGTTTTGTCTCCCAGAGTTAAACTCCAGGAAACACTAAGCAAAATTGTGCAATTTACGGTGGTGATAATCAATAACATATATTTTGAAACATAGAAAATCCAAATTTTTTTTTTAAAAATCATACAATAAAGATAAACAAATAATCCATTTACCAAAAAACTAGGTTTTTGACGAAGTTTTGGAGATTGTTATAATGAAACTAAAGCAAAAATACATATTTCAAAACAGAATCTTAAAATATTGCAAAAATTATAATTAAAAAAGCATGCATATTATGAAAAATAGTTATCTCAATAATTTAAAAACTATTTTCTCATTTACCTACAAATTATTGCTTAAAATTTATGATACGAAATTCAGATGACTATAATCAAAAATTTAGTTTACAAACTTTTTAGAAAGAAAAAAATTCTCGGTCAGAGGGGCTTCGCCCAAATGAACCCCCCAATAATATTTTTTCTTAAAACACACATATCTAAACATGCAAAACAATTATGTTCAAAAAACACAGAAATTGTACACATACTTGCTTTTAAAAACAAAATAAACCTTTTTTAAAGTAAAAAAGAGAAATTAATAAATCTTTTTATAAAGAAATATATTAAGATTCGAAAGCAAATAATCATTTTTTTTCTAATACACAATTAAACATCATTAAGATTCAAAACATCTCGACAGATTAAAGAAATGCCTACTTTTAAATACAAAATAACTCTACGGTCAAATGGCAATAGAAATATCCAAATACTTCCTTTTAAATACAAAATAAACAATTTTTAATTTTAAAAGAATTTAAAAAAATTGTACTTCTTTTAAATTAAAACAGTTAACCTCCTCAGTCCTGATGTCGCCTGGAGGGGACACTAAAAAGCACACTTTAAATTAATTTAAATACTTTTAGAACTTTTAAAATTAAATCTAGACCTTTTTAATAGATGTATTCATGTTAGATGCAGTGATATAAAGACTGATGCATCTTTGGATATGTTTTATAATAATTTTAAACAGATTTTTGTAGTGCCATGTAAAATTTCTCTCATTCTCTCAGGACTTATCAATGAAGTTACTCAGGACCATTCTCTCAGGACCAAGGAAGTTAAATGGTAAATACAAAATCATAATTGCAATGGCTGCAGCTCTCAGTGAAAAAATTAAAAATGATATTAGTTTGTTTTCTAGCAAATACTTTTTTTATTTACCAATCAGGAAACACCTAACAGAGATAAATTAACAGCAGATATGCAAAAAGGCTGCAAGCAAAGAGAAAAGTTTTCCTTTGAGATTGCCATAAACAGCAGCTCTCATGTTGAGAGAGTAAGGATCTCCAGACTTGGCATATCAATCATACAGCAAAAAAAAAAAAAAAAAAAAAAAAAAAAAAAAAAAAAAAAAAAAAAACAGTCGCCAAGAAGTGAATTCAAACACAGTTTATCCATCTGGGCTGTTTTCATGATTATTCTGCATTTTGGATGTTCTGACTTTCTTTTTTGTGAGATATTTTTTTCTTGTTCAATTTCCTCGGCGTTTTTTATATTTGTTATTATCACTTATAATCCATTTATTAATATTATTATTATTGTTAATCATTCTTCTCTTTCTAAACTACATTTAGAAAATAAATTGTTTCGCAGTGTTAAAGTTACACTTCCTATGTTATAAATATATTTTTTTATCATTTTAATAAAATATAAAGCATTAGACATTTACTAAAATTAATACAGAAATGGAAAATATGCTTATTATACAATATATAGGTTAAGCGTAACCATATTCCAAATTACCACTTCTCAGAAAACAAATCATAATAAAGAGAATTCAGAAATTTATTTTTCTTTTTATGTAGATTAGTTCCTTAGATGTTCCTGTATAAGTTTGAAATAAAATTAAAAGTTTTCACCAGTTAAAAATCATTAACAGTTTAGAATATATTTATTACAAAATACAGAATCTTTAGTAGAAAAGTAAGTAAAAGAAACCTATCTTACCATTAACTTATTTTAGTAAAAAGGGTACAGTTGAACCGTCGTTGAACCGAGTTGGAAACGTCGGGACTGCGGCGATTCCGGATTTTCGAATTTTCCGGATTTTGGAGGTTTATTAAAAAATCTTTTTTTATGGCTACCGTAAAATACAGTTAATCCGCCCCCCCAAACGTGACGAAAAATCATATAATAATTAGAGGGGGGCGCTTAAACGGGATTTTTCCGCGACCGTTTCCCAAAATTTGCAGGGAAGAATCATGATAAAATGAATGAATCATGAATTTTGATACTTGAAGCAATACTTGAAAAAAATTAAATTCTGTAGAAAAAAGCATAAAAAGGAGAAATTTGTAAAAAAAAAAGCATGAAATCACTTGAAAAATCTCGAAAAAACGCACATTTCATCAAAGATTCATTCATTTCATCATGATTTATCCGTTCTCAAATGATCCGTTTTCAGCGATTTTTTTTTCAGAGGGAGGGCGTTTTCTTGGGATTTTTTGAAAATTTCAAATTTTTTATAAAGTGTGTTGGGGGGGGGGGGGCGTTTGATCGGGAAGGGCGGATTAACGGGATTTTACGGTAGTTATCAAAATTTAACTGCAATTAGTGAAAATTACAAGAATGTCTTATTTTAAAAATTAATAAAACTGAAATCGGAAAAATGTCCGGATTTTAGAGATTTCCGGAATTTGGAGGTCCGGATTTTCGAGGTTCAACTGTATTTCATTATATTGCTATAAGTCATTATATTTCAAAAAATAGCCGTTTATTTACAGAGGGCTTTCAAGTTCTCCAAGTTCACACCATGGAAGAAGGAATATAGATATGGAAAGAAAACGAAGCCTCTTTCCCCTTAGGAGCAGGGTGATCGCCGATGCCACCGGATTTCTGTGAGGTTCACCCATATCCCAGCATTCCCTGGGGAATGGCAACTGTTTGGCGCATTTATCGCTTATTTGGCCTTACACTCGACGTTTTATTACAGAAAAAAAAGCATGCGATACTGTTTGTTTACAAATGGATTATCCGACGGCGCAATAGAAGCGAACGTCTGATAATTATCCAAACAAACCTATTTATCTTGAAATTATTAGATGTAGAGAATTATGATTTATAAAAAATAATAACCGCCTGCTTCTATGTTTCTCTAGATGTTTCCAATGAATCTAATTTATTTTCAGAATTAGTTTAAATTTGATATGTATTTTTAAATTTTATTATTACAAGGCTTATAGTATAAAAAATCCATTACAATGCTTACTTTAAGGTTTAAGTAAAGTTTACTGGATTTTTCAATAAATATTAAAAAAAAAAAAAAAAAAAAAAAAAAAAAAATTGTACAGTAAACTTAAGTTAAATAAGTCACTTTAAATTGTGCTACTACAATATTTATTCGAAATAACAGTATTAATAATAATTAAAAAGTCCGTTTCAAAGATGCAATAAGTACTTTTGAATGAGTATTCTGTTAAAAGATTTACAAAAATGTTTTCTCTCCCCCCCCCCCAAAAAAAAAAAAAAATATATTTCCAAGTGACTTGACAAAAAGGATATTGTTTATTTTTCGAAATTTCTGTTAGTAAGCATCAAATTGATAAATATGAAAGACTTAATTTTTTTTTTTTTCTATCTATATTACAAAGTCAAATTAAATATATTTTAAAAGTCATTTATATATTAAAATGAATTATAACCATGTGTATGATAGTTATCTTTTTGTAACTTGAAAGTATTAAACTAATAATAAATGCATTGTTTCAATCTCCCTCCCCCCCACCCAAAAAAAAAGAATACAGTTTGCTAAAGGTGTAAAACCAAATATATCTGATGAACAGTGATTATTTTTTTTTCTAATTAAATGCTATTCTGGGTGTTTTGGTTGCATTCTTTTTTTCCTTCCTTAAAGAAAAAATACTAAATATATGTTTGTCACACTGATCTTTGTTTTATAGTCAAACATCTCTAAAAATGTGTCATTCGAATTAAAAAATATATATATATATAAATAGGACACAATATTTTATTCCTAAAAGATCCTTATTAAAATCTCCTTTCATTTTTAAAATCCAAAAAATTTCACTGTGAAAAGACATTTTTTAATTCATTTAGATGGTTTTCAGATGTTTATAATAAGCTCATACACTTTTTCTTGGGGAATGGGGGGGGGGATTTAGAAAGAATTTTAATAGACAAATAATCCAGTTATTAAATATTTGTGATTTCCCGCAAACCCCTCACCCGTCTCTTACATGCTTCCAATATTTCCTTTGCATTTTGAATGTAAATTCAAAAAATGCCCCCCCCCCCCAAAAAAAAGAAAAAAATGTATGTTTTGAAGAGAGAGGAAAAAAAAAAAAAAAAACTTTAGCTTATTTAATGTTTTTTGTGGACCATTTAATTAAGCCTTATGTCTCGCATAACTCATGGCTGCCTTACCTTATAAAGATATTTCTTCATTTTCGCATCTGGAAAATTGGTTCAAAATAACAAGTACAACTAGATTTCATAGTTTTTAAAGAGCAGCTACAGAGTTTATAGTTATATATAAAAAAGTATTCAATAAATATGTAATTAAACTATACTTTAATTAAATCATAATACTGCAGTTAGTACTAGTTTGTAGCATATGTACATGTGTTTAATTTATGGAGGGAATTAAAATTTAGAGAAAACTTAAGGAATACAGTGAAACCTCCAAATAAGGGACAAAACTTCCAGTCCCGGTCCCTTGATATAGTACGCATAATGCATTTACCTCTAAATAAGAGACAGTTTTTGCATTTCAGGTAATAAACTAGTCCGTGATCGAAATGAAAATAGAGTTTTTGTGAACTTATGAAACAGGCAGACAGTCATGTCGATACAGAGACATACGACAATTCACGAATATTTATTTACCCACAATTCTGATTTGACATAAGTGCGTTTATCTTCAGTGAAAGTAATGCTGAAATTTGTGAGGGCGATTCTGAAAGTCGAGAATAAAAGAAAACTTTGAAGTAGAGAACTTTACTGATGCTTTTAGGCTGTTTTGAAATACAAATGGGCAACTTTTATGACATTAGTTTAAAATTATTCAGAAATTCTTAAAACTAGCAGGCTTTATTATTCAGAAATTACATAATCATACTTTATTTGCATGTGCGTGCACAACCGCAATAGATCTTTAAAAAAATACTGTCAAAGTAACCACTTTTGAATTTAATTTCCATGCGAAAGAAGAATAGTTACTCAAAAAAGGTGAAAAACTTATTTGTCACATAATCAATATCACATATAACTCAACATGCAATTTATTTATCAACATATCGAAAACAAAGTTTGATTCCAAATCGCTACTAACAGCCAGGAATTCCAATGTTATACTTTTCAGTTTAAAAATGAATTTGTAAATGTGTCAAAACTTTTTTCTGTAGCTGAGCACAGCAGTTGATAGATTTGTTGCCTTAAAATACACAAGGCATTTGCATACCTTTTTTGTAAATACTGCTGATAATGACAACTAATATTTATAAGTATAATAAATGAGCACTTGAAAGGATTGTAATAAAATATTGAAATTTGCAAAACAATTACTTTTGATAGATGATTTCAAGTAAATTTTTTTATACTTTTTGCATGTACAAAATTTATATATAAAATAAAAACCAATAATTTTGCAAATAATTTAATGATTTGGTAATCAATTTTAATATTTTAATTCTCTATTTCTTTCGTGTCTGATTAATGTAATCTGTACCTTTTGGATACATTCAAAATTCACCATTAATGATTGATTATTTTTATATACCTCTGAATGATTAAATAAAAATACCAATCAAAATTTTGAATAAAGGACACCTCTATTTAAGGGATGAAAGTTTCGGTCCCATGGGTGTTCCTTATTTGGAGGTTTCACTGTATTACATTTTACAAAAACCTTTGACATAGTTAAAGATATTTTTAACGTGTATTACATATCTCGAATTAATGAAGAATACTAAAATTTAGGAAAAACTGGTGGAATATAACATTTAAAAAAAAAAAAAAAAATCCTAGAGGCAGTAAAAGATACTTTTAATATATATTACACATTTAAATAAAAATTATACAGTTATATTGCATTAAGATATTTTTCTTTGAAAAGAAACTTTAATAGATGTTTCCTTTTTCATGAGTAATAAATTATCACATTTTTCATTCTTAAATTATTTTTTTGCTCTTAATTCCATGAATTATGTAATCAAACTACTTTTTATAATATTTGGAAATTGTGAGAAAATGCTGTCAAAATAGACATTTTCCTACAAAATATTCAGGTGCAATAGTGCATAAAAAGGTACAAATTCAGCAAAAAATATTTAAATTTTTCTATTAATCCATGCCTAAACATTTCACACCATTATGTTTATAAATGTGCATAAGATCAATTCTTCAGCCTTGGAAAGATTTTTAACCAATAGTAAATTATACTTTATGTAGTGAAATAGAAATAATATTAGCAAAAACTATCCACTTTATTTTTAAAGATCAATTTTTAGTTGTAATGCACAACAAATTTAAATCTATTGGCTTATCTCTTTAGAAACATTTAAAATTTTTTGCTTGGATGGACCACTTCTTGCACATATGTAACTGCATTAGACTGTTTGATATTGTTGAATAAAGAAAAAAAGTTTGAGAACCACTTAAGGGAATGATCAGATTACTTTAAAAAGTACACTAGTAGTGACTTGGCAGACCGATTGCATTTTAATATGCAAATTGAGATTTAACTAATCCTAGATTTTCATCCATGATCTCCAAAGGTGTAAAACCAAATATATCTGATGAACAGTGATTATTTTTTTTCTAATTAAATGCTATTCTGGATGTTTTGGTTGCATTCTTTTTTTCCTTCCTTAAAGAAAAAATACTAAATATATATTTGTCACACTCACACTGATCTTTGTTTTATGGTCAAACATCTCTAAAAATGTGTCATTCGAATTAAAAAATATATATATATAAATAGGACACAATATTTCATTCCTAAAAGATCCTTATTAAAATATCCTTTCATTTTTAAAATCCAAAAAATTTCACTATGAAAAGACATTTTTAAATTCATTTAGATGGTTTTCAGATGTTTATAATAAGCTCACACACTTTTTCTTGGGCAATGGGGGGGGGGGGGGATTTAGAAAGAATTTTAATAGACAAATAATCCAGTTATTAAATATTTGATTTCCCGCAAACCCCTCACCTGTCTCTTACATGCTTCCAATATTTTCTTTGCATTTTGAATGTAAATTCAAAAAATGCTCCCCCCAAAAAAGAAAAAAAATGTATGAACTGCCGCAATCTTCAAAAGCACAAGACATTTTTGTCTATAAGTAAAATATTAGAAAATAAATGTAAAATATCGTCGTCAATGGCTGATAGCAAAGCGAAAAGAAACGAGTGAGTGCTGATTTCTACGGCGAGAAGTAAAACACATGCCAAGTTATCGCCAATCGAAAAAAATTGCCAAGGTTGCCGGCAGTTCAGGGTCACACTTGTCCCAGAATTCTCGGCATGCCTCGGATCGCCTCCATTGACCGGTTTTCTTTCCATATTTATATTCGTTCTTCCATGGTTCACACAGAAGCAAAGAGACGTCAATTCAATGAATGAATCACAGTGTTTGATTTTGAATAACGAATGAATAAAAAAAATAAATCTGCTGCAACAGTTTTTACTTTCTCACATCTTCCCAATGTTGCCATTTGTTTCAAGAATTTAGAAAAATATCCCTTTCAATTATAGAAAAAAAAAAAAAAAAAAGGTTATCGATGAAAAATGAATTGATTCATTACTCAAATTTTTGGTACTTCTAGGTTATCCCATCGACCAAAAAATTATCGCCAAACTATAAGATTAAATGCCAATAATGGATCATCGTGAATGTCACATTCAATGGCATTAAATGCGATTCATGTGTTTAAAATGTCATTAAATGATTTTTATTTCGACTTTTTATTAATATTCTTCTAATTATTTGTTTCTTCATTATTTAAAATAAAAATTATGTAAACACGTATAATTTGACTATTAGTTTGGTGATTTGTATAATTTGGCGAAATTGGTCGACGGGATAACCTAGAAGTACCAAATTTTTTTAATCCACTTTTTATATTCACCCTCTGGTGAAATATTTGGCAAAGTATCATCGTACATATGTACATAGCGTCTAAAGTAAAAGTAATTAATAAATAATAGTTGAGAAGATATATCAAGAGTTTCTCTGTTGTATTGTTTCTTGTAGGTTTCCTATTAAACAATTTAAATTATCGATTATTCAGAATCTGAGATTAACTTGATTATCAAGTAACTTTTATGAATCATTTACTTTAGATTTCAAAAATTGTTTTGGCGCCATCTTTTGGTAAATAATATAAATGAACAAATTTTGCGTTTAAAGTAAGTCTTTTAGATATATTTTAAAATAAGAAAAATCATGATGGCTAGATTTAATTCGAGATTGTTTTTACAGGCTTCAGCTTTACAATTTAAAATTTTGTTCAATATATATAAAAGGAAAATTATTATTACTCTTTTCATGAAATTTTAAGGTAATTTTATCAGTTTTTTAAGAGCTCAGGTTATATCTTTAAATCGAGATTGTACTCGCATGGCAAATAAAAATAATTTTTTCATACCAAATATAATCCTTAGAATATGTTGGAAAGTATTGGTTTCAATATTTTGATCACTTTTGACTAATTGGTTTTAGCTCATTTTTTGCTTCAGTAGCAAAACTTTTTTTCTTTTTTTAATTATCATGTGGTAACTTTCTTTATTTCAATGAAATTTTTAAAATTTATAGGGATGGCCAGATGTAATTTTATTTAAAATAAGTTTTATGAGTCCTTTTAGTTTGTAGGGTTTAGTTTATTCATTTGATTTTGTTATAAGAAATTTTTTTTGCAAATCATGTAATTTGCTGCAAACTAGACCAAATGTAGTAATGCAATATTTGATTGAAACAGAGACAGCTGGTGCTGATTGTAAAGAAAAGAAGGTATTACTTGGTTATCTTGTCAATCAAAAATCTATCACCAAACTATAAGATTAAATGCCAATAATGGATGATTTTGAATTTCACATCCAATAACATTAAATACGATAAACATGTTTAAAGTTAAAAGCAAAAATTTTATTACTTATCAGCATAAAAAACAATTTATTAAAGATAAAAAATTCCTAACGTTTCGAACTCAATCTAATGAGTCATCTTCAGAGGTATATTCTTAAAGGAGAAATAATTTACATTAAAAACAGATTGGCATGCTATAAACTGACAAAAATTATACTAAATAAACATTAAAGGCCAAGATTCAAAAATAAAAATATATACCAGTTGCCATCACTCAGTAGACAATACAACAATGACAAAAACATGGAGGAAACTTACAAAAGTATTTCTTTTAAAATATTAAACCAGATATTAGGTATTTGAAAGGACATATTGTCATTGCAGACTTCTTACTTCTTGAAACCAGTTTCTATAAATTCCCTTACGAGTGCTTTTTGCGGATTTGAACAATGAGAAATAATCTTTACTTTACCAAAACAAACATTTCTTAAAGTCCTCTTCATCGATAACCTGGAAAGAGCTGTTGATGGTCTATTAAATTTTAAATCGGCTTTATGCTCCTCCAGGTTATCGATGAAGGGGATGATCAGATGTAAAGCTAAAAATTAAGTGACAAAAACGAACAATGCTTGACTAATACTTAAAAGCTTCTTTAAAAGATATTATTCATAAAGTTACTTACAAAATCGTGCACTGGTTGCTGTGTAAATTTATGACTGAAATTTTTAAAAATAGAAATTAGAAGAAATTAAAAAAGGAGTACAGTTTGTTTTACAATCTAGTGTTAAAACTTCCAAAATTTTATATTTATAATTGATTATGACAAAGAATTTTGCACATCATTTGTTTTTCATATGAAATATTAGCCGACCCAATGTGTAAAAAAATACTTTTTGTTCTTCATATTAGGAAAATCTTAATAGCAAGCAAATAGCACTAGGGCTTCAACATAATGGGTTATCCGCCTCTGGTTATAAATAAGGGAACTATGACATAAAGAAGTAATTAAGTATTCAGCAAGACTAAAATGCATATGAAAAAAAATTATTTTTGATGCTTAAAATAATTTTTTTCTTTATACAATAGCAATCCTACACAGATCAGCAACTTTTTTCAACATTAAATTGGGCTAGCCCTTTTTAATGTAATACTGTTCCATTCCACCCACACTCCCATATGCATTCGTTTATGTATATTTTGTTGAAGTTTAAATGTCTTTGATTATGCAAACCACTGTTTAAAAAAGATTTATACTTTCAATTGAACAGAATACAATCAAATGCAGCCTATGAACAACATAATTATTTAGAAAAATGAATGTTATAAAAAAAAAATTCAAATAAATTTCCTATTTTTAATTTGAAATTCAAATAATATTAATTTAGTTACTTACAAATAAATAATAAAATAACGAAATTATCTGATTATTATCAAAATAATCAGCAAAAATGAAAGTTGGGATACAAGAAATTTCCTGTAGTCATCTTATCAAATCTGTCAATCGTAGGGTTTTTAGTAGAAGATTAACCAAAGAAACTATATTAGTATTGACTAATTTTAGTAAATTGGCTGGGATCGGAATCAATAAATTGATGTTTTAAAAGTTATCAGATTTTACAAACAAGACAAGACGTAAGACGCCAATGCAAGAATGAATCGTATATTTTTTACATCATGATTCATTAAAAATTCACTCATGTATTTATTTGCTAAAATCGCGAATTTTGTCTAATGTTTTACATTCCTTTCCTAAAAATAAATGTTTTTTTTTTGTTGTTTGTTAATTGAAAATTTGTTGAGCCTTTCTGTTACAGTAGATTTTTTTTCATCGTTTTAACATTTACTATCAAATTCATTCTTCGTGATTCATTCATTGTGTTGGCGTCTCTCTACTTTTATGATAACATGTACGAAATGGATTTATACTGATGGTAACAGTAGCTATTTTTTTTTAAATCTGTTTACTAACACATTTTCATTTCTAAAAAAAATTGGTAAGATATGTTTCTTTAGTTATTATTCTACTGAAAATTCTATAACTTATGATTCGGTCGTACGATGACACAAAATTTTATGTATTGTAACTTGCATTTTTGATGACACTCATAATCATTTAAAATATTCGGCACAAGTAAATTGAATATTTAGTTTGCCGAATAGTAACTATCAGATCGAATACTTTAATATTTTAGTAGTTAAAGATGCTAAAAAATTAAGTTTTATATAATATTTATTACTGGCAGGGCCGTAGATAAGGGGGCGCTATGGGCGGCCCAGCCTCCCCTAAAATATTTTGAGCCCCCCTCCTGGAAAAAGTTCCAAGGTCACTAAATATTCCGAAAATTCAAATGAAATTCTGTTCAAAAATCTAATTTAGTTTGTTTCAACACTCCCTCATCCTATTGGTACATATGAAGCTAACAGGATGTTTACTTTTGCACCAGTTATACATTCAAAATTTTCATCATCATGTACTTTTCTTAGCATAAAATGAAGTTATTACAACAGTTTAATGAGAAACATAGTACCTACAATGTGAATATGCACTAATTTATCTTTCTGCATTAGAGAGAGAACAAAAAAAATATGAGCCCTCCCTACATTCCCTTGAGCCCTCCCTACATTCCCTTGAGCCCTCCCTACATTCCCTTGAGCCCCCCCTATATTCCCCTGAGCCCTTCCTATCATACACTTCTAGCTACGGTCCTGATTACTGGTATACTTTCTTTTACATAAAAAAGATTATTTCTTTACAAGTAAAATTTACACTATAAAAAATGTGTTTTGGGTTATTGTTTAAAAAAACTTTTTAATTAATAGAATTTTTATTTTTATGATTCTAAACATAATTTTCTTATTTTCTGAAATAAATATTTTAAAATCAAAGAGAAAGTTTGGTTGCTATAAGCGTTAATACAGTCGACACTCTCAAATCTGCACAGCTTGGGGCCAGAGGTTGTGCAGATTTTAGAATTTTGTGGATTTCTGGTCATTGCTTTGTTTACATTTTTTTAAACAGTAATGGAATGTAAAAAATGCAATTGAAACTGCAATGAATGCTTACAACTTAACAAACTATTAAAATAAGTAATAAACTAAAATAATAAAAATTTAGATAATTTTAAAAATGTTTGAAATATTAAAAACAAAAGTAAAGTTAATAATCAGTAATGTATAAATAAATATTCATTATAAAGATGAAATGTATTTTTCTAAATTATTTAATGAAACTTTACTCATAAAAGTACATTGCTGATTCACATGAAAATCATAAAATAAGGAATTTTTATTTCAGGTTTCGCCAGACTTAACTGAAAAAAAAATGATTGATACATAAATGTATTTGGTTAGAAGATTGTGATCATCAATGTTATCAGCAATATCTTGAATTTTTTCAGAAATAATTTTATTCTTCCTTCATGAAAAAATGAATTCAGTAATATTAACAAAAATCACAAATTAAAATATATATGGAATTAATATAAAACTAAAAAAAAAAAAAAAATTATTTATAACTGTTTATTTATTGCTTTAACGTTGTTTCTTTTAAAAATAAATTGTTGAAACAAAATAACCAGGTTATTGTGTGAGAGATAAAACTGCCATTTTGTTGCAATCGCACCAATATGATGCACATGCAACAGCTGTGTAGTGTTGAATTCGGGGGGGGGGGGGACATTACCTTCACGAGCAATAAAATGCCCCTCTCTAGGAAAATTAGAGATTTGGGGTTTTCAACGGTCAAAAAGTGAAATCCCCCACCCCCCTCCCTCCAGGAACTCTATAATGTTCATGGAACAACAGAAATCCATAAAGGAGGAAAATGTCTCAATTCAACACTGCATCTGTGCTTTATTATTTACCATTTTTAACAATTTTATTTTACTTAATAGTGTTTAATTACAGTTTTGAGTATGATTGGTATGATAAATAGGATTGGTAATCATTTTTGTCAATCCAGCGCCTTGCTCATATACTTATGTAAAGTAATTACTTAGCATTTGTGAGAGTTAAGTTCACAGGAACCTCCACTAATGTCGAAATTGTGAATGTTAAAATTATTTTCTCATGTATAAAATATGGTTAAGTTTTAAAATTTTGTTTTAATGAGAAAAAAATTGAAATGTAAAATATATTTATTTAGCACTAAAAAGCACATGCTGTAAATAAATTTGAATAATTATAAACATATTTACTAACAACTTGTTGAAAAAATTTACTAACATACAAGCGTTTGGAAAAACAAATTTTTTGTTTGTGAATTTCTGTGTAAGGGAAAGTTGTGATGTCAATTTTTCTTTCAAATTTAAGATCCTTCACCAGTTAAAGATTGCATTCTATTCCTTTCTCAACAAGTTGTTTTTAAAGTTTTAAAATTTACTGAACAATTTTTTTCTGAAAATATTTCACTTGCAATAAAATTTTTAATTTTTGGAGTACAGTACTCAAAATCTGTAACTTTCTAAAATATGCAAATAATTCATGGATGTAAATAATGAAATATTCAGTTCAGCTATAGAGACAAAAATTGACTTTTTTAGTTTTACACCAATTCCATGTCTATTTTAATTTGTAATTTTTGTTAGTATTACTGAATTCTATATGTTTTTTCACAAAGGAAGATTGGATTTATTTTTGTAAAGATTCAAGATTGCTGATATCATTGTTAATGCCAACCTTCTTACCCAACATATTTATGTATTAATCAAGCTTTTTTGGTTATTTAAGTCTGACTAAACCTGAAATAAAACTTCCTTTTTTTATGATTTTGATATGACTAGGTAATTCTTCTTTATGAGGCATGTTTCATTGAATAATTTAGAAAAAAAACATTTCATCTTTATAATGAATGGTACTGCTTGGTTATCCCGTTGACCATAAAATCATCGCCAAACTACAAGATTAAATAAGAAGGGGGGGGGGGAGGATTGTATTTTGTGCTTATGTATAACTAAATAAATAAACAACGTTAAAGAGCACAAATATTATAAAATAAAAGATGTTAAAAGCATACAGCCGTTTTGGGACTTCTAAAATTCCATCATCAGTGCTAAAAAAACTGTAAAACGTAAAAGAAAGTGACATCGTTAATTGAAATAAAATAAACCATGCATCTGAGCATGCTGCTAAGGCGAACTGACCATGAAATGTTGCAAGGTAAACTGTCGTAAAAGTAAACTGGCACGCGCACCCAGAGGAGAACAATCATATGTTACTTCTCACTGGACGAGTCCAATTCAAGGAGAAAAGGAGGGGGGGGAGTGACATTACAGGAATGGAAACCAGACATCAGAAAATCTTGGAGTAATTTGGTTAATGACATGTGCAGTACTCCAAGATTTTCTGGTGTCTGGTTGTTGTTCCATTGTTCATTTTATCACAGACGCCAATGCAAAGAATGAATCACGGTAAAAGAATTCATTCGTAGAAATTGATTCAGTCAATAAATCTTCTAAAATAGAATTGTTCAACTAACTTTTAATAAACAAACAAACAAAAAATGTTTAATTATGAAAGGAAATAAATAACATTTGTCAAAATTTGTAGATCTAGCATTTAAATATACTGTTGGGTTAAAAATTAAACGGATTTTTTTTAATGTAACTTAGGAATATTTAGCTTAGTTTCTTTGGAAAAGCATGTTTCTTTTATTGACTATCTGATAACCAGTGTTCCAACCAGGGATTAAAAAAAGCACAAGTCATATCGCTGTTGCAGCATTTTAATTAATATTAATAGATATTTGGAATCCATGAATCATTTTCAATGAATCATCATGTAATTCACGATTCATTCTTTTGTTGGCGTCTTGTCGCTTCTGTTATCTGTAATATCGTGTAAGTTTTAATACATAAATTTATTGTATCCAACCTTTTTACTAAAATAAGTTAATGCTAAACTAGGATAATTTCTTTCTTTACTCTTCAACTAAAAACTCTAATATTAGCTATATTATAATAATGACTGCACGAAATTTCATGTATCTCATAGCATCTTTCATGTTTGCAGATTTATCAATAAGTTAGTTAAAGCATTGTTAAAGGATTTTCTTTATAGAAAATAATTTATTCTAGCATTATTATTAGTTCTTGAGTAGTTTAATTTCAATTTAAAAACGGCAAGATTTCAATTAAAAATTTATTTGAGGTAAAAGTTTTTAACGTTTTTTTTATAAAACTTTCTGATGCACATAAATTGAATTTCAGTTGAAAGTAAATATTTTAAAAATAGTTGATTGCATGATGAAATTTCAAGAAAAAGTTTACCGAAATTCAAAACTTATATAATTCATAAACTTAAGAAATTACAATTGAATCCTAAAAAAACAAGACACTTGGCAAGGCGATTAAATGAGTTTTTATTGTTATCAGATTGTTACTTAAATTCTTTTCACAACTACTGTGACTTGATCTGGAATCATGATGACTTTAATCAGATTGGTTGGTTTATTATCTTTTATATAGTTGAATTTTTTTAAACATGTTTGTTTCATGAGTTCTGAGTTTAGTTGTGTATTTTGTGAAGTGATGGTTGGCACATATTAGTTATCGAGAGTTTTTGTGTGCTTTCATCAAAGAAAGTGTGTGTCACTGAAATTTCTTTTTGTGTATATTGCAGCTTTTTTTGTGAATATGTATGTTTAGGAGTAAGTTTAACTTTAGTTATGTAGAGTGAGCCTTTTTGCTTTTGGGGCCATTTTTCGTTAGTAGGGGGGAAGACTATTAGAAAGGATTTTTTAAATGTTTGTGTGTCGCTTAGTGATAAGAATGAAGGGTACTACCCAACTATTATAAATATAAAAAATTATTGCCAAACTATAAGATTAAATGCCATTAATGGATAATCATAAATGTCATTGTTACCTGGTGTTAAACACAATGCACATGTTTGTTACATCATCAAGAGATTTATAATTTGTATGATCATCAATGTTTTATTAATTTATTTGTTCTTTCATTAATTTAAATAAAAAAATATGTTAATTTGTATAATTTGGCATATTGTTTAATAAGTTGTACAATTTGGCAAAATTGGGCAATTGAATAATCAAATAGTGCTGAATGGAAGATGATGTATATAAATCTAGTCCACCATAAATATATGTGTCTATATATATATGAAAAATAAAGGTTAGCTTTAAAATATTAATGCGTTTATCATATTCTGTTTACTAAAATAAGTTAAGGGTAAGATGACATGTGATTAACCAGGAGGATGTCCAGGCACCCCCCACCCCCGTTTGTCCAGACCTCAGTGCAACAATTAAAAAAAAATTGGAATCTAAAAAAAACAGATTGTTCAAATTGTTAAGAAAATTAGTTTAATTCAGAAAATTAAGAGCCAAAGTTTTAAAATTTGAATAATTAAAAAAAAAATCCCCATATTCTTTTTCCTTCTTTTTTTTAAGAAAATTATTTTGTTTAATTTTTTAAAAAATAAAATATGTACTAGAATGTCAAAAAAAGATTGATATGCTTTTTAATCCCATTTTGAGATTTTTTTTATGGAAGATTGTTTTTTTTTTAGATTCTTCTTTTGCTTGCATATTTCTGCAATTCTGTGAGGAATTAATGCAAGTTCTTGACGAGAGTAGAACTTAATTTGTCATTTTGCTGTATAGTTCAAAGTCAGAAGCCTAACTAGTGATCGAGAGGTTCTGCTCTCGAAGCAGATTGACGGGAAGAGCTGGGTTAAAACCCAATTATGACTGTCTGTATGTCAGATGTATTACAATCCATCTGATTGTTTGGAGTTTTCTTCAAACCTTGGATTTCCTTGCATAAGGTTAGGGTTAGGTTCCCTTAGAAAGACTCTCATAGAGGGTACTCGTCTTCTTAGTACATATATATCTCTTGTGTTGATAATTGACCGATCAAAGTCTGAAAAAGAAGCAAAAAAATTGAAAGGTAAGGCAGGTATGAAATGATAGTTTGACTATTTGAGTATCTGGGGGGGGGGGGAGGGGCTGCATTCCTATTTTGAAAATAAAAGTTATTTTTGTGTTTTGTGACCATTTTTTTAACATTCATAAAAGGAATATGATTAAAGTCTCTCAACTCAATATAGGAAATTTTTTACATGATTTTTAGAATTGGGTAACATGTTGAGATAGGATTCCTTTATACTAATTAGAAAAAATTGCCGCAAAATGTGAAAAATTCCCATAAAAAAGATAAAATTTACAAAGTTTGTTTATGATGTGAGTGACTTCAGGTATACAGGTACATTCCTATTGAATCTCGTAGCTGTGCAAGCTGTTTTATTTTCTTTCCAAAGTATAGCACATGCATTCACACATACACAAACATGTACATCTTTATTACTACAGACACATCATTATAGTATAACTTTTACCATTATGATAAAATTTAGCGTATATTACCATGACCTGCTTTACCTTAATCCGTTCGACAATTTTTAAGATAAAAATGTGAATTAGTAATCAAAGAATAGTGTTTATTTATAGTAAAATCTATTATATTGTCATTGATTATATCGTTTAGCTGAACAGCCCAGTGCTGTTGGAAAAACAAATTTATTGCACAAATTTAAAACATTGACTGAAAACATACTTCTGCTACCTCTGGCAGATTCGGAAGGGAGGTCTTGGGGGTCATGAGCTCCCTCTAAACACCAACAAAAAAATTGTAAAGATCATTTTTAAAAAATGAAATACAAATTAAATGCTTTTAATTTTTTTCATAATTCTCCCAAATCTTTCTATTCCACACTCCACTAAAATCAAAATTAAGTACAGTAGACTCCCTCAAATCTGCACAGCTTGGGACCAGAGGTTGTGCGGATTTTAGAATTTTGCAGATTTCTGGTCATTGCTTTATTTACATTTTTAAAACAGTAATTTTAGTGTAATTAATAGTGCAATTGAACTATAATGAATGCTTACAATGTAATAAAATATTAAAATAAGTAATAAACTAAAACAATAAAAATTTAAATATTTTTTTAAATGTTTAAAATATTAATAGCAAAGATCAAGTTAATAATCAATAGTGCATGATTAAATATTCATTATAAAGATTAAATGTATTTTTCCAAAATTATTCAACAAAACTTGCCTTATAAAAGTACCTTACTAATTCACTTCAAAATCATAAAATAAAGATTTTTTTTTTTCAAGTTTAGTCAGGCTTAATAACCAAAAGATCTTGATTAATGCATAAATATATTTGATAAGAAGATTGTGATTACCAGTGATAATAGCAATATCTTGAATTTTTTCCAAAAAAAATTATTCTTCCTTCATGAAAGAAACATGAATTGAGTATTATTAAAAGAAAATTACAAATAAAAAAATATATGGAATTGACACAAAACTAAAAAAATAAAATTTTGTCCCAATATCCAAAATGAAAGTTTCATTGTTTACATTCATAAAATGTGCGCGGATTTTAGAGAGTTGCGGATTTCTGGTTTGCGGATTTGAGGGAGTCTACTGTAATTTCTGATTCATTTATTATGTTAGTTTTAATCTCAAATCCAAAGCACTTATTGAAAAACTATATGATGCCTTACTTTTCAATGGATCAGTAAGAGACTGTATGTGATTAAATAGTGTTTCTTATTTGTCGATAAAAAGGAAGACTTATAAAAAAAATCCATGAAATTTAAATTTTTAAACTGCATTTAAAAAGTTTAACTTTGACAACATTTTCTGTATAAATCTTTACCTTTATAAGAAAGCAGTGAAGTCTTTAATTTCTTTATCTGAACAAAATCAGTATTTATATTTTTACGAATATTAATGCAAGCTTTTTTTAATTTACGGATGAAAATGACTTTGCATAAGTATAATAAAAGTAGTCAGTTTGGATTTGGGAATAACTTTCAATGTAAAAATTTCTCATAAAGAGATGTATCTACTTTGTCCCCCTTAGTGGCATATTCATGGGGTGGGCTGATGTGGCTGCAGCCCCCTCGAAATTTGTAAAAAACATAAAATATAATTACGAAAGTTTATCAAAATGTAATGTAATCTGCTACGATAGAATTTATAGGGAGCACAATACCATCCCATTTTAAGCAGGTTTTCATTAAAAAGGTAGAAACTACAATATAACTATTTCAGCCAAGTATCTGTTATACGCTGACTCTCTTTATACTCCATAAAAATTATGCTAATTAAGAAAAGAATCTGCTTAAGACGATATTTTTTGCAGTCACATGCCATTTAATATTTGCACATTCTGCATAATATACGCCAGGCGTTGGGTTTTTTTTTATTTAAATTGGATTTTTCCTTTAAAACAAAGTAAAACTTCGTTTTAAATAAATTTAACTGCTCTATATAGAGAGAGAGTTGCTATATCTGTTTTTGGTGACATAAATTTGTAAATGAAGTATATGTCTTTGTTAGGCAAGCGATAAACTTAAATATTTTATGAAAGCTTCTGAAACATAGCTGAATTGGCAGAGAAATATAATGATTTACTTTACAAATTTTAAATCAAAGATTTTAGAAGTGAAACTACAGAAAGTTAATCACTCATAATAGACAATAACAACAATATTATTTATTTATTGAGAGATTTGAATAGAAAAGCCAGTTTGGAAGCTTTTTCCACTGCTGATTGGTTTTGTAATTTGCTATGTACAAATTCTAAGTTTTAAAACATCCTTTCAACACCTGCAGATGTAGCCTTTGGAGTCATAATTTGCTCCATTAATAGTTCCTTGGAAGAACATAATCTTGTAAAACTGCAAGACTTCCACTTATGTAAAGTATTAATTTCTTTCACTACCTTTTCTTGAAATAAAGTCCCATTAAATGGCTTTAAACAAGCAATAAATTTTAAAAGAATAGCCATGAAAGACATATCTTTGTAATTTTCTTTCACAAATTCGATTGTTTTGTATTTTTACTGTAGATAACTTTTCTGGCTGATATGTTGAAGACAACAGACATGCTAAGAAATGTGTTGGTGTCAAAGCTTGATTGTATCTATATTGTAAAGATGTATTAACAGCAGATTTCTTGCAACCACTTTGTTTTTCTTTAGATCTTGTTCGAATTTCTTCTATACATCAACAGCTTCAGCAATGCTAGAGTTGTTTCTCTGTACTCAATCTATAGCAACAGAAATTGGTTTCAAGCAAAACAGTAAATCTTCCAAATTTTACTGTTAAATACTTAAAAATAATTACTACCAAATTATACCCATATTCATCAGCTTTAACTGTATATTTGCATCAATTAAATCTCTATTTTCTTCTCAATCTGCATTAAAATAGGCCAGTTCTTAACATAACTATATAATTTCAATTTCCTCATTGTAAAGTTATATTTTATTCCTATTCCTTCCAACAGACATTTTTTTAGAGTTTCAACTAAGAACTTAAATAATATATAAGTAATAGCGAAAAAATTAACTAAAATACGTAATGCAGTAGACTCCCTCAAATCTGCACTTCTAAAATCCACAACTCTCTAAAATCTGCACATAATTTACGGATGTAAGGAATGAAACATTCAGTTCAGATGTAGGTGCAAAATTTGACTTTTTTAGTCTTATATCGATTCCATACATTTTTTAATTTGTAATTTTTGGTAAGGTTATTGAATTCTTGTTTTTTAATGAAGAAAGAATAATTTTATTTCTGAAAAAAATCAAGATATAACTACACAATATTTTTAACTATTTGTACAACTTATAAGAAATGCAAGTGAAATTGACTTCAGGATGAACATACGGACAGCAAAGAGGCAAACATTTTAATTGGATCTCGATTGTGAATATGCTAAACAAGTAAGTAGAATTTTATTGGAGAACAAAAGTAAATTTACTAGCATGCAAAAAAATTGCTTTTTTATCAATCTGGATCTCAGAGGGCCAGATATGTTAGTGTCTACGATATTGCGTGTTCATGTACATATGTAATCTATATCTATGAAGCAATACTCAAGTTCTGTAGTACTTAAGAATGTATATTGTGATAGTTTAATGTATGGATTTTTCTACTTTTTTAAGAAATGAAACTTGTGAATTCTGATATTAAAAATTAATGCTATTTATTAAAAATGTGTTGTTTTATTATTTTTCTTTTTGTTGTTAGATTCAAAGTTGGATAAAGCTGTTTTGCTGAAGTTCCATAAGTTATTTCCTTGGATGAAAATGGCTACAATCTTTCCATAGTGATAAAAAATTTCTGTTATCATGCAAAACTAAACTTTTTCATTTAGGAAAATGGCATCAATTACAGAAGCAATTTCTTCCTCTAATGGACAGTTTTTTGATCCTCTGAATGGTGATAAAGAAAAACATTCCTCCCTTAATGTAGGAGAAAAATCTTTTATTTGTAAAGAATGTTCCAAAGCATTTTCTAAGAATAGCTACCTAAAAAAACATCTTTTCACTCATACAGGAAAGAAGCCCTTTGTCTGTGAAATATGTGTCAAAGGTTTTTCTCGTAAATATGACCTTAAACGACATCTCTCGATTCATACAGGTGCAAACGTCTTTGTTTGTGAAGTATGTTCCAAAGCATTTTATGATAAGAGCACTTTAACAAAACACCTCTTGACGCATACAGGGAAAAAACCTTTTGTTTGTGAAATATGTTCCAAAGGATTTTCCCTGAATAGTAATCTAACAAGACATCTTTTGACGCATACAGGAGATAAACCTTTTGTTTGTAAATTATGTTCCAAAGGATTTTCTCTGAATAGTAATCTAAAAAAACATCTTTTGACACATGGAGGAAAAAAACCATTTATTTGTGAAATATGTTTTAAAGGATTTTCTCGTTATAATATTCTAAGTACCCATCTCTTCACGCATAGTGATACGGCAATAGAAAAACCCTTTGTTTGTGAAATATGTTCAAAAGGATTTTCTTATAATCAACATTTAAAAACTCATCTTTTGAAGCATACAGGAAAAAAACCCTTTGTTTGTGAAATATGTTCAAAAGGATTTTCTGATAAAAGTAATCTAAGAAACCATTTCTTAACACATAGTGGGAAAAAACCTTTTGTTTGTGAAATATGTTCCAAACGATTTTCCCAGAATAGTAATTTAAGAACCCACCTGTTGACACATACAGGTGAAAAACCCTTTGTTTGTGAAATATGTTCCAAAGGATTTTCTCAGAATGTTAGTCTAAGAACCCATCTTTTAACGCATACAGGAGAAAAACATTTCTTTTGTAAAATATGTTCCAAAGGATTTTCTCAGAATAGTAGTCTACAAA
This sequence comes from Maratus speculifer, assembly GCA_964019185.1. Lineage (NCBI taxonomy): Eukaryota > Metazoa > Arthropoda > Arachnida > Araneae > Salticidae > Maratus > Maratus speculifer. Next base: position 32,683,389 of record CAXHSM010001376.1, read on the forward strand.
CCCATTTCTTGATGCATTCAAGATGAAATCATTTAGTTTGTGAAAGTTCCAATGGATTTTTTGATAAAAGTAACATAAGAGCCTACCGCTAGAATTATTTTTGAGAAAAAAAACCTTATCTTTGTAAATTATCTTCCAAAAGACTATCTGACAATCATTATTTTAGAAAATAGTTGTCTCATATGAAACGAAAAATTCCTGAACATCTATATTTTTATTTCATAAACTCAGTATAAACCCTGTATATCTCCTTGCATTTACTATTAGCACTTGTATGTTTTTGTTTTTTGTAATAAAATGAAAAACTACACTTCTTCTGTGGCTTAGTGCCTTTTTGATAATAAGGCGTTAACTGTTTACATATTCATTCGATTTCAGCAAACCTTTATGTAAAAACTTTTTGGTAGTAATTTTTTTTTTGTTTCACTATAAAATTGTTTTCCCGTAAAACATGAAATCCTTGTGACCCAAAAGGATAAATTGTACCTAAATATCTTATGCGATAAGAAAGGCTTCATTGAAGTAATACTTTTGATAATTATGTAAAGTGTGCAAAAAATATGTTTGTATGTAAAAAAAACTTTCTTATTTGTTAAATTTTGATCTTAAAAAATTTCCCAAGCATTTAAATGAAATATATCTCATTATCAGGGGTAAAGAAATGCACCATTTTATTCGCGAATAATGAGTAAATTTTTATTTAGTCTTCTAAGCCAACTGCATGTTGCATATTGCTGGCTAATAAAATAAATACTTGGCTGGTAAGATTTTGTAGTAAATGCCCATCCTTGCTCATTATCATGTATTCTTTCCACACATCATGAGCTAAGTTTTTTAAATATATTAATATTTAATTCAATACTTATTCAGCATGATTATGACCAAATCTTGGGTGTTTGGAAGTTTTATATATAAAACTTCTTTAATAATCTTGGTTAAATTTTGTATCCTACTATATTGAGGTACGAAAAGACCATTTGGATATGTAGGTCACATGGTTGAGATAATTCGATAAGTGGGTCATTGTGTTTTAATGGAATAGAAGGTTCAAATAATTATTAAGTTGTTGAAAATTTGGCAGTAAAGGAAATCGCAAAGTTGACAACATTTCACCAGATTGGCAGGAAAATCGACTTCTAATATTACCTATGCTGAAACGAATAATTGGCATCAAGGGAAATAATATCACTGAATTTAGCACCAATATATAATATTAACTTGCCAAGAATCTATTGTTTTGTTGAATTGAACTTTAAATTAATTTTAACTTAGCTAAGCGCAGTCTTTCCTGGTTTTATGTTACAATATGAGCAAATGTCTATGCATGTATGCAAATTGCATCTGAATAAAAACGGTAATGAATTTGGCTAAATTTTGTATTCTACCCTTTTGGAATATGATAAGCCTTAAATATTCGAGAAAGTTTGTTGAGTATCTCATTTAGATGTCACTGCGAATCAATTGAATAAATTGTTGAAATAGTTATTAAGTTATCGGACAGTTTTTAAGGAACTGCTTTTAACGAAATTGTACAAAAAGCCGTAAATATATCATGATAAAAAGATTGGGGAATGATTGTTTGTTTTTATGCTTTCCTGAACTGAAACTGGACACAGTATTTTAAAGTAATTTTCTCAACCCTATTTAATAGCAGAATTTTTGATGATGAAAGATTGAAAAAAAAAAAAACTATAAGAAATGAGTGGCATTTGGAGCCCAGATTTGTGTGGTGTACTTGGCAACACTATCTGTATATACTATTTGATGCTGGATAGAAGGTGGTACCTTGTTTGTTGCCATTCCAGTTCTGCTTATAATCATAAGAAAATCAGTGTCTCCAAGGGAAGTTTCCTGTTGCATCTATAAGGCTTCTTCTATGAGGCTACTTCAATCACGTGAAAAGATCTGCTGGCCTATGGATGCTAATCCTGTGGAAGAAATTTTTAATGATATGTCGTTTGCATTGCAATATTTTTAAATTATTTATTTCACTGAAAGCTGTTTTGCAAAGTTCATATTTTTTACTTGTTTTATTTTACTTGTAGTTTTTTTTTTTTTTTTTTTTTTTGTGTTGATGCTTTCAATTTCGAAACCGCTTCTAAAAGTGAAAGTGTTTAAATTAAAAAATATCTAAAAATAAAATCGAAAAGTTCGAAACGGTAGATGTAAAGAACGATTTAAGTTATCCCATGCAAAAAAAACACATTTAAATGAAAAGAAAAACATACATAAAACATTTTATGCAAATGAGTTATCTTAAAAAGTTTCTTCAATTGGAATAACCATTTTGACCATTGACGAACGGATATTTTTTCCTGACTGAGGTAGCCTCTTCAGTACTGTAGATTCCCTCAAATCCACACAGCTTGGTACCAGAGGTTTTAGGGAGTTTAGAAATTTGCGGATTTCTGGTCATTGCTTTGTTTACATTTTCTAAACAGTAGCTTAAATGTAATTAACAATGAAATCGAAGCTATTTAAAGGCTTACAGCATAATAAAACGTTAAAATAACTAATAAACTAAAATAATGGAAATTTAAATAATTTGTAACATGATTAAAATATTAAAAGTAAAGGTCAAGTTAGTAATCAATAATGTATGATTAAATATTTTATAAAAATAAAATGTATTTTTCATATGAATTTTGCTTTATAAAGATACATTATTAATTCACATCAAAATCATAAAATAAGAAAAACTTATTTCAGGTTTAGCTAGACCTAATAATCAAAAAAAGGTACTACTCTGTTATCCTGTCAATCAAAATACTATCGCCAAATTGTAAGATTAAGTGCCAATAATGGATGATCGTGAATGTCAATTCAATGACATTAAATACGATACACGTGTTTAAAACGTCATTAAGTGATTTTTATTTTGACTTTTTATTTGTATTTTTATTAATACTCTACTAATTATTTGTTTTTTTTTTATTATTTAAAATAAAAATTACTTTAATATATATAATGTGGCTATTATTTTGGCGATTTGTATAATTTGACGAAATCGGTCGATGGGATAACAGAGTTGCGCGCAAAAAAGTTTAGTTAATACATAAGTATATTTGGTAAAAAGATTGTGATTACCACTGATATCAGCAATATCTTAATTTTTTCCCAAAATAAATTTATTCCTCTTTCATAAAAACACATGAACTCAGTAATATTAACGAAAATATGTATGGAATAGATATAAAAATAAAAAAGTAAAATTTGGCCCCTACATCTGAACTGAATGTTTTATTATTTACATCTGTAAATTATGTATGGATTTTAGAGAGTTGCGGATTTGAAGGAGTGGACTGTATATCAGTTTTAAAGATTAATATTTAAATGGAGCAGAAGACAACATTATAAGTAGTACCCCCCCCCAAAAAAAAGAACATATCTTGAAAAAGAATGCTATTAAAGTTATTTGGTGAATTGCATGCCAATGGACAATGCACGATTGCTTTGTCATTTATCTAAACATCAGCATATTGCATAAGGAAAATATATGCACCTACATAGAAATGAGTTGGGCAAAAAAAAAAAAAAAAAAAACTGAATTTTAGTCTGCCACTCCCCTGTTTCCCATTGTAGGTGATACTAGGCTGTAAAATTTCCTTTTAATTTTCAAAAGACTGACATTGCACATTAAATAAAAGCCCTCGTTAGGTTATGAAATGTTTCAATTATATTCTCCTATAAAAAATGCCTTTTTTCAATTTTTCCTGTCTTAAAAAACGTTCAAAGCTTAGCAATTAAAGTTTGTTTTTAATTAATGTATGAATTCTTTTTAAAATGTGTATTAATATTATAATAAATATTCTTTTTTAAATTTCTGAGTTGATCGATTGTTTATACATACAATCTTTTTTTTTTAAACAAAATTTAACTTATTTTAGATTTAAATTATATTGAAATTAAAAAAATAAATATTGTTGATCCAATGAAAATGTATGTCATTATTTTCTGTTTGTTTGAATTGAAGCCAATGAGTTTATCAGAAGCTATTTTTTTATAATTCCAGGGAATATTTTTTTCAATGTGTAGCTGGAGATTTATTTTTACAATTATAGTTTGGGATTTGTTTCTATAATATAGCTGGGGGTCTTTTTTTTTAAATTTTTCAATTTTCTTAAATTTTTTTTTTTCATGAGAATACATTTACTTTCTAAACCTAGTTCTGAGTCTGAAAGTATCCTCATGACAACAATCTTCAAACAAAATTCAAAAAATAAAAATGGGACATTATTTCTTGATTGCTTCTTCAAGAGATTTTTTATGTCATCCTGCTTAGTTTGACTCAAAATACTGCTTATTTTCCTGCAACTAACTGACGAATTTGGCGAAATTTATTTCGAGATTGCATGGTTAAATTTACTAATTTCTTTCCATAATTGAGGAACAATTTTAGGTGATAGAAGAGTAAAAAGTAATCGAAAAAAAAGCGAGAAAGAGACTAAATTTAAAAATTATAGATAAAATAGCGAGATGAGATGTGATTGTCATCCTGAAATCTTCACTCAGGATTCCCTAAAATATCTGTCAATTTGCAATAAGTGTTGCTGCAGCATCTCTAAACACTTAGCTGAATTTTGTTTTCATAAAGAAATTACAGGAAGGTTTTATCATTAAAGCCCAAAATCGTCAGACTTTATGGCTTTGTTGTCGAAGACAGTAAGTGGCTTTTTCCTGAGGTGGAGGTAGATATTCCTGAATGCATTTCTTTTCATCGCTGAATAATACCGTAAATTAAGAAGGGAATATTCCCATAAGAAATGTACTTTGAAGTATAATCGATTCTGGCATAGTTTGCATCGTTTAATTTTTAATACAATGTTTTTAGTTTTCCTTATGCATCTATGTATTGCGTTATTGATAAAGTGACACCACGATTATTTTTAATTGGCTTACGAACAACTTTGACCACTGGGTTGTATGAAAAAATGGTTGTTAGGAAATTAACTCAAACATGAAACTTTAACAAAACAAACTTTAAATTACTACAGCACAGTGATGTTTAAGCAAGGTGTCACTAACAAAATTCACCTTACAAAAAAGGTCAAATTAATACTTCAATAATTTGAATTAAAAAAAATTGTTTTGTACTTAAAACTTTTGAAGGTTAACTTGAATACTTGGAAACACTCTGACTTTCAACGTGTACAGCTATTTAAATAAATAATGAGGAAAAAATATCACGAGGCAAAACATTTATTTAGAAGACAAAACACATAGTTGACATACATGACTTACAAAATAGATAATTTCATAGCAAAAAATAAGAAATGACATGAAATATATTTAAACATTTTAGTACCAATTGTAGACTTTTGAATTCTCAAAGAATATATCAAACAATAAATATACATCTGTAGTGATATTGTCAATTCATTTAATATAATAGCAGATGCCATGTAAGCCAATCAAAAATTAGTAATACAGTCAAACCTCGTTAACATAAACACGCTCAACAGGAATTACTTTTAACATTAATTGTTTTCACAGTCCCCTATAAAAACGAATACAAAGATTTCATAATGACAACATGAATTACTCTTAACATGATCAAAATTTTGATTCCCCTTATGGTTCATGTTAACGAGGTTCAACTGTATTTTAAGAATTAAGTTTAACTTAGTAATTTAAATCTTTAATAAACTTTCAAAAGCATTAAATATAAAAACCTGCATTTAAAATATACTGAAACAATTTATTTTAACTTAATTATTATCTAATATATCCGAGAAAAAATTACTTTTAATATATCGTAATCACAAAAAAAAGGCTGAATTCGAATTAACTATTCACAGCTTAACCTAAACAAAGATGGGTCGGATTCGAATTTCATTCCTGTGCATTAGAGTGGTCACAGGATACATGGGAAAAATTTATTTTAATCTTATTTTCGGGGGCGGACCCCTCTAAAAGTTGCCAATTTGTTAAAAAATGAGATTGGTAAAATTTTAGCTCAAATGAATAATATTAACCCGTGCCTTATCGAAGTTGAATTCTCGAAAATTTGTGATTTTTGGCAAAAAATTGTAGTTTTTCATTCATTAAGTGAAAACTATTTGTCTTAGAAACTTGGTTCTTGTTTTATTAAATAGAAAATGTTGTTGCCTTGAATTTTTACGCTAATCAAAACTTATACCCAATAACATTTAGCATTTTTCAGATCAGTTCGTGAACCATACTTCCAAAATTTGCATTTTTAAAAATAAGTCAAAAATGACAAATGAATAATTTTTCTTACTCTTGATATATATTTTTTTATTATTTCCATTAAAGGGCAAAAGAAATAGAATAATATTTTTTTTAATTTTAAAAATATTTCATGAATTATAGTTAATTATTAGCTATTTAGTTCTGTGCCTGAAAAGAATGAGCTCCTCGATAGCAGTTAAAGTGTATCTAAAATGAACAATTGAATTTCTATTTTTTTTTAAATGGTTTTGTTACAAGCTATAATTAACTATTTATAGAAGGATAAAAAATTCCCGCATCCTCCCTTTCTTATCAGTATGATGGCAGAAATGCAACTGTCCAGTTTTGAACTTTTTATTTTATGATTATCGCCAAATGAAAATGAACACTAGAAAAGCTTCTAGACTTACAGTACACTTACCAATTAACCATAGATTTTAAGTAAAATTTCAATACGACTTCACAAACAGCTATTTTCAAAAAAGAAAGAACTGAGCTGATCAAAATCAGATCTAAAAATTCCGATTTAGAACTGTTTTTCACTGGGATGGTAAATTGCTTCCTCATTTTTTGAACAAAGAAAATATAGAGGGAATAGCAGTTTTTTTTTTTTTACTTGTGGAGATGTAGATCAGTTAAAAGGAGTTCTTCAAATTGAAAATATTATTGGAATAACTAAGGTAAAATCTATATTTTCAACAGTTGAAGAGTGGCTGAAAATTGATAAAATCCAGGCAATATGTTTTGATACCATTGCAGTAAACGTGAGTCGCTTCAGAAGAACTAACATTTTGTTATAGAAATTATTAAAGGAAATATTTTCTGTATTCACCATAATTTAGAAATTATCCAAAAAAATGTTTTTGACTGTAAACTGTGCAGTGCGCTTAACCACTATCCCCCAGCCAGATATTAAAAAAAAAAAAAATTCAGATTCGGTTGTCTAAGTTGGATCTGACTAAGTATAAAAGTGCTATTGAAGATGAAATATTAGGTATAAAATATTTATGTAAGAGAAAATTAAAGGTTTTTTTTTTTTTTTTTTTTTTTTTTTTTACAGAATATTTAAAACGTGAACAACCCAAGAATGATTATTTACCCAACTTTGTGTGATTTTGATAAGATATCTTCCTCCAAAGATATTTTTTCAGAACCCTTTGTGCTATTCATCACAACAGATGGATGATACAGACCATTTATTCTCACAAAATATAGCTTTTCAGGGATCAGCTCTTATTGAAAAAAATAGAAAAGAAAAAGAGAAAAATTTGCTTCTTTATAATCAATATTTATTGATAAAGTGGAGTTCAATGCTTCAATTCATACTTTGCCCCCCACCCCCCCTCCCACATCAAGACCTGAAATTAATAAAATAACTTTTTGACTATAATTTTTTTAAAAATGGTTGAAAACAAAGCACTCGCTAAAGGGATAAACTGTCTTTGGTATCTTAACTCGGATCAAGCAGCATTTTCATTTTTAGATGATACTTTTAAAAGAAAAGTAAATAAAAGCATGACTGTTAATGTCAATTAAAGAAGAAAATGATGATGATAATAGAAATGTAAAAACATTAATATGTATAAAGTGGATTATTTATAAACAAAGAAATCAATGTTTTTATTTTGTCTCAAACTATAATTATTTTAAGTGATTTTATTTTACTATACAATTTTTAAATACTTACCCCAATGTATTATGTAAAAATAAACATTATTTGAAAGCAGAAAACATAGTAAAATAGTTTTAAGGTTCTTAGTGACACAACTTAAAGGGGAATAAAGTTAATTCCTTTTTAAAAGGAACGAAGAAGAAAAGCAGCTTCTGTTGTGAAAATTGTATCTGTTGATAAACTTTTCAAGAATCTTAAAAAACTGTTTTATATAAGTCTTACCGACTTACTGTGATAATTGTAAGTGATAATATTTTTTTCCTTTAAATTGCTCTCTTTCTTATATGCCAACTTTAAATTTAAAATGCATTTGAAAACTATTTCCTTTTTCATTCTATCAGTTTAAATATTATTTATTTTTCCTTTACTTAGAATTTATTTTTAGTTAAACCATTTACTATGTGCGACATGCAAACAAAAAAGATGAAAAGACTATGAAATGGAATGTTATAGTCTTTTTTTCTCATTTTCATAACAAGTCAAGGATTCACACTGAGTCCGGTTCCAAAAAATGCATATATGTTTAAATTAAAAATTTTTTACAAAAAAATGGTGTGTGGTTTTTCAAAGCAAAAACAATTTTTATCATATGAGATCAACATTATGTTTCTAGCTTCAGATGTATTCATTTCTTGAAGGAAAAACACCACTTTTTTGTGAAAAATAATATTTTTTTTTCAAATTTTGACCTCAATGAGGCACGGGTTAATATTATCCAAATGAGTTGAAACTTTACCAATCTCATTTTCTAGCCAACTGGCAACTTTTTTTTTTTTGGGGGGGGGGGAAGTCCTCCGTAAAAAATTCCAAAATTGATTTCTTGTGACCACCCTAGCGTACATATTCTTGGCAAGATAGATTGTTCTTACTTTCTCCCCCTCTTTTTTTTTGGTTAAACAAAAGAAACTTATGATTCGTTAAAGTGAATTTTGTTAGCATGACGAATTGATTTTGAATATAATTTATTAATTTTTAAAAAATCTTTGAAACTATAAAGTAAGAGTGTTTTGATTGTTTAGTTATATATTTATTTTTACTTTTGTTTACATACCCTTAAGAGCTGTTATTATTTTCACGCAAAAAAAATGACATTTTTTAGAATTGACACAGTAAATAATTTGATATATTTGAATTAATTTTTTTTACGTATGGTTCAATAGTAAAAAAAAGTTCAAATTAAAATGGTATGGCAAAACAATATAAAATCATTAGTTTGCTTAATGTTTTATAATTATTGTTATTTTATTATTATTATCCACAAATTAAATCTTAATTTGATTTGGACTATTCTTAAAGTGCTATCACATTTTTATTTAGTAAAAAATGACATACCTAAAGCTTTTAAAACTGATATGTTAGTAGGACTTTTTAAAATGTCATTATTTGTAAGTCATTAATGACTTATTGTGATGAATGCAGTACGTCTACAGCATAGTACTCATTATAAGTATAACAAAGGATTTTCAGAATATGTCAATTTCAACTGCAACAGAAATATAATTATAGATGTATAGATTTATTTCTTTTTATCAGAGAGTATAACTTAACTCACTTTAAAAGCATTTTGCATTAATGTACATTTGAATGAAATCAATCTTTTATGTATAAATTAACTTAAAATTTAAACTTCATGTCTTCCCTTTAAAAAATAATGCAAAGAGAAATAACAAAGAATAAAAGATCAAATAATTTCAGTTTATTGAAATATCGTTTAAAAGGTTGTCACTTTATAAACAAAATATGTTTTAAAGATATTATTAACAAATCATGAAGTAGGTTTTTATACCTCTTATTGTTCAAGACATAGATCATAAAATAAGTGTTTTCATATTCATTTCTATTAACATTTATTTTTTTCTCGTTAAAGACGATTAAAATAATTTAAATTAAAAAAAAAAAAAAACTTCCATTTAAACTATAACGATGTAATAATGTTGTATCGTGCTATGTAATATTAAAAGAAATTGTACTTTTTTAAGATAAAATGAGCGAAATCCATAATAATGAAGCAAATATCAAATACTAAATTAGGATTTAGATTTTTAAAAATGTGCAAATATTAATAATCATTTATAATTATAGGTTTTCTGTGTTTTATGTATCACATAAGTTATTTTATCTTAGAAAACACACTTTTCTGCGTAAGATTTGAAATTATAAAAAACTCTTTCATGGTATTCAACATCATATTTGAAAAGAAAGTCTCCCAGTCTTTCACACGCGTATTGCAAATTCTTCAGCAACCAAACGTAATTTCCTTCTGTTCAGCATCCCGTCCTCAGTACAGAAGCAAAAGATTAACTAATCACTGAAAAGGGAGAGAAGAAAATCCTGTTTTGAATGTTTTCGTGCATCTTCTTTGAACAGAACTTATTATGGAAACATTGTACTGATAGTGAAAGATTTTTTTTGGGCAGAAATTCTCCTTATATTGAATCTCTTACAGTTATAATACATATTTCACAAACAAATGGTTTCTCACCTGTGTGTATTCACAAATGTATTTTAAGATTACTTCTTTCAGAAAATCTTTTAAAGCATAATTAACAAATGAATGATTTCTTTATATGTATTTAAAGATGAGCTTAAAAAGCACTACTTTGAAGAAATCTTTTCATACATATTTTTGAATAAATGGATTCTGAGTCGTATGCATTCAATGATGTTGATTAACTTAACCAATGAGATATTTTTTTCATATTTTACAAACAAATTATTCCTTTTTAGTATGTACTTGTAGATGCTTTCTAAAAGCACTTCTATCAGAAAATCTTTTTGAACACATTTCACAAATGTAAGGTTTCTCATTCGTATATGATTTTTTAGAGAACCACCTTCAGAAAATCCTTTCAAGCATATTTCACAAATAAATGGTTTTTCTTTTGTGTGTACTCGGAGATGTCTTGTAAGAGCACTACCATCAGAAAATCCTTTAAAACAAATTTCGCAAATAAATGGCTTCTCATTTGTATGTATTCGAATGTGTTTTTTAACAGAACCTTTTTGAGAAAATTTTTTCAAGCATATTTCACAAGAAAATAGTTTCTCATTTCTGTGTATTCGAAGGTGGTCTCTAAGGTAATTGTTCCGAGAAAATGCTTTCGAGCATACTTCACAAACAAATGGTCTCTCATTGGTATGCATTCGAAGATGTGTTTTAAGATTTCCCTTGTTAGAAAATCCTTTCGAACATATTTCACAAATAAATGGTTTCTCATTTGTGTGTGTTCGATTATGTCTTTTAAGGTTTCCATTGCTAGAAAATGCTTTTGAACAGACTTCACAAACAAACAGCCTCTCCTTTTGATTGGCACAAAGATGTTGTTTAGGACAACTACTTTCAGACAATCCTTTAGAGGACATTTCACAAAAAAAAAGATTTCTCATCGGTTCTAGACTGAAGCTGAGTTATTGACATTTTCTTCATAAAATGCGATTGTTCAAGAATTGAAATTTTCTTCTAGGTGTGTTTATAGAAAGTAACTGTTGCTTTTTTTCTGAAAAAATAGTTTTTAAATCTTCAATTGTGAAAATTAATGTTCTTGATCTTGTTTTGGATCTAAAAAACAAGAAAAAACAGAAAATTAATTCAGATTTTTCATATAAATTTACATTATTTAAAAGTATCTTTCGAAAAATTTAATCTTTTGAAATTGTTCTAGCTTAGTATAGAACACGAATTGAATACTAATCTTTTTTCAACCAGATCTTTATTCTTTTGATAAAAATTGACAAAATTGGAAAAATCGATATAAAACTTCACAAAAGAAAATATCTTGCATAGGATATATATAGGATAGCATTGTCTGAAATGGCTAAGAAAATTTACAGTGTGCACAAACATGACAATTTTGATGAGAATACTCCAAGACAGTTAATAATGAACATGGGTCTCACTTTTTCCATGTTTTATTAATTGACCCTTTCATAGGAAATTAAATTGTCTACATGCTTGTAATTAAACTGTATATTTTTTATGCTATCGCTCACAATATTTAAAAAAAAGATTTTCGAGGTTATTTGCATATTCTGGCAGTTAAATCAGCCTTTTAGTATATTAAAGGACATGTTCTAACAAGTACCTGTGCAAAAATCCAGCTTTATTCCGCTAATTTTCCCAAAATGAGAGAGATATTATTAATAATAAAGATAGTAAAAATAATGTTTAATATCGAAAATCAGCGGTCAAAATGGAAAAATTCACCAGCCGGAAATCTATCTTAAAATTATTGTTAATTGATTATTTTTTTACTTTAGGAAATTGTTATAGACAAATTTATATTTAACTATTCAAAAGCAATCTAATATTCTAAATAACAATGTTTTAAAAGTTTCAAAGAAGACAAACTGTATATCTGTACTAATAAAAGAAAGTTTTGCTCTGTCTGTTCTAAAGTCTTTTTTTAAGCATTTCCGTCATTTTTTGTGCATTACTTTAAAATTATATTCCAATAATTAATTCTTAATTTATACTTAACCTCGACTGATTAAAGATCTAAGTCTCTGCTCGCGAAGACACTTACAAGCTAATTCTATTCCTATGGGGAGGCATTTTTTCTAATAACTCTTTCGCATTTTGACATTTTTCAATAATGTTTTTTGCATTGGATAGCTGAGGTCCCTCTCAAGATCGCACCGTGATTACTTTTTCAATTTTGTTCGCAAATATTTTTATAAAGTTACTTTCACTTTATGAACCGGTTCTGAAAGTAAAAGTAACTTTATAAAAAATATCTGTATAAAAAATGTATTTATAAAAAAAATTGCAAAAAAAAAATAAATAAATAAATAAAAATGTCAGAATGCAAAAGTGTTATTAGAAAAATTCCTCCTCATTGGAATAGCATTAGCTCGCGAGTGTCTTCGCGGACAGGGGCCTTAAGTGTCTTTTAAATTTATTTCATCATAGGGCCTTGCCCTCAGTTATCACTTAGCCTCTGTTACAGAGCCCTATTCTACCTCCCTAAAACTGGTCCGATTAACTATTGTTTTTGTTAAAAAAAACTTCTTAGGTTGTGCAGCTACTAAATGAACGACAATATATATATATATATATATATATATATATATATATATATATGTTCTCAGTCTTTAACTACTATCAATTTTAGATATTAATTGCCTTGTTGAGTCCCCATATTGCAGTTTCTTTAAAAATGACCAGATTCTCTTGCATTTTTTAAAAATAATTCTAGGATTTTACAGATATTTTATAATCTACTAAAATAATTACTTATATCCCAGCTACCACTATTTATGAATATTAATCTTATTTTCACTCAATACAGTCGAGACGAGTCTAGCCGGATAAGCATAGCAAAATGCCCCCCAATGGCCGATGTTTGAAATAACATGTGTAAATGTTCCCCATGAGAATACTACATAGACGTTTTAGCCCTCAACCTTCAGATAATCGAAGTATGTGCCAGTTCTTCTATTTTTCAAAAGCAGCTTTTCTCAAAAGTACAAAAGTAAAAAGAATGAAACCAACGAAAAGTGCAAAAAAGTATCGTACATTATATACAAAAATGTGTGAGTGGATAAAAGAAGTTAGTGGTAAACTTTCGGAGGAAATCCTTAAAAAACGGCAAAAAATGCTAAAATAGCTCATGAAATGCAATACTGACGACGAAACTGTAAATAAGAATAATACAAAATTACTAGAAAAATCATTAAAATTGATCGAATTCAATTTTAATTCTTCCAATTTTTATAAATTTAAAAAGATTGTTTTATCCTTAGGAGCATCAGATTTTTTCAGTCTACATTATAAATTATAAAGTATTGTTTACATTTGTGGCGTAACATAATGGATAAATTTCTTTTTTCATTTTTTAAATTTTTGAATAAATATTAAATTAAAAACAATGCAACTTATCGAATCATCATTAACTTTTAAATGAAATCCTTTGATTAACTTTTTTTTGGTACTGTATATATATATTTTTTATTACGAAATATAATATTAGTATATTCTGGAATGATGCTTGCTTGATTTTTGATATTTTTTTCGTAGTTCATTCAGATGTTCAAATTTATAGTCATCAAGAGAGAATCATATTAAAATGAAAATAAGGGAAAAAAATATTACAACCCTCAAATCCGTGCATAAATTACACATGTAAATAACGAAACTTTCATTTCCGACGTAGGGACAAAATTTTATTATTATTATCATTATTATTAATGCCATACATATTTTATTCTGTAATTTTCTTTAATATTACTGAATTTTTATTTTTTCCACGAAGGAAGAATAAAATTTCTGAAACAATGCAAGTTATTGCTGATATCATTGGTAATCACAATCTTCTTATCAAATATATTTATGTATTAATTAAGGTTTTTTGGATATCAAGTCCATCTAAATCTAAAATAAAACTCCCTTATTTTATTATTTTGATGTGAATTAGTAGTGTACATTTATGTGGCATGTAACATAGAATAATTTAGAAAAAAACACATCTCATCTTTAGGTTAAATATTTATTTATGCGTCATTGATTATTAATTTTACTTTTGCATTTAATATTTTAATCATTTTTGAAATTATCTAAATTTTTATTATTTTAGTTTATTACTTTGCTTATTTCAATATTTTATTATATTATAAGCATTCATTATAATTTTGATTGCATTATTAATTACATTCAGTAATTACTGTTTAAAAATGTAAGTAAAGTAATGACCGGAAATCCACAAATTTCTAAAATCTGTAGAACCTTTGGTCCCAAGCTGTGAGGTTTTGATAGAGTCCATTATGCAAGTATTTTATATTTCATATAAACATAGATTTAAGTTATTAATTTATTTATAATATTTGTACCAATTCGTGTATATCTACAAATTTATCCTTACTTATGTGTAATAGAATTGGAGATATCTTTGTACTGAATTTTCAATTTTTTATTTAATATTTATTTATAAAGTGTTGTATTAAATACAAAAGTTAAATAATGAAATATTTTATACTAGATTCAGTGTTTTACATTATGACTGAACTTTAGTATTGTGGTTCTTGAGAACTTTTTTTTTCTTCTGAAAATTACATTATTGGATTATACAACTTTTTTTTTTCCAAAACACTATGAAATTGACACCAATGGATTATGTGCCACTGTGGAAATTAGGATGCATTTGTGATTAATAAAATTGTTTTGACACTTTCATGAAAACACTGTCTATTTTAACAAAATAATGTTTATTTCAATTTGTACTATGCTGGGAGGCAATGACATGTTTTACTTTACTATTTTATATCGAACCGATCTCCAACTGTATAATTCGTTTTACTAAGTCAATCATGAAAACAGCTGTCAGCTATCACAACATAGACTGGACTTTACATCGATTCATAAACAAATATACATTTTTATAACATGTCATCTGAATTCATCTTTGTTAAATATTAATATATCAGTTCTAATTATAAACATTCTTTAGACAATGCTGTTTTTTATTATCCAATCAATGTTAAAGAACAAACAGTGTAACTGAAAAAATGAAGAGGCTTTTTTTTAACTTTTCCCTTCATATATCTAAACTAGGGATGTACCAGATACTGATTTTGCCGGATATCGGATACCGGATATCCAGCATCCGATTTGCCTGCCGGATTCGGATATCCGGTACTAAATATGTTTTTTGTTATGGTGAATGTTCGTTTATTTCTTTATACAATGCCATCTCATATAAAAAATTGTAAACATGTTTCACACACCATTATAACATTTTAAACATATTGCAATATATTTTACAGAAACTATATATCTTTGACTATCAGGACTTGAAATTCAGGTTTTCCCAGGCAGAGAGAGTTTTCCTCATTTGTAAATACAGGGGAATTAAACTATATGAGAGGGGAAAAAATATTTTCTAAACCTTATTACTTTTTACATGCCATTTAAATATTTACAGTTTATACCGACAGGACAAATTCCACTGAAATAATTTAAATCAACAACTTAAGATAATTATCCAAAATGTTTATTTTAATTAAAACAAAGGAAAAGAATCAAGCCTTATATATATCATATCCATTTTTCAATTTTCACTCAATGTTATGGGCAATTAATAACTGAGTTGCTAAATGAATTTTTTAATTTAGATTTTATTCGATTTTGTGTTGTTTAGAATCTTTTATAGGTTACACTTTTGGCAAACGAAACAGAGCAACTTTTCTAACACATTGAATTATTGAAATATTTGGTTATTTTTTTTTCATCTTATTTTTTTTTCCTTAATTTTGTAAAATCTGACATGCATTCAATTTTAATTTGCTTTCAAGAATAATGCATGTAGGTGATTGTATTGTCAATACAATACCCTTCTTTGGTTATATATCCCTTAGTGGAATTATCCTCAATACTGTAATCCCTGACATTTTAGCTAATTGAATTATGTTGTACAATGCATTGGAATTTTAAACCCATATGAAATTCTGAAAAGGATATAGTCAGTAGGTTTCTTCTATTACATGAAAAATGGTATATTTAAAAAAGTCATGTCCTAATTTCTGTGAACTATGCACATAAACTCTATTGTTTCTAAATGTGTTTCCTTGAAGTTAATATATTTTTTTTAATTATTTAAAAAACGGTTGTTGTTATCGGTCGAGAATGGACTTTGTGGTGTCCGCATTTTATTTTGTTTATGATTTGTCCAGGAATATTTATGTTTAATTCATGACATAATACGTAATATGACTCTTATTACATAAACCATGTTTTGGCCATCATAAAAATGATTACTGATTTTCAGTAACTCAATGGGAAGCATTAAAACATCTTGCTTTGGGCAATGGATGTCCGCATTTTATTTATTTATTTTACGAAATTCTTTAAATTTAGAAGAATTTTTATTTGAATAGGAAATCAAAATGTCAATGTTAATAAAGAAGGGAGTAGAAAAGTTACAAAATAGGCAGGTGAGAATTATCAGATATGGAAAAAAACGAATCCAAACAGAAACATCGTATGAAAGATCGTCTTTTAAATAAAAAAAAGAGGTACGATAATTGAGCCCATTGATGACGAAATGTGCGATAATTTTGAAAAATGAAAAAATCTAATGTTGAACCACTGATAGTAAAAAACAGGTTTTCTTATTTTTTTTTCCAATGTGCAGCACAGGATTTAGTCTCATTTTGTTTAGTGCTAATTCCAGAAGCTCAGGCTCTAGTGACCATTACTGCTCTTTTAGTTATTTCTTGCTTCGGCACAGGAAAAAATATCTGCAAAATATATAAATCAGTCATAGGAAAAATATCGTTGATCATGGCATTTTTTTTTTTTAATTGTCGACCGGTCTGAAAAAAGTTGAACTTTGAGAGAACTTGGGCAGTGGGAAAATATAGCGAAATTCGTCAAACAATTACAGTAAAATATCGTAAAATTTGTTAATCTGTCACAAGGAAATATCATGAAATTTGTCAGGCAATAACAAAGACAAAACACAAATTTTTCATCTGGACACAGGAAAATAATTGTTAAATTTATCAGAATGTCACAAAAGCAAAAAGGGAAATTTGCCAATCAGTCGCAAAATAAAATAGCTAAATTTGACAATTAGTTGAGATAAATAAATTTGTGAAATTTGCCAGTTGGTCTCCAGAAAAATAATTGTAAGAGGAGCAAGCAGGAAAATTTTGTGAAAAAAAAATTACAAAACTTTTCAGTCAAACGCAGAAAAACAATCATGAATTTTGTATAATTGTTGTAAGAGCAAACTGTGAGATTTGTTAATCAATAGAGGAAAATATCAAGAAAATAGTCAGTCGGTCCTGAGATTTCATCGTCTCTTCACAAAGAAAAAAATTTCGAAAAGCGATTTTTTAGGGAAACAAAAATGACACAAGATTCTTTAGTCCATGAATCCTGCCATCCCGTCCTTAAATTCAAACCCTGTATGTGTATAATAATAATATTGAATAAAAAATGCAATTCTAACATTTAAATACTCTGCTTATTTGTCAATGAACCACTGAAAATTGCTATTATGTATAATGAAATGCTGATAAATTTTAGAAAAAAATTTTTGTAAAGCATTTTCACAAAGAAACACATAGCATCCTTTTATAATGCAAACATAAAAGTTTACTAATATACCAAGGTTGAAGAGTTATCTCCAAACATAGGTTTAATTGATGATTTTTTGTTCATGTTTTAATTATTCAATAATGTATTACCTTAAGCTACATTTAATTTTAAATTAAATCACTTTGAAATTTATAATTTAAAAAAATTACTTTTAAATTTAAATATTTATAATGAAGTCATGAAAATAACTAGTTGGATGCACCAATCCCAAGACTAGAGATGGGAATGCTCGGAAAAAACCGGAAAAATTGGGAAAAAGCCCGGTTTTTTTCCGAAGGCTTATTTTTCAATTTTTCCGAACTGGAAAAATTGAAATTTCATTTATGAAATAATATAGTGAAGATTTTGTAATAGCTACATTCTCATACTTTTTATTTTATTTATTTTTATCTTGAGTGTCCCACATGAAAACTTTAATGTGGGTAATCTGATCTCTGAGCAGAAATCTGTTTGAGAAGACTTGAAAGGATCCTTCACATTTTTTTCTTGTTTGAAACACAAGACACTTCGCAAAATTTCTCTTGAAAATAGACATTTCAGAAAAAAAGTTTAATCTACAAATTGAATATTTCGCAAATGCAGTGATTGAAGAAAAAAAATCTCATGCCATAAGCAGCTGAATCTTATCAAGTTGTATATAGTCATAAATAACCTTATTAAAAATGTCTAAATAGGACTCTAAAAATAGTAATAATTTCTTATTCACAAATTCTGAATATATTTTGTATAAGTATATACACAAGAAATTCACAATTTCACAAAAGCAGGATTACAAGAAAAAAATCTAGATATATAATTAAATGCAACTTCTCTTTTTAAAAATTAATTCATGTGCAAAATTATTTCAACAGTATGCCGATTAATAGAAATGGTAAAATAAAAAATTTAACATAAAATTTTAAACATGCATTTATTACTTTTTTCTATCTTTTCAAGAAGTAAGTATTGAATTTGTGAAATTTTTTAATTCCAGTTTTTGGTGTATTTAATTGTTTTAGAAGGTCCTGAACACGATTTGATAGTTTTTGGAAAATATCTGTCACTCTGTGAGTCTGTATGGGACAAAAATTTTATGGGCACTCGATCTTAAGAACTGACGCACAATGTACATAATTTCACAAAACTTTAGATTCAGTTACACCTTGATATAAACTCGAGATGTTTAGTTATTAGTGTATATCACCTAACTGATGTTGCTGCTATGCTGCATTATTCATAATTTCCACAATAGTTCTATCTCAAGAATTAATGTATGTATTTTCATAAAACTTCAGATTAAGTTAATCTTTGACATAACTTTGTGCACATTACTTTTTGGTGAAATCGCTCAACAGATGACGCTGCTATGCTGCATTATTCATGATTATTGCAATAACTCTATCTCAAGGACTAAAGGACGATTTTTTTAAAATCAAACTACAGATTCAGACAGTTTCTGATATATATTAATGTTGTTTAGTTTTTGGTGCAAATTGCCTTATAGGTGGCACTACTATGCTGCATTTTTCAAGATTTCGTTATAGCTGATTAATTGAATGTTTTTTCAAGGTATTGAATCTAAAATTGACGTCCATAATGTACAGTAATGTTGCAAAAACATGGGCAGTTTGCATTAGAAAAGTACAACTGCGATGAAAAAAAAACCATATTTTATTACAAGTAACTACGTTCCAAATTATACATTCCCTCTTGATTAAACTTTGAATTTTTGTAGTTTTTTAAAGCACATTAGAAGTTTGTCTCTGTATGTAACTGCTTTTGTTGATTCTTCAAATAGCGAGCATTTTCTATTTGTAGTGCTCTGTTTTCATAACTTTTGAGTTCCATTCTTAGAAATATGAAATTATCATATGGAAACATTATTGAATATGGTTTCTTATTCAAGAATAGAATATCAGATTTCAGGATAAAAAGGAAAAAATTACGTTTAATTAAACTTAGGAATGGGACGAATAGTGATTTAGCCGAATACCGAATTATTCGGCCAAATTTTAGGCCGAATACCTACTTTTTTTTTCCCAATAAAGAAAATAAATTTTGATTATATAATTTAAAAAATAGGAACTCATTAATAATTATTACTCTTAAATGTGCTTTTAAATGTATTTTTAAATTTAAAACACTTATTTTAACACAAAAAAATTATGAAATTGCATTACATTCTCTTATCTTAATGTACATCAAATTGATTTTCAATAAGTCAGGATGGTAAGATATTTCCATTAAAATATGAAGAATATATTTCATTTTTACTATCAAATGATACTTTTGCCTTTTCTTGCATCCAAAATTAATAATATTCTTAATATATCTCTCTCAGAACTCACGAGGAGATATTTTCTGAAATAACCTTTAATGAAGTAAATTTGATCATTTAAAGTCTGTGTCCTTAATGATAAGCAAATTCGTAAGAATGAGACTGCTCTGAAATCAGTTGCCAAGCTTTAAATTACAAATTACGTTAAAGCAAAAGGTTATGCTTAAAGTAGAATGCATATAGTAACAAAATCTTTAACATTTGAATTGGCGCATACAATATTCAATTTCAATATTCCACTTATTCAACAAGCATTAAAAGGATAAACAGAAATTGATAACAACATGAATGAAGGAATATGTAAATAAAAAATATATACATAATAATGTTACATATTTAAGTCAGTAATTATGCAAATAAAATTTTAAATGTAAAAACTATAGAATAAAAAAATTATTTTGTCCAGTATTTAGAATTTATGTTTAAATACTTATAAAACCATCTTCATAAAGCAATTTGTTTCATCTAATGCGTATCTAGTTTATCCCCAGTTCTGTTTTCAGATGTACTGTTGTATTTGGAATAGTGATATTTGATATCTAATTTTAAAAATGAATCTTGCAGACATTAATACACCTAGTGAATGATTTTTTTCATTTCATACTTTACTGAAAATAAGTTACGAATTTCATACAGGTCTTTTTTATATGTGCATGGAGTTTGCAGACATTAATAAATATTCAAGTGTTTTAGAATAAGGCAGTGGTTTTTTTTCTATGTTTTTATATCTTAAATTATAATAGATCATTCTTTAATGAAGACACTTCCCGTACAATTAAATCTCCAACTTGGCAGCATTTTCTAAAATATCACTAACGTTTATTGGAAATACAGAAAGGCTGTGTATTTTTTAGCAATTGAATAACTGTATATTTTGTAAGTAAGAATGAGAATGACTTCATGAATGAAATAGCCAATTTGGATTAGAGAAAAAAAATTGCAAGAAATGAAATTCTTTAAATCCTAAATTTATTTGGCAAGATATCTTTCACTATTTGGCAAGATTTTACCAATATTCGGCCAGATATCTCAAAATATTCGGCTACAGGTATTCGGTCAACAAGCCTTCAATATTCGGCCAACCGAATATTCTGCAAAAGGCCCGAATACTGAATAGTGGCCGAATATTCGTCCCATCCCTAATTAAACTTAAAAAAATATTTTTCTGGTTTCAATGAGTAAAAAACTAACAGTCAAAAAATCCTATGCTATTTTTTAGTTGCAGACCTGAGTAAGCCAAACTAAAACTTAGTTTTGTTTGAATTTAGATTATAAAACTAAATTAAAACTTTGAGTTGAGATTGGAAAGCTATACCAAAACTAAACATATTTTTTAAAAGAAATAAAATTATAATTGTAAGAAAAAGGTATAATAATGTAAAAATATACATTTTTTTAAACAAACAATGAAATTTTTTTAATACTGATATTGATAATAATGACAAACTGCAACAATTTCTTTAAACTAGAACCATTTACTTAAAAACTATACTTATGTAAATGGAATGCATAATTTATTTCCTTCCAAACTGCAGACATATTGGCTCAGGTTCTTACATTAGGTCGATTGGTAGTTAAACATGTAACTGAAAAATCATTTCAACAGAGATATGATATAACAAACAATAGTGTTTTAAAAATTCTTAGGCTGTGGGGGGGGGGGGGGACTGAGCTTTTAAAAGCAGACTTTGCTACTTTCTACTTTTATTTTGTAATATAAAGTGAAAATAATTTTCATTTAATACAAATAGATGGGGAAAATGTTTATTATTTAATATTCTCTAAGAAAATATAATTTATTTGGGAGAAACAGTCATAAAAAATCAATTTTTCCATTTTTTCCGTTTTTTTTTCCGAAAAAAACCGGTAAAAACCAGTTTTTTTCCGCCACTTATATTTTTCCGGAAAATTTACATCTCTACCCAAGACTCAGTCTATTTCATAGATCTCAATGTTTCAAAAATATTTACAAATATTAATACATCAATATTGTTAGTTCAATATCATACCAACTTTGATTTTATATAGAAATTTTGCTGCAGTCAATTAGATTAATAATGGGTTAATCTCGATCATGATATTTATTAAAATTAATATTTTTTATTATTTTGCTGTACATCAGCTGTTAGCAAATAGCTAATTTTAACAAGATACAAAATTCCCATTGCTGCATGAGCTGCCCATTCAAAAATGTTCAAAAAACACATTAAGAGGGGAAATAGCTCCCTCCCCATTTCCCCTTTTTATACTTAATCATTGAATCCCCTAAACTAATCAAGGATATGCTTTATCACATAAAAAAACCTATATCCAAAATTCATAGCAAATCGAATAATTCTTCATAAAAAACCCATTTACATAATTTAAGAGGAGTTATCCCCCTTCTTTATACTTAACCATTAAACTTCCAAAACTACTCAGAGATTCGCTTAATCAAAAAGAATGTACATCCATAATTTAAAGCAAATAGGGGACCGTTCAAGTATTATGGTAGCATATTTTTAGTCATTTTGTACCCTCCCCCCTCTTGTAAGAAAATATAAGCAAATGCTAGACCCCTCCCCCCATTTGCTTACGTAAGATTTTATGACAGTTTATACATCAATACTTCTTGACTTATAAAAAGTTACCAATCAATTACATTATTATGCCTACAAATTTATATAGGCATATAGGGATTGTGATATCAAAATATATAAAATGCTTTCAATATATTGTTGCTTACCCAGGTCAAAATTCATGCTAGTACCAGCAACAAAAATATGCTAGTTATTGCTATTTATTGCTTTGTCTGCTAGATATCCTTGCTATTATATGCTTTAAATTGCTAGCTAGCATCACATGCTATAAAGCTAGCATACACAGCAATAGCATGGCAAGCTATGTACTAGCATCTTATGCTTATTTGCTGTTCAAGCTTTTTCCAAAGCATGCAGAGGTAGGTACCTTATTATGCTTTAATATGCTATTTTATGCTTGGCAGCATAATATGCTATGTAGCCAGTTTACGGAGAAATAGCATGGCAAGCTATGAACTAGCATCTTATGATTATTTACTGTTTAAGCTTTTTCCAAAGCATGCAGAGGTAGGTACCTTAACATGCTATAATATGCTATTTTATGTTTGCCAGCATAATATGCTATGCAGCCAGTTTAGGGGGAAATAGCATAACACGCTATGTACAATTTTTTTATGCTTTTTTTCAATTTTAACCTTCTTCCAGAGCATGGAGAGGTAGGACTATGCTTTAGCGTTATATGGTTTTTATTGCTTGCCAACATGATATGCTAGGAAAACAGCATGACGCCAATAAAATATTCTAATGCACTAAAGAAGAATAACAACAAAAAAATATTTGTTGGTTATGAATTTCTGCTAGAATAGCAGAATCTAACTTTTTAAGCAATACTTTGCACAGTTTTGCAAAAATTGGGAGATTGTACACAATGTATGCATAAAGAGTAAATATTTTTTTAATATTGTAAAAGCATATTTTTTGTGAAAATTATCTGAGTATTTTATGCTTTCATATCTGTGCATATTTTATGTTTAAAAAATGCTCGCATTTTTTTAAAATAAAATTAGTTTATTTTCTATGTTTGCAAAAAATATTAATTTTTATGAAAAAAAAGGCTGTGCAGTTAAAACCCCTAAATAACGGAATTCTCGGGAGTGCCAAGTTTTTTCCTTTGTTCGGAGGTGTTCTAATTCAGTAAAATAGAACTTTCTGTCTGTGGAAGTTTAACTATAGGCGATAGGTAATTTTGTGAGGAATTTACCGTCTGTGACAAGTTTCTAGGAGAATATTCCACACAATCTTTAAAAGAAAAAAATCCTTCTTTCTTTTTCTTAGTATTTATATATTTTTAGCTTAAATTGAAAAGAAAAAAAAATATGCAATTGTCTTTGAAAATTGGTAAGAAAAAAAATTTCGTTCATTAAAAATACTCGAAAAGGATTTTTATTACCACGCAAATCTATGATTATCTTAAGCCATCGATTTGAGATTAATTTTTAACTTATAAACAATAAAAGAAACGTAAATAAAAATTTATTTCCATAGCGGATTTATAAGAGTAACTCTTCTCCTCCCCTATCGAAAAATTAACTCACCTTTTAACTGATCTTTTAACTCATCTTTTTCTTAGTGTTGAATTATTTTAACTTACATGAAAATTATAAATTTACTACGGCTTTAAGAATAGGATGAAAATAAAATTTTGTTTATTAAATTTAAAAAGCTGGGAAAGGAGAAGAATAGCTGTGCACCACCGTGTGAATAAAACGCTTTATTTTGAACTCTATGAGATAATGCTTAAAGACACAAACTTAAAAAAAAATAATAATAATTTTTATAGCTCCCCCCCCCCCCCTTCATGAAATGCAAGAAAAATCATTGTCACTTTCTCTTAGTATTTAATTCTTTTAAATTACTCCAAAAGTAAAATTTTTTGTGTTTATTAAAATAAGGGAAAAGATATGTTTTTTTTAAGTTTAAAAATCATGGGATGGTAGATGTTCTTTTTGGGCTACTACAACGTAAATTCAAAATTTTCTTCGTCCACCCGCTTGAGAAAAAAATTTAACTCATAACTCTAAAACAAAATGAAAATTAATTTCCGCGAAGATTTTTGGGGAATATGCGTTTTCCTCATTAGGAAATTCTTAGCTGTCAATTTTCCTAGTGCTTAATTATCTTAAATTATTAAAAAAATAATAAAAAGTGTTTTCAAAATCGGTAAAAAACAAAATTTAGTCATTTAAATTTCAATATCCAAAAAGCACTCTTTAATTTAAGAAATATATTTATAAAAATCGATTTAAAAATATGTATAATTCATTCCCCCTCTTTCCAATAAACATTACAATTTTTAAAACTCCCACCTTAAATTGAATTTACCTGAAATTTATTATATTAAAAATTGTTTATTTAATTATTTTACTTTAAAACTGTTTATTTCTCTTCAAAAAATAATTCAAAACATGTTCAATTTATGTATTAAGCAAAGAAAATTCTTTTAATAATAGTGATGAATTATATTAATCAAACCATATTCTAATTATATCCATTAACCATTAATAAAACTCTAACAATAAATTAACCTTGTTAATTGAAATTACGAGAAATTATAATTGCATCGATAAATTAACACTTTCCCTTGTAAAAATATCAATGCACAGTTGTATCAGCTTGGTCAACCATCACTTGCAATTAGAGACATCCAAAATCCCGTCCCCACTGGCAAGGTCAGGAGAGCACGCACCTGCTAAGCAGGAGGTTATGAGTTCTACCCTCGCCCAAGGAAGAAAAAGAAATCCGATACGGTTTCTCCCCTGAATATCCGCAGTCGTTTCAGGTATCGTCAATAGATGGCAGCACCGGTGTCGTATTTTCTTTCTTTTTAAATAGTAACTGATGCTAGAAATTTATTGCTAGAATAGCAAAAATTAAAAGCAAATAATGGTAGAAAAATTTGACTAGACTAGCAAAAAATACAACCAAATAAAGGTGTTGGTTGCTGCTAGGCCAGCAACATATTCAAGCAGCACATGCTGGATTATGTTTGCTGGCCAAGCAGTAAAGTGAGCCAAAACACACCATGACTTGCTGGTTTTTCAGGTAGAACCAGCAAATATGTTATGGTAGTTTATGCTATTTCACTAGCTGGGATATAGCAGTTAATGTTTGTCTAGCAAACAAATACCAGCATGAATTTTGACCTGGGTATTGCATTAAACAAACCACAGAATACAAAATGGTTTAAATATATTGTTATTTATCACATTGAACAATGAAACAAGATGTACAAGAAGTCTTAACTTACTTAGGCATCATAACTAAAATTTTTGACATGAATCATACAAATGTTGGAGTTCAATTTGGTATTCATATTTTAATCTGATGTCCAGGATCCTTGAACCCATGTTTCAACACTGTCTGTTATAAAGTTTTCACTGGAACAGTGGCCTGGGGTACTGATGGTTTCCTGTCCTTATTCTTCCACTTCTTCTTTCTTCAGCCACTCAATGTCTTCATCACCATTGAGGGCTTGAAGAATGCACATCAGTTCATTGGCTCGTCGAGCCGCTATACGCAGTGGACGCACTCGTGTCTGACGGACATTTTGTTTATCATTCCCATGAATATTTTTCCTATGGTGATCAGCTGATATATTGGTTATTATTTATTTTTGGTTGCAATCTGCAGTTCTTCCTCAAATTCTCTTTAAAACAAGCCTTTCAAGATATTTGTCGCACTTTGCTTCATATTTGTATCGTCGCCAAACATCATTCGCCATTTTTTTACACGACTTGGGCAGGAGTAACATTTCGAGATTTTTTAAAGCTCTGATAAAGTTTCTGATATAATAAGGATTTGTCAATGTTAGTATCCATAATTAAATCTTACTAGATTCACTATGCAACTAAAAACAATACTCTTTCACTAAAAATTCACTATGCAACTGAACTAAAACAATAAATATCTGTGCTGTGTATCCGAGACAAGAAAAACCCCAAGTAGGTTTTCTCTTTTCTAAAGTTCCAAAACCTGTAGAGAAGGAAGTTCAACAATAGGAGCAGAAAGACAAAAATTTCCAGAAATTCTGCAAAAATTCCCGGAATTCCATGACCGATTGAACGGAAGAAAAGAATATACTGGACTTACCTAAAATAAAATCAAATGACCAGTTACCCTGGCAACAGAAACCAGCCACACCGGTTCCTGTGTTTTTCTAATTTTGCAATGTACTTGACTTGGCACACAACTTAACAGACAACAATGAAGACAAAGGGCGAGTGGGTCATGCGACTGCCGATGGATAAGCAAAGGATAAAACTGAAAATAAACGGCGAATTTCGAACGGACTGTAGAACACTCTTTCCCCATCATACTTTGTTTGCTTGTTGAATTTGAACTGCAGTTGCTTCGTTGTTTAATGCTTACGTGAGAATTGCCATGAACCCCCCTCCCCCTTGTCAGAAAAAATAAGCAGACTCTGGACTCCCCCTCCCCCTTTAGTGCTTACGTAATGCTTGAACGGTCCCTAGGATAATTCAGCATAAAAACTTATTTATCAAATTTAAGGGGTTTGAGGTAACCGCCGTATCCCTTTTATGCTTAACTAAAGAACCCCATAGCTAATTAGGGAAGCATCTTATCACTATGAACCTGTATCCAAATATTAAAACAAATCTGTTAATTCTGCAAGAAAAATCATTTACCTAAATTAAGAGGGGTAATCCTACCGATCCCCCATTTATATTTATCAAATGAACTCCCAAAACAAATCAGGGAAGTGCCTTATCAGAATGAACCAATATCCAAATTTTGAAACAAATCGGTAAATTCTGTGTGAAAAACCCATCAAACTAAATTAAAGGGGGGGGTTAACTCCCATTTCCCCCCTCTTAGACTTATCCAATGAACTCGCGAAACTGATCATGGAGGTGGTGTCCTCGTCAGAATGATCCTATGTTTGAAATTTGAATGAAATCTGATAAATCTGCATGAAAAACCCATTTATCGAAATTATGGCTAGGGGATTAGCCCTCTTGCCCTTCTTTATACTTATCTAATGAAATCTGAAAACTACTTATAGCGATTCGCTCACCAGAATTATCCTATATCTAAAATTTGAATGAAATCTAAAAAATCTGTATGAAAAACCCAATTATCGAAATTAAGGGTGGGGAATTAGCCCCCCCGTTTCGCCTCTTTATTCTTATCCAATGAGCACCTAATACTAATCACAGAGGCACCACATCAGAATGATCCTATGTCTTAATTTTGAGTGAAAACTGATAATTCTGGACGAAAAACCCATTGCTATAAATTAAGGAGAGGAGTATTAGCTCCCGTTCCCCCGCTTATACTTATCGATGGAACTTTCAAAATTAATCAGGGAAGTGTCTTATCAGAATATACCTATACCATAATATAATATTAAAAATATAATATAATATAATATATATAATATAAAAACATGCATAAATATTTGGTTCCTTCTATGCATAACTTCATAAACTTTTTCATGATATGATGGCAACATTGGGACAGACAGGTTTTGAATAAACATGTTTTTTGGGATATTGGATTCCTAAAACAAATTCGTCGAAAAAAAATTGATTACCGTAAAATACCGTTAATTCGCCCCCCTCAAATGTCACAAAATTTTTTAAAATAATCAGAGGGGGGGGGGCGCTTACACGGGATTTTTCCGCAATCGTTTAACAAAAATTTGCATTTTTGCGGGATATTTGACGAAATTTGCAGGATTTTATCGCGGTATTTCACGAATTTGCAGAGTTTTTTCGCGATACTTGAAAAAATGTGCTTTGTTTTACATAATTCTTTGTGGAAATGAACGTTTTTTCATGATTCTTTGATGAAATGTGCGTTTTTTCGAGATTTTTTTAAACAGAATTCGCGCCTTTTTTTTTTACAAATTTCGTAATGTTTCTGAGTTTTTTCGACAGAATTTACATTTTTTTTTACTGTTTATTTATAGATACGACATATTTGCGTTTTTTTTAAATTTTTTTTGACAAAATGTGCATTTTTTTGGCGATCGTTTAAGAAATTCACGAATTTTCCGCGATCTTTTGGCGTAATTTGCGTTTTTTAGGGATTATTTGACATAATTCGCGTTTTTACTTTTCGACAAAATGTGTTTTTTTTTCAATACTTTGGCGAAATTAATAATTTTTCCACGTTTCTTTCAAGAAATTAGCGGTTATTTTTCGTGATTCTTTGGCGAAATTGGTTTTTTTTTCAGCGATCATTAGATAAAGTTTCCTTTCTTTTCATGATTTTTTGACGTAATTTCTATTTTTTCAGCGATTTTTTTGGGGGGGAGGGGCGCTTTTTCGGGATTTTTCGAAAATTTCAAATTTTTTATAAAGTGGGGAGGGGGCGTTTGATCGGGAAGGGCGATTTAACAGGATTTTACGGTACACTACTTTCTTCTATCAAGGATAGAAGAAAATAAAAAATGTTTGTTTAACTTAAAAACCAATTAACCCATTATTTAAATTAAACGAAAGAAAGAAAATTAATAAAATCATAGTTTATTAAACAATTTCAAATTTTATAAAGACTAAAGTCAGAAAACTAATATTTAGAAATGCCTAAATAATGCATGTAAAGGTAGCTAACAGCTGTTTCGAATCTACTATCATTTGCTCCTGTAATTGGTATATAAGCCTGCACTTCTCTGTCGCTTTGCTTTTTCTACATGCTGAGTCTTGTACTGATGAGGAATCTTGATAATAGATTTGAAACGGCTGTTTGCTACCTTTTCATGCAATATTTGAGCATTTCTAAATGTTGGTTTTCTATCTTTATACATATTTACAAAAAGGCTTCATTTGCTATTTTGACTTCAAATTTTTTAATCTGAAATTTTGAAATCTAATTTTGAAATCTGAAAGTAAAGATACAATTTCCTAAAAGATATAAACATAAATTCCTCAATTTATTACTGAGTTTAAATACAAATAGTAAGGAAAGTTGGCAATTTTTTAAGCTTTTGAGAATTACCTTTTACTCATTGATAGGGAACTTAGTATATCATCTTTTGCATTATGAACAAAAGTTTTTCGGCATTGTTTAGGATCAAACGATTACTGTTATTCATCTATATTTGCTTTGCTGCATTCTCCTGGATATCCGATAGAGAAGTCGGATATCTGGTGATTGTGATTCTGATATCCGATGATATTTCGAATATTGAAAAATCAGCCGGATATTGGATACTGGCCGGATATCTGGTACATCCCATGTCTTTTATAACCATTCCTTAAAATATAAATTTTTGAAAATTTTTATATTCCTTTCATCAGAACAAATATTTTGAGAGTACAAATTTTCAAGTCTCATCTAAAATTGTTTGGGAGATAGAGCGTTTACAGACACATAGACGGATGACAATTTTTTATTTTTCTAAAAACATGTTTTTTTAGAATCTCCAGTGTCTGAAACGTATAAATCCGTCAAAAAAATTTTCATTTTCAAAATAATTGCAGGACTTACCCTATACTTCGTATGATGGATAAGTAATAGAATTACAATCCCTCTCCACTCCCAGTTTTCTTTTTTTTTTGGTAAAACCCTAATAAAACCTGTCCTGATGTGTTTTTTTTTCCAATCTGTGTTATTATTATTTATACATAACATTCAGTAGTTACTTATACTTAACATTACATTAGTGTTTTACTTTTGTGTTTAAAGAGTTACACTAATCTCTTGAAACATACTATTTGTGTACTGCAAAAAGCAACAAAGTCAAAATGAAATTATGTTTTTTAAAAGCCTGTCAATATTCTGGGAGAAAAAGAAACAGCTAATAACACTATACACAGCTAATCGTAACATTTTTGCACAGATCAGAAATGACAAGATTTAACAATATAAAACTTCATAATATAAATTCCCGATTGGATACAAATTTCACATACTATTCACTTTTGGCCAGGATTGACTCATACAGACACAAAAAGTAGGGGGGGGGGATGCTTTTTTCAAAAAACCTAAATAAACCTTTTCTTTTTGTTGCTGTTGAAATCAGATTTTTTTATACCTTTTTCTATTTCATATAAATGTATGTTTATTGATAAAAATAATCATTGTTAGATGTTATTAAAAATTTTGTAACTTCTTCTCAAAATATTTTAATTAATATTAACTATTAGTTATGTAGAAAGTTGAAATTATTCGTAATTTAAATATTTTTTAGTAACTGCTACGTATTCTGTTCAAAGAATAAACTACTCTATTTAACTCTAGACACCTTTAAAATATTATCAAGTATACTTTGATTCATAAATAATAAAAAGTCGAGGATTTGTTTTAAAAAATTGTTCTTCTTGGGTAATAATAGATAAAAGGTAATTTAGTTAAGTAATTTTTAAATATGTGATAGGTGGTTAGTGTTATATAATGCTAGAAGTGTGTGTGAAAAATTTTGTTACCACATTTTACACTGATTTTTTTGTGTTATTTCAATGAAAATTACTTGTAAAATAAGTTATAAAAATATAATAGGATTTCTTAAAATAATTCTCATAATTTCAAAAAACAAGATTACTCCCTCTGCCCTTACTTTTTTAAAAGACACAAAATCCAATAAAACCCCAAAGAGCTGAATAAAATACGATAAAATAAAATAAAATCAGGTTAAGTTTTTTTATAAATAACCATTTTTTTTTCAATCTTTAAAAAAAAATTCAACTTAATTATCCCGTCTACTAAAAAACTAGCACCAAACTAGGTACAAGATTAAGTGTCAATAATGGATCTAAATTATAAATAACATACACAGTTGACATTAAATAGGAAAAATGTTTTTGTTATGCCATCAAATGGTATTAAATTACACTTTGGCATGTATTTTTATTAATGTTTTACTAAGTTATTTGTTCTTTCATTTGTTAAAATAATAATTATGTCAATTTGCATAATTTAGCAAAAGTGGTCAACAATGATAATCAGGTAATACCTAAAAAACTACTAAGAATAATATACTGTATTACATTATACTGTATTTACTTGTGTATAATGTGCTCTTTTTCTCCCAAAATTTAGGACAAAAACTCTGGGTGTGGGTTATACACACATTTTTTTTAATGCTTTATGTAATCACACATACTTATGAATCAAGAAATATATTCATAGAAGAAATTAAAATTGTAACATTAGTAGTAACATTATTTAAACAAAATCTGTAAAGTTAAAAAATTGTTAGGAAACTGGAAAACCTAGAACATTTTACCTAACTGCGACCCAAGTTACAGATAAAATTTTAATAAGATTACTATAATTTTACTAGACTCATTTATAAAGCTACAGATTTCTATAGATTTACAAAAACTAGTTTAGTACATTTATCTCTCTCTCGCTGTTTTTTTTTTTTTTTTTTTTTTTTTTTTTTTTTTTTTTTGTATTGTGTACAGATAAAATTTTAGCAAGAATACAGATTTCTGCAACTTTACATTTTTAGAATTACAAATACTTTTTAATTTTTTATTGCTTACAATGTAGACTTTTTCAGTACAGTCAAAGATCGATAATCCGCGCTCCCATAATCCACAATTTTCTATAATCTGCGTTACTTTATGATTGTAAACAATAAAATAAACAGTAAAGAATATTTACAAATTTGTGATCCAAAAATGATTTTTAAAACAAATAATAAAAAAATTGAAAAAAAAAATCATCATAATAAAACATTTATTTCTTGTTAATATAGCACTTTTATTTTATTAACAGTAAAATAGCAGATTGCAGCATTATGAAACACATGTAGTGATTATTTTTATTTAAATGCACTAAATTTTTTTATAAAATAACTTTAAAAAGGCATTTTTTGAGATAGCATATTAAGTCAATTATTAGATTTCTTATTATACCGATTGAAGGATTAAAATGCTGTCTAGGAATATTAAAATGAAGTATAATATACATAATACTCTATAATCCACACAATCTTTGGCCGTAGCATGTGCGGATCATAGAACTTTAACTGTATTTCATTTGCAAGTGACTTCACCATTTCATGACACTCACTCCCTACACGAAATCTAAAAGAATTTTGACTTCTTTTCTATCCTGACGTGTCATTTGCTTCGATTTTCTTTACTAAAATTCAATTGATTATTCATTCCCTTGCTTGTGAAATTTATGGTGTGCATTATATATGAGATACAAAAAATCACCATTTTTCAATCTAAAATACTGGGTGCTCGTTATACACGCATGCACGGTATACACATGAGTAAATGCCATATTTAAATGTAGAATTATTAAATCAAACCATAAACAAACAGATATTTTTAAGAGACTGCATTTATAAATAAAATGTTATTTTATCTGCAAAATCTGCAATTTTATCTGAAAAAGTTGGATTCGATGGTTAAGCAGATTATAGAATATTGCGGATTACAAAGTATTATGTGTAATTTTGTATTTTCTTGAGAACCTTTTAATACCATATACAGCACAGTATAATATAAATCTGAAATCTGATAATTTAATATATTATCCCATAAAAGCTCATTTGTTAAAAAATTATATATTTAAAGAATAATAACTACATTGAAATTTGATATATTATGAAAACTAAGTTTTTTGTTTTCCAAATGTGGATTATAGAAAATTGCAGATAATGGTGCATCGATCATCAAACTTTGACAGTATTTTCATGACATATTTAAAAGAATTTTTGTTTGGAATTTTGGTTATCCCATCGACCAAAAAACTATCACCAAATTACAAATTAAATGCCAATAATGGTTGACTGTGAATGTCACATTCAATCATATTAAACACGAAATATGTGCTTAAAATGTCATCAAGTGATTTTTATTTTGACTTTTTATTTGTATTTTTATTAATGTTTTACTAATTTGTTTATTCTTTCATTATTTAAAATAAAAATTGTGTAAATATGCAAAATTTGACTATTAGTTTGGAGAAATCAGTCGATGGAATAACTAAGTAGTACCAAATTTTCTTATTGTATTTCCAAACGATGCAGTTTCAAATAAGATATAAATTGTTGTAAATATTGAAAAAGAAAAAAAAAAGAAAATGGCATAAATAAATCATGTTTGGGTACAGAAGGCAGAAACAAAATGGCCATTTTGGCCAAATAATCCATCTGTAGCAGATATTTTTGTGAGACAATAGTCTGGAAGAGTTTGCAAAAGCACTGGCGCAAGAGCGTAAGTACTATGTGTACAAGTGACTGTCTTCTAGTTTTATTCAGTTGGCTTTAGGATTTTTTAAACAGGAAATTTTACTTAATGAATACAAAGAATTAAGTATGACATAGAAACAAGACACAGTTTAACATATTAATTTTCTGTAGTTTTTACCTCCTAATAAAAACTTTTCCAACTGCTTTTAATATATATATAAGATGCTTGTATAAGATGAAATAATAACATTACAAATAAAATAAAAGGTTGTCACTGTTGGTAGATTATGTATAATTTAGCATGAGAATACACAAATAAGTACTATTTTTCTAAATGTAAGAAAACAATATAACATTGTTAAAAAAAAAAAAATTAGCCTAGCTACATCAGATATTGGCAGTTCATGTAATATTAAGAAGATATTGGAATGTCAGATTCATGACTTCTTAAAATGTTTTAATATTTTGCGTAAATTTTGATGAAATTTATATAGGACTTCAGCATGCGATCAGTTATTTAAAAATATTCACTTTCAAATGAGTAGAATACAACCTGTCTATGAGCAACAAGTTTTAAAATTTAAATTAAAAAAAAAAGGTTGAACCAATTTGCTGTTTTTAAATTTAAATTCAAATAATATTCAGATAACTAATTCCAAATAAATAAATAAATGAAATTATTTGCTATAAATAAACCATTTTAATAATGCTTTATATGATTTATTATCAACAAAAAGAAAATTCGGATAGATCAAATTTTGTGCAATTCGAAGTTTATAAAATTTTCAGTAAAAGAGTAATTAATGAAACTATTTTCCAATATTTTTATTTTAGTAAAAAAGGTGTGATAAATAAACAAATTTTTTAGAAGTTACCTGTCAAACGAGGCAAAGGCAAAGCCAAATGCAAGAATGAATTGATTCGTGATTTATTGAAAATGATTCATTCAGTAAATGGAGAATCTACCGTGTAAGTTAACTAATGAAATTGTTTTTTATTAATCAACCAATATGACTACTAGATATTTTTCACTTTTTTTAAACCCCTAGTTATAATATTGGCTATTAGACCAGTTATTAAAAGATAAAGCTTTACCAATAAGTTTTCCAGATATGCAAAATCCGAAAAAAAATCAAATAGTGTCGAATTTTAAGCACGGGACATAATTAAGTACTAGATTAGCAGATTTTTCTTAATGCTTTCTTTTTTTATTTGATAAACAAATGTTAGTTCAATATTTCTGTTTCGGTGAATTTTGAATAATTCGTTTTCCATGAATGACATCTTACGATTCATTCATTTCCTCAGAATCATTCATTCTGTTGACGTCACCAGATTTTTCTGATAATTTTCGGCCTCATTCCCATCCTATAAACTAAAATAAATTAATGGTAAGGTATGTTTTTGTTTGTTTGTTTTATTATTCTTCTGCTGAAAAATTCTATAACTTGTTAATTGAATGTATGGTAGTACAAAAGTTTATGTGTCCCGACTTTTGTTGAGATTCATAATCATTTAAAATATTTGACTAGCCAAATAGTATCTATCATGCCAAGTACTTTAAGATTTTAGATTTTAAAGATAGTAAAAAGTAAAATTTTTAAACAATTTTGCTTTACATTAAGAAAAAATTCTTTCCTTTTGATAAACATGAATTTTATTTAGAATTAAACTTTATACTAAGAAAATTATCATTTGAGTTATTATTTAACAAAAATATTTTTAAATAACAAAAGTTGAAATTTCATCGCTGTGAATGTAATTTTCTTATAATCGAAAAAGAATATTTTAAAATCAAAGAAAATTTTTGAAAGACCTGGAAGCAAAATTTTACCTTCTTATAGGTACTACAGTTTGTTTGTCAGAAAAAATTAATTCAGATGACGGTAACATGACAATAACAGAGTCCTTATGTATTATTGCCTGGTCAACTAGAAATGTACATAGCATTATGCCAAATATACTAATAACATTAATCCTTAATTTATGACAGATATAGCATAGCAAAGTTAATAGCAGTCATAATGTAATGATAATAACACAAAATATAAGTTATTTATTAATCATAATTTACTAGATTTTTTAAATAGTTCTTTGTCATTTATGTTCATTTAAAAAATTTTGTATTATTTACCGTTTTTAACAATTTTATGTATATTTAATAAAGTTAAATTACTAATCCGAATGTAATTGGCGACAATTTTTATAAATTATCTCCTGGCCTGAATTATGTATCTACTCCTTTCAATAAGTAATAAACTTTTAGAGATAATCATTAGACTAAAATAACACAGTTTTTGGTTATATACATACCCAAATATGTATATACGGTGTCTGACCTGTTATCCGGCATTCAAAAAACCGGAATGTTCTGAAAACCAGCCTTTTTCACAATCTCATCATGGATTTTTTTTTTTTTTTAATTTTAAAAGATATTTCTGGCTTATAATTTGGCCCATTCTTTTATTTTTTTTAAACACCACTTAATTAACAGGGCAAAAAAATCTCTAAGTTATGTTTTAACATTAAAGGGGGAGGGGGATGTCCATAAATATTGAAATATTACCAGAAAAAAATTGTATGTTTCTTTGTTTTTTTTATATTATTATTATTTGTTCAGAGTTCCTTGAAAAATGATTGAGATTAAAAGCATCCCTGCTTCAAGATCAAAGGGCAGATTTATTCTGTTAAACTGATCCACAGTATCAGACCAGATTATATGATCGTTGAGGTTATTTGGGTGAAATAGTCTTCCAGTGTTCATGTCCGGGATGGCTCAGTTGGAAGAGCATTAGCAGTTTCAGCCAATACATTCCTGGTTCCAATCTTGGCCCAGACTTTTTTCACCCACATGGAAAATTTACGTCTCTTATAATTAATTTTCTGATTGAAAAAGCGTGTCATAAATTACAGTCAAAGTTCTATAATCCGCACACGTTTTAATCAAAGGTTGTGCGGATTATGGAATATTGTGGATTATAGAGTATTATGGATTATACGTCATTCTATTATTCCTAGATTGCAAACTCTTTAATCAATATAATATGAAATGATAAATATAAAATCTAATAATTAATTTAATATACTATCTCAAAAAATGCCTTTTTAAAGTTATTTTATTAAAGAATTTATATATATAGGTATGTACATTTAAATAAAAATAATTACCTACGTTCTATAATGCTGTAATCCATTTTTTACTGCTAATAAAATAAAAGAGTTATATTAACAAAAAATGTATGTTTTATTATGATGTTTTCAATTTTTTTATTATCTGTTTAAAAAAAATTGATCACAAATTATAATTTTTTTTTGTTTATTTCATTGTTTACATTCATAAAGTAATGTGAATTATAGGAAATTGCAGATTATCCATCTTTGACTGTAATAAGTAGGTAATGAAAAGATAACAGTACTGTTTCCATCTTTTTTGACAAATCTAGATTAATATTATTATTTCTGTTTACTGCTTAAGTTGTTAAAAAATACTTTTCCTCACTAATTCAAAAACAACTAAAAATTTATTAACATGTTTGTATTTGATTGTATTTTCTGAAGGGAAGAATTTCTTTTCCCCTCCTGGAATGAATGAATGAATGACATATTAACACTAGATTGCATTCAAACTTCTATAATCCGCATTAGTTGGGGCCAAAGAATGTGTGGATTATGGAATATTGTGGATTATAGAGTATTATGGCTTATAAGTCATTTTATTATTCCTAGACAGCATTTTAATTCTATAATTAGTATAATAGGAAAAAATAAATATGAAATTTAATAATTAATTTAATGTGCTGTCTCAAAAAATGCCTATTATTAAAAATTTTATATATATGTGCATATAAATAAAAACTATTAATAGGTTCCATAATAGTTTGTTTTTTACTGTTAATAAAAAGATATGATTTACTATGATTTTTTTTTTTAATCATTTGTTTCAAAAAATCGTTTTTGAATCATGAATTTGTAAATTTTTTTAACTATTTATTTCATTGTTTACATTTGTAAGCGAATTATAAAAAATTGCAGATTATAGGTGCACAGATTATCGATCCTTGACTGTATGTCTAAATTCATGTTTTTTCATGAAGGATAAATAAGTTTATTTCAGAAAAAGAAAAAAAAAAAATCAAGATATTGATGATTTCACTTGCAATCACAATCTTCTTACCAGATATATTTATGTATTAATTAAGCTTTTTTGGTTATTAAATCTGGCTAAACCTGAAACAAAACTTTCTCATTTTATGATTTTGATGTGAATTAGATATGTAACTTTAAGAGGCAAGTTTCACTGAATAATTTAGGAAAAATACATTTCTTCATTGTAATAAATATTTAATCATACATTATTGATTATTAACTTGACCTTTGGTTTTAATATTTTAATAATTATCTAAATTTTTGTTATTTTAGTTGTTACTTAATTTAATATTTTATTATATTGTAAGTGTTTATTATATTTTCGATCACATTATTAATTACATTCAAATTGCTGTTTTAATAAATGTAAACAAATCAATGACCAGAAATCCGCAAAATTCTAAAATCTACACAACTTCTGGTCCCAAACTGTGTGGATTTGAGGGAGTCTACTGTATTTTAATAATCTTGCCTCTTAAAGTTACATATCTAATTCACATCAAAATCATAAAATGAGAAAGTTTTATTTCAGGTTTAGCCAGATTTAATAACCAAAAAATCTTAATTAATACATAAATATATCTGGTAAGAAGATTGTGATTGCAAGTGAAATCATCAATATCTTGATTTTTTTTTTATTCCATTCCATTTATTCCATTTTATTCCATTTATTCCTGGAAGTAACCAGGGTTTCATAAGTAAATATACTTTTCATGTTTTAAATAGATTTTAATTGTGTCTAAATGTTTAAAAATTCAATCAATGATAAATTTTTAAAAACATTACTATTATTAATATATCATAAATTATAAATTGTGTTAGCAGAGCTCCTACTGGTCCATTTTTTCAAAACCATTATTAATTCACAGAAAACTTTGTTGGAGACTTCTGGAACAATTCCAACCAAAAGACCATTCTGAATAAATTTCTACATAATTTAGAAAGAATTTTTTTTTTTTTTCGAATAAAAGTGGTGTTAAAAAAATTGACTGAGTGGGAACCCTGTGTTATTGTGAAAAGAAAATTTACCTTTTTTTAAAATCATGATTATTCCATATCATTAAATTAAAAGTTTCTTTAATTTATAATTATGTTCTAAAAGTTTAATATTCACTTCTATCACATCCTCTTTCTTACATACATTTTAACTATTTGTTTAGTTATTTTACAAATAACACCCTAAATTTATGTAGAAAGATGCTAATTTCATGTAATTTTCTTTAATAGGCATCTAAAGTAGTGGCAAATTTATATTGGGAACTCTAGAAAGACTAGAGTCCCTTTTTACTGAAGTTTGGGATTTATCGAATTGCCATAAGGGGAATCAGCATTAATTTTGACCACCAGAAAATATCTATCATGGAAAATTTCATTTATTTAAATGTACTACTTAATGTAGATTATATACAATCTAATATGAAAGCATTTTATTTCTACTAGGAATAATGCACAACATTTTAGTGGAGAAATGAATATGGATAGTTGATTATTTTGAAAAAGTTTTTTTAAATTGTAATTTAAAATTATCAATAACTTATTAAATAAATTTATTTTGTGTTAAAATGCATTTTTCTAAATTATGTCAAATCTCTTTTGACATAACAGTATTTAACAAAAAAATTAAAATTGTCTTCATGGCAGTAACATTTCTGTCACATACTAAACCATTATTCCGATCTGTACAGTTCAAATAATCAAATTTCACTTTTAAACTACGAAATAAGTTGATAATATATGTTTTACCCATATTGAAAGTATTAACAAAGTAAGAATATTTTAAATATAAAATGACCGAACAAGATCTGATAACTATTGTCACTGTTCACTAATATGGCAATTTTTACCTATTTAATCCCTGAGTATTTTCATACCTATCATCAGTCATATAAAGCTTTAAACATAGTAAAAGTTATCATAAATGCCTATATTTTTTTATATTATTTATATACAATATAAATTACTCTGAATAATACTAAATAATCAATAATATAGGCTTTAAAAAATACTGCATACTACAGAAATCTGGATAAACATATATCTATATTAAAATTTCTTTCACCCTAATTGTTTGCAAAATGCACCATTGTGTTTGTAGATGTGTTAATTTTCTGCATATATTTGCTTTATTTTTTATTTATGATACGATTTTATTTTGTAATTGTTGCCTTTCATTTTGTTTCTAATTTAATCTTTATAGAGTTAAGAAATACATCTGACACACTTCAGTCCTGTGAATGTCAGATAATCAAAAGCAGAGGGAGGGGGTCGCCATTGCAACAAATTGTGACAGAAAGATTCATTTGACACGTAAATGAATAATCAGATTTACCAAATTACGAGTGCTCAATTTCTGCTCTATTTGTGTGTGCGCAAATAAATATGTTCGAGATTCTTAAGCATGTCTCTGAATGATTGATGTTCCTTTACATATTCAATCGCAAAATTTCATTTACATGGCTTCATTTATAGAGATACTGACTTAATACCAATTCAGTTTAGTAACAGCCAAAGACAAAGAAAGGATTATTTGGTAATTATTTCTACGAGGTAGAACCCGTCGAATTTCGACGAAAGAAAATGTTTAGGAAGGAACTGTTTCATTGAATTAAATAAACCCACAAAATTAGCTGCAGTAAAAAATGCATCATAGATTGATCAGACTAACTCTCAAACAAATATTATTTTAAGATAAAAAGAGAAAAAAACTATTTCTATAAAACTAAGTTGTCCAAATTACTATGATTAAACTTAAATCGCATATGTAATCAGTAAAGTATAACAAAGATAGGT
Organism: Maratus speculifer; assembly: GCA_964019185.1. NCBI lineage: Eukaryota > Metazoa > Arthropoda > Arachnida > Araneae > Salticidae > Maratus > Maratus speculifer. The sequence goes on from CAXHSM010001376.1 coordinate 32,724,300, forward strand.
TATTATGACGAAATTATCAATTGAGGATCTTATGTTTGGTATAAAGAAAATGAAAAAAAATATTCCAAATTGACATGATCATAGAATTCCCATGTGAAATCTAAACCCGTCAAAATTTACATACGCACTTTTCATTGTATTTTAATTTGATCATTTTAAAATCATTTGCTTTTTTATTATATAAAAAGATGTTATTTGCATCCACTAAAAGCATTCCATTTTTATGGATCCAGTCTTAAACAACATCTATAGAAAAGTTTGCATATGACGTCATTAGGATGGAATATTACACAAACGCAGCAAAAACAATATTCAAGGCACTCGACAAAACAAATCGGAAATGTGATGATTCACAAATCTTCACTTCTTTATTTATAATAGCTCTATGTTTTATCAGAAATCATTCATTAGCATATTTTTTCAAATTTGGAAAATATTGCATACATGCGGATAAGTAAAACTGCACTTATTTAGCTTTCTGATACAAACTGAGTAAATGTGATGAAGTCACTCGAATATTATTTAAAATACATTTTTGTGAAGAGAAATTGTTGTATCCTTTGTAAATAAGGTTTTCAGTAAACTAAAAAACCATTTACTTGATGAATAAAAACACAATAAAAACAAATTTCATCGGATTTTATGTCCTACGATATCTTTTGACATGATTTTTTATTTCACTTTTTATCAATTTTAAGAGAAAATGGCGAATTTATGTTGTCACAATTACAAAATTTATACTTAAAACTATAAACAAATTAATAACTCATAAACAAAATGAGATAAAGCTTTCAAACAAATTGCATTTAAAAGTATATTTTTTTCTCAATACGACGGTATAAAAGTTGAAAATGTGTGATATTTAGAAGTATAAAATTTGTAGTACTGAAAATTGCAAAACTGAATTGCATGCGAAAGTGTTGCCATTCACAAAATGACGTATGCGTTACGCACAGATACGTTTGGCCTTTGTAATATAGATATTGTTAATCAATCACTATCTGTACATCGGGGTCGGACTGTTAAAAACACGCAAAAAAATTACTCCTGTCTAATGACAAATTTAGAAACGTTTTACTTTAATAAGGTGTTGAAATTTGCTATTTCTATTTATTAATTGTATCTAAAGTATCACAGGCTGATTAATTATTTTCTACCTGTAAGAGTCGAATTCTCATAGCAATTTTTAGTGCATATTTACATAACGGTAAATCAAAGATAACCGTTTTGAATTTTTATTTACAGTGCTAAAAGAATGCCTGAAACTTTTATACATTTAGGATATATTTAGAATGCATTTGATTTAAAATAATTTCTTTTACCGGAATACTTGAATTTCTATATTCTGGGTAATTACAAAAAAATATGTTACTTAAAAACCTATAGAAAATGATACAATAAGGAATTAAAGATAGATTTTTCAGGATTGCATGCCAAACCTATTTTGCCTGTTTTTTTATTATTATTATTTCTTACTCGTCATATCGCTAATGTTGATGAAAAACCACGATTGAGAGTACACTGTTGTTTTTAATACTATGGAAGATTTTTTTTTTTATCACTTCAGTTTTTTACATCAGTATTAAAATTTCCCAAGAAGGCTATTTTCTAATCAATTGCTTTATTGATTATCAGTTGCTTTATTGTCTAATTGATGATTTATAAAATGTAATAGATTAATGTAATTCTATTTATTGCAGATATTTAAAGCCATAAATGTATCCATCATTCAAAACAATATTTTAAGTGTGAAATATGCAGCAAAATCTTTCTTTAGAGGAGGTTTCTGGAAAAGCAGCTTCTGATTCTCACAAACGAAAATCATTTGTTTGTGAATTATGCCAGAAGAAATTCTCTCAGAAGTGTAATTTATGCACACATCTGTTAAAGCATAATGGTAAGCAACCTTTTCTGTGTGAGATATGCGGCAAGAAATTCTTAACTAAGAGCAATTTAAGTAATCATCTATCAATCCACACTAGTGAAAGCCTTTTGTATGTGGTATATGCAACAAGAATTTCTCACAAAAGAGTGTTTTAACCAGGCATATGTTAATTCATTCTGGCGATAAACCTTTTGCATGTATAGTGTGCGACAAGAAATTCTCACAAAAAGTTCTGTTAAAAAATCATCTATCAATTCATACTGGCGAGAAACCTTTTGTATGTGAAGTATGCAACAAGAAATTTTCTCAAAAAAGAAACTTAAGCAGGCATCTGTTAATTCATGCTGGTGAAAAACCTTTTGTGTGTGAGATTTGCAACAAGAACTTTTCTGATAACAGTAATTTGAGAAGGCATTTGTTATTACATACTGGTTAGATATCTTTTGATTGTGAAATATGCACCAAAAAATTCTCTTTAAAATGTTTGTTAAGTAGGTATCTATTAACTCATACTGGTATGCATTTTGTTTGTGACATACAAGAAAAATTTTCTTGAATGTGTAATTTAAATGTTAATTTAATAACTAATTTCGATACATCATTTCTATAGGACCTTTTGCCTTTCCTAGTATTAAGAAAATGGCGTTTTATGTGAAATTTACAACTTGAAAATGAAATGCTGACCAAAAAAATAATTTCCAATTTAAACTAAAAAATTTGCAGATTAGGATTTATGATGGCATTTATTATGCCACCAGTTATGACAGACGTATCTTTATTTTCATCTCTCTTTGCATTTGTTCAATAATCTTACAATTATCTATATACTTTTTACATAATAAAAAATTTATAATAACTCTCAAGATTCATGTTCAATTCAATAAGGTTCTTTCGCTGTAAAGCTAAATTTCTTTGAAACTTTTAATATGAAAAAATTGTTTTCCTTAAAATGACGTTGCCCCCAGAATCCTCTTAATAGTGAAAACATAATTAAATTTTTAAAAACTCGTGCATTTCATACATTGTTATTTCATAAAGGAATAAGAATTCAATAAAAGCAATAATGTTTTTAAATATCAATAAATGTTTGTAAAAAGTATTTCAAATGTTTGATTCATTATCCAGTTCACTCTCTTATTAAAACTTTCAGATATATCTTGAAAATTGTTCAACACATTGATTTAACTGTTTTTCATCTGCTTGTGATCTGATACTCATGAATTATTTTTGGACCATCATGTAACTGATATGTGTCACTGAGGTTTTACTATGGTACCTTTATTATTGAAAATGAATTGCCTTGCATTCATAGTTCGTTCAGAAGAACAATCAAAATACATGAATTCTCTTATGGTCTGTAGGACAAAATCTTTTGTGGTATGTTTTATGCTATTTAAAGAATTTCTTGAGTGAAGTATGGATTTATAACGCGTATTGAAACATGCTTTATGTAAAAAAAACAGATGTAAACTATATACTATTTATTTACATTCTCACCAATGAACATAACTATTAATCCATGTTTGTGAAATAATTATAAGAGAAATGAAGAAATTCGGCAAATTAAAACCTATACGACTATTTTTTTTTCAGTTATCAATTTTCTAACGAAAGAATGTTGAAATATAAATTAGATATAAATAATCAAATTTCCTTTAATAACAAAATTTAATCTTGGAGAACGAAGTAATAAATGTTCATAAACTACAGTAAAAATTATTGAAAATAAACCAACACAAACTGGCATTGTATGGTGTCAATATTTAAAATAATAAATAATCAATAAATTTTGTACTGTGTATAATTTTTTTCTATTAATCTCAGTTATTAAATATATTAAATTAATGTTGCATTTTGTTTTTATTTCCCATTGTAATTTTTTTGAATTATTGTTCGTAAGTTATAGTCAGACTTAAAAAAAAGAAATGTAAAAAAAAGTATGATCTACTATCTGCAAAAATGTATAATAAACAAAACCCTTGGTCTTTAAGTGTGCGAATTCCACAGACTTTTTTATAATTAACTGACCACGAATGAAATTAGATATGCATAATTTTGAGAGCAGTCAATTTTTTTAATCAAAAAATGATCGTATATTTTTTGTTAATAATTCAGCAAATCATCATCGTACAATTACACTTTAAAACTATAATAATAGAAGGGCTTGTTCTTCCTTCAAAATCATTGTTGGTGAATTTAAAAATATATCAAGAGACCTTTGAGAATAAAACTGTGGATGATGAAAATATTTATTTTTCAAAGCTCAAAATTTCAATAAGATTTTATTTTCAAACAATTTAAGTCAAAATTTCTTAATTACTCTGAAAGTTTAATAGACAGTATAGTGTGATTTATAATGCAAAACATAGAAATCGCTTAAAAAAATTAAATAGAATGAAATATTAAAAGAATGTACATGAATAAGTATTTTTTTAAAAAGCTGTTTCATTTTCACACTATCATCTTATTTTGCTATATAAAGGATTATTAGGGAATAACTGAGATTATTTATCTAGTAACCCCATATTATCTCGCCCATATTGGAATACACGAAAAAAAGTGTAATATAATAGACTAGCATGCAGCAGCGCTGATAATCACCTCATTGAGTTCATGAATGAAAATCTAGAATTTGTTAAATTTGGATTCGCATATTAAAATGCAGTCGGTCTGCCAAGTCATATCTTGGTGGAAAACACTTAAAAACCCTATTTTAGCCACTGACTCATTGGTTTACGATTCATGCACCCAAAAGTATGAAAACATGGAAGATTGGTAGCAGGAAAAGATAATGGTAAACCTATGAGTCAACTGCTAAATTCGAGATTTTAAGTGTTTTCCAACAAGGTACGTCTTGACAGACCGATTATGTTTTTAATATGCAAATCAAAATTTAATTAATCCTAATTCTTTATCTATGAACTCGATGTGGCGATTGTCTGTGCTGCCGCCTGCTGATCTGTAACTATGATCATTAAAAATTATAAAGATAACAAACAAGAAAATTCTCAAAATATTACTTCAATTCATGCTACAATGAGTGATAGATACTGTATTTCCATTTTCGTCAAGCAATACTAACATATCTGCAATTTTCCAATTTTTTGCGCTCATAAATGCATAATTTGAACAACAACAACAACAAAAAAATATTTAATTATACATATCTTGTTACTATATAGTTTTTTTTATTAATTTTTGCATTTATTTGATATGAGGAAAAAATTAATAACAAAAGGTTGGCAAGTTACTGTCAAATCTGCTTAAGACATACTTAAAGGGACTTGACAAGTGCCATATTAAGTGGATTCAAATATTAAATGTGGTTTGCGTAACATTACAAGAACTGAGCATATTTATACATCTAATCATGTAAAGGACTTTTAGCGCTTTTGTTTATATGTTTATGGGTGAAAAGTGTTTTTTTACATGTTTGGATAAAACTTAAATTATTCAAGTTTAATTCATAAAGTTTTTATAGTATGGACTGAAATAGGTAAAAAATCATATGGATTTAAATATGACTTTATTGTAGAATAATACATTACAACCAAGAATTAAACAACAACAACAAAAATTGCTGATTGCTTCATTCGACTTTTTTCCCTATTTAAGTTACAAAAATACAGGAAACGAGAGACAAAGAACATTAAAACACTGGACAAGGCCGTAACTAGGGGGGAGTGCCACCCCCCTCCATAAAACATCTGGAGCCTCACCTGGTAAAAGATTCCAAGGTCGCTAAATGAATTTCTGTTCAAAAAATCAAACTGAAATTTTGTTAAAAAATATAATTAAGATTTGAGGCCCTTTTAAAGTTTTCCAGAAATTCTAAATGGTAACCAAAATAAGTGTTTCAACACTCGCACATTCTGTTCGCCCACATGAAGCAAACAAGATGTTTAATTTTGCTATAGTTATACACTGGAATTTTTCATTCTGCATTATATTTTTTTCTTAGCATAAAATAGAGTTATTACAAAGTGTTTAATAAAAAATGTAGTACCTACAATGGGAATATGCACTAATGTACCTTTCTGCATCAGAGAGAGAGAAAATATGAGCCCTCCCCTCTTACATTTTCTTGTGTATTCCTATTCACTTCTAGCTACAGCCATGACACTGGACCAAAGACGAGTTGCAGTGTTGCTAATTTAGCATGATTTTCTTAAATTCAAATATCTATGCCTATTTCTAATAAATATGTGTCTCTGAGAAAATTAATATCAGAAATAGGTGGTAGATATCTAAATAAAAAATTCTATTTAAAAATTGTCAATACTGGAAAATAATTCTCTTCTTGATCTATGAATTCATGTAATAAGAAAGAATGCATAATTGTTTACATACATTAAACATGATATTTTTGCATTAGTCTTATGGCCGACGTTCAAGGGATTAAAAAAATGTGCATATTACGCAGGATCGCATATTATCTATTACAGGTCTCACTAAAACTTATAGTTGGGAGGAGGAAAGGCTTTAAAGTTGCCAAGTAAATTATTAATATTTGGCAACTGTGTGCATTTAACCAAAAAATACATTACAATAAAACCAGTGATGGAAACTGTTTATGATGAAAACCTATCTTAAATGGAAAGACCACCTCGTTTCATTATAAATATCATGCAATTATAGAAGTTTAGACAAAATTAGCTAAAACTGGATTTCTTTCTTTACAATTCTGTATTTATAGATTTTACTCTGGTATTTTTCAAAAAATTTGGAAATTGTTTTCTGAATTTGCTGTTAAGATTTGTTATTTTGCCAAGTCTAAATAAATTTGTAACGTTTGGAGGGAGCGATATTTGTAAATAAAAGTCAATTTAAACTAATGAAGTTTGTTTAATACAAATATAAAAAAATTTCAAATTACATAGAATATAAATATTGGACAAATGTATTTTAATTCGGGAAGTGATTTTTTAAAGCAATGTAGCCACAAGAAAAAAGTTTACTTAAAAAAAGAAATAAACATAATCAAGAATGATTTCCAGAAACTAAAGTGTAGTATACCTTTTCTCTTTTTTTTCAGTATTGCAGCATTTAAAAAAAATCTTTAAATAACTATGTACAGGTTTCTTGTAAAAAAAAATACTCTGTTTATTAAAATTTTCGTTCATTCTAACAACTTAACTGAAGATTTTTGTGTAACTGAAATTCCCTTCTCACTATATCGAAGGCTTCCCCCTTCTTTCCAGTCCCCACTGTCAGTGTCAGAATGTGTGTGAGAGTAGCAATAGTGTGTTTATCTAAGTGTGAAAAAATAGTTTTGTTTAGCACAAATAAAAGTAGAAACGATTAAAGAAATAAATAATTTCATTTTCTTCAATCTGCTGTTATAAATTTATGCATGTATCACAACAGCAACCTCTTCGTATAAATGGTGTACAGGCAGGAAATTCGAAGAAACTTTGTTATAGAGAAGATATTTTTTGTAATATGGAGATTAATTTACATGAGGGTACTGTCCAAAGTCAAATTTCAACAGAAAATTTTGTTATATAGGATTTTTGTTAAAGGGAAGTTCCACTGTATATGGTATTGTATAAATCAATAAAAACCAAAAGCAAATACATTAATGGTTGAAAATGTATTTGTCGATTATTTAGGCTTCAAGCAGATTAAATGTGTTTGTAAACCACTCAACATAATTAATCATGTAATGCAGTTTAAAAAAAATAAAAAAAAGTGTATTATTTTTGAATGTGTAAACGAGAAACAATCGGTTGATGTGAAATAAAATGTTTCAGTTTTGTGGAGTTTTATTTTTTGTTATATTTTAAGTGAAATGAATACAAATCGATTGATGCAGATATAAATAACATTATCAGCTGGACCTGGCTAAGAATAAAGCAGCAGTATACTTTTAAAAATATACATTACACTCTTTAATTTATATCATCTGCTTTTTAGCTTACATGCTATCGTATATACATCTATATGTAAGTATGTATGCAAGGCGATAACATTTGATAGAAACATCAAAATTGCTTCAAATTTTTTTCCAGGTGCAATCTGATAAGGTTTATCCATGATTAGTTTTGGAGGTTTAGTGGTTAAGTATAAAGGGTGGGGTTGCGGGGCTAATCCCATTCTTAATATGATAAATTATTTTTATTTTCAGACATATTTCATTTGGTTCACATTTCACATACTGGTTCATTCTGAAAAGGGGCTTCTCTGATTAGATTTGAAATTCATTGATTAAGAATAAAAGGGGCTTACCCACTTCTTTAATTTTGATAAATGATTTTTCCATACAGATATATTCGATTTGCCTCAAATTTGGTATACTTGTTTATTATCTTAAGGAGTTTCCTTTATTAGATTTAGAGGTTCATTGAATAAAAATAAAGCAGAGAAGCACCCCCTCCCTTGATTTCGATAAATGTGTTTTGATTTGTTTCACATTTGATATACCTTTTTGTTTCGACATAGTGCTTCTTTGATTAGATTTAGAGGTTCATTGGTTAAGTATAAAAGGGAGAAAGAAGGGTAAGTCCCCCTTTAATTTAGATATATATGTTTTCATGCAAAATTATCCAATATGCTTAGTATTTTTTTTTCTAGGTTCATTCTGATATGGAACTTTTGAACTTTGGAACTTGATTAGTTTTCGAAGATTCATTGGTTAAGTATAAGGGGGAGTTAAAAGAGGCTAATCGCGCCCTTGATTTATATGAATAGTTTATCATGCAGAATTATTTGATTTGCTTCAAATTTCATATACTGATTAATTCCGAAAAAGAACTTCTCTGATTAGATTTGGAGATTCATTGATTAAGTATAAAGGGGAAAGGGGGGCTAGTACTCTTTCTTAATTAATATAAATGTGTTTTTTAATGCAGAATTATTCGATTTGCTTCAAAATTGGTACATCGGTTTATTATGTTAAGGAGCTTCCATTATTAGATTTGGAAGTTCATTTTTAAATAAAAGGGGGCGCTTGCCAACTGCTTTAATTTAGATAAATGAGTTTTTCATAGATAAATATTCGATTTGCTTCAAATTTGCTATACTTGTTTATTATGTTGAGGAGCTTCCTTGATTAGAATCAGGGGTTCATTGAATAAAAATGAACCGGGAAGTATCCCCTCAATTTAGATAAATGGGTTTTTCATGTAGAAACGTTCGATTTGTTTCAAATTTGATATACCTTTTTATTCCAATATGGTGCTTCCTTGATTATATTTAGTTGTTCATTCGTTAAGTAAAAAAGTGAGAAAGGAGGGCAAGTCCCCCTTTGCTTTAGATACATGTGTTTTCATGCATAATTATCCAATATGCTTAAAAAAATTTCTAGGTTCATTCTGATATGGAGTTTTCCTGATTAATTTTGGGGGTTCATCGATTAAGTATAACAAAAGGTAATGGGGGCTAATTCCGCCCTTAATTTATATAAATGGTTTTATCATGCAGAATTATTGGATTTGCTTCAAATTTTATGTACCAGTTTATTCTGAAGAAGAACTTCCCTGATTTAATTTGGAGGTTCATTGATTAAGTATAAAGGAGGGCTATTAAATATAAAAGAGAAAGGTACCCCTTCTTAATTTAGATAAATGAGTTTTTTTAGCAGAATTATTCGATTCGCTTCAAAATTGGTATATCGGTTTATTATGTTTAGGAGCTTCCATGATTAGATTTGGAGGGTCATTGATTAAGTATAAAGGGGCACTTACCAACTCTTATAATTTAGATAGATGGGTAAATACACAAATATTCGATTTGCTTCAAGTTTAGTATACTTATTTATTATGTTAAGCAGCTTCCATTATTAGATTTAGAGGTTCATTGCAGTGGCGCCGACCTGCGGGTCTGCCGCGCAGACCCTGAAAAATATCTGCAGACCTTGCAATATCTTGGCAGATCCTGCAAAATGCATACAAGAGATTATTTTTCGTGAATCTGCGATTTTCCGATATTTTGCCGCTTCTTACGGGAGTAATTTGTTCTGAAATTAAAAAAAAATCGGTCATCAATCCTAAAATTCAGAAATAAGATCAAGAACAAATTCAAATTTCGTCAAAACATTGGGGGAAAAGACCAATATCGTCAAGGCGTCGCAAAAAAACTTCAATTTTGTGAAAGGATCATGAAAAAACATTACAATCGTCAAACGATTCTTGAAAATTTCATTAAAAAGTAGAATAAGTTAAATCGGTTAAATTATATGAAAAACGTGCATTCTATCCAAGAATCACAGAAAAAATGCGACATACATTTAAATATAGTGGGGAAAAAGCAAATTCTGTCAAAGAACCGAGAGAAAAAAGTGGGTTTTCGCATAAGATCGCAGAAAAATACCAATATTTCAAATAATAGCTGAAAAATGCGAATTCTTTCAAAAAATCGCAAAAAAACGCGAAATATGTCTCGAGAAAATAGTGAATTTTGGCCGAAGATCGCGCAAAAGATGAGAATTTCGTTCAAAGATAGTAGGAAAAAGTAAATTCTGTCATAGAATACGTGAATTTCGGCAAAAGGTTGCGAGAAAAAATGCAAATTTCGACAAAAGATCGCGAGAAAAAACGTTAATTTCGGCAAAAAAAATCAGAGGAAAATCGCGAATTTTAGCATAAAACCTCAGAAAAATAGCAATGGACAAAGATCGCGGAAAACACGCAAAATTCGTTAAAAAAATAGCGGGAAAACGCAAAGAATAGCAGAAATACTCTGATTTCGTTCAAAAATAGCAGAGTAAAAGCAATTTTTATGTCGAAAAATCTCGGGGAAAATGCTAAATATCGGAAAAAGATCACGAAAGAAAGGTAAATTGCAGCAAAAGATCGCAGAAAGAATTCGAATTTCGGCAAAAAATCACGGGGAAAATGCGAATTTTGTCAAAAAATAGCAAGAAAAACACAAAAAATCGCGAAAAAAACTCAATTTCTTTCAATGATAGCAGGGAAAAAATAAATTTCATAAAAGAATCGTGGTAAAAAAACAAGAGATCGGCAAAAGTTTGCGAGGAAAAATGCAAATTTCGACTAAAGCTCACCAGAAAAACATAAATTTCGACAAACGATCGCAAGAAAAACGAAAATTTCGGCCAAAAGTCAGAGGAAAATCACGAAGTTTAGCAAAAAAACCCAGAAAAATCGAAAATTTGGGGCAAAAGATCGCGGAAAAGACGCAAATTTCGTCAAAAAAATAGCTGGAAAAACGCAAAAAATATCGGAAAAAACTCTTTCGTTTAAAGATAGCATAGAAATGTATTTTTATGTCAAAAAATCTTGGGAAAAATGCAAATTTCGGAAAAAGATTGTGAGAAAAACGTAAATTGCGGCAAAAAATCATGAAAAGTATCTAATTTCGGCAAAAAATCACGGAAAAAAACGCGAATTAAAAAAAAATCCGCAAAGAATGGAAAAACTTAAATTTCGTTCAATGATAGCAGGGGTAAAACAAATTTTATCAAAGAATCGTGGAAAAAACAAATTTCGGGTAAGCATCGCTCTACTTTCGCCAAAAGATCGCGGGGAAAACGCAAATTTCAGCAAAAGATCGCGACAAAAATGCACATTTCGACAAAAAACTGCGAGAAAATACCAATTTCAGTAAAAGATCGTGTGAAAAATGCAAATTTCGGAGAAAGATCGCGTAAAAATTGCAAATTCAAGATCGCGAGAAAAACGTCAATTTTGGCAAAAGATGGACTCAAATTAGAAACTTTTGTTTCAATTACTGGTAGTATTTGCATAAATTGTTGACCCCCCCTCCTTCAAATAAAGTATCATTTTGAACAAAAGTATATAAAAAAATTGTGAATAATATAATCTTATTCAATATAGTGGTTGTTTAAACACAAGCTATTTTAAGTAACTTCTCATTTTTCTGTCTCACGCACATTTCTTTTTTGCGGTCTGATGTCTGAAAATGTGTTTAAAATGTCACATAAAATCCAAGCGGCCGACCTTTTTACTTTTTTTTAATTATTATTCGCGACTGTATCGGTTATCGGAGAATCGAATTAGTTGACCGTCTCATATATGTAATCAATTGTGATCAAGGGTGCAGGTTTTTCCGTCCAACAGGACTAAATTCTGCCTTTTAAAAATTCCCGAGGACGGAAAAAGAGCGGAAAAATCTCCAAAGACGAAAAAAAAAGAAAAGAAAAGAAAAAAGGTTTTTTGAATTTTTAGGATTCACATAAAAGTGTTCAGGAATTGGAGTTAAAATAACTCCACTTTTTAACCAACGTTTAAAATTTTGATTTGAATCTGAAATTCCCAGCTCATATTTTTTACATACATGCTACTTTTCTGCGGAAACGCGAATTCCGCTTTTTTGGCACTGAATTTTGCTATCCCTTTGATCGATGCAAATATACATTAAAATTTGGTGACATTTTTATGGCAGAGGGTGTTAAATTTAGCAGACAACATACAACAAAAACAGTGTCAAATTGAGCGAATTCCTTTAAAGGATCTTAGAAAAACGCTGATTTCATCAAAGGGTCGCAGAAAAGGTAGAATAAGGTTTGCGGGAAAATGCAATTTCTATCGAAGGTTTGCAAAAAAGACGTGATTTCTGTCAAAAGATTCTTGAAAAAAAAAAAAAAAACACGATTTTCTTTAAAGGATTGCAAAAAACCCACTAGTGTTAAAATATTGCAGAAGAACATGATTTTCGACAAATGATCGGGAAGCGAGAAAACGTTATTTCTGTGAAAAAAACGCGAAACAGACGTAATTTCCGTCAAAAGATTTTGTTGGGAGGAGAAAATATAATTTCTGTCAAAGGACCGCAAAAAAAAAACGCTATATCTGTCAAAGAATCACGAAAAAGACTCGATTTCGATCAAAAAATTGAAAAAAGATGTGATTATCGTCAGAGGATCGTGAGAAAATGCGATTTACGTCAAAGGATCATGAAAAAAACACTATTCCATCAAAAGTTTGTGAAAATGTCTAGGTCTCTGTCAAAGAATCGCAATAGATGCGATCTCTGTCAAGGATTGCCTAAAAAAAAATAAAACATGATTTTTCTCATATGATTGCAGAAAAAATGCAAATTGTATCAAAAAATGGGGGGGCAGCAATTTTGTCAAAAAATCTTGTAAAATACATGGATTTCATTGGAAAATCGTGAAAATGCACAGATTTCGTTGAAAAACTGCTGAAAAAAAGCAAGCAAGGTTTGGCTAAATGTTCTTAGAAAAAAAGCGAATTTCGTAAAAGTATCAAGGCAAAAAAGCGAATTCCATTAAAAGGATTGCAGAAAAATGCGATTTTCGTCAAATGGTCGGGGGAAAACGCAAATGAATATTTCTTATTTTTATAAAAAAAAGATATCCGATTGACTTTCTTCTTTCATAACTCTGGTGAATTTTGTTAAATTGATAGTAATTTTACATGCAAAAAACTCTTAATGTTGACAGAAATAAAATGAATAATTTGATTTCCTGTAATTTATACTTTTATCATAAAATTAACTCGCATTGCACTATTCTTTGACTTTTTTAAAAATTTCTTTTATTTTTTAATATTCATTCTTGAGATGATTTAACAAACTGTTGCTTTCACACGCAATAAACTAAAATTTTTGTCCCATATCCATTTTTCTGCAATTTATGTGTTCAACTATTGTTAATTACTAGTTGTTAAGGTAGTGAACTTAGTTTCATTGTAATCTAAAAGTAGATATGACCTGGATACTTTTTAATATGTGTTTTGTAATTAATGATTTAAAAAAAAGAAAGAAAAATACTATTAACTACCTTAGAAATTAATGAGATTGATCTGCAAATATTTATTGCAATATTTATTTTCTCTTTTAATATCATTTATGAGAATACTTTATTACAATTACAGAAAACATTGAGTATAAGTAATGTCCCTGCACGTTCTTGAGTATCTTGCAGTTTTAGGTGTCGTAGTATGTCAACTTCCTTGCTTTTAGCTGTAGTCTGTATAATTTAAACTTTTCAAATATTACTGTTTACATGATTATGAATGTTTTACATTTATATGCTCTTATTATTTTTTTAAATTCAATTTCATCATAATTTAATTTTACAGCATAAAGTATTTAATGTTTTGAGTTTTCTCGAAAGACTAATGAAAGCTCAGTCCTGTGCAGGGGGGAATGGAAAGTTTGATAAAAGCTCTTGCTCGTATTTACTATCTACCTTAACTTAGAAAAACGTGAGTTGAATGCTCATGTATATATAGACTCCTTGCATTGATGTTACAGCAACGGATATTTTTATCTGGTGCACACCTGGAGCCCAACCAGAACATCATAACTCCCCGTTTGCCGTTTAAAGCACATATGGTCTTCCTGTTTGATTTTTATTATTCTTGCGTTATTTTTCCAAGTACGTAAAAAATGAAGTGCAAATCGCTTTTTTTACAAATGTGAAAACACCACATTTGCGTTATGTTTGGGCGCCAGATGAAGCATGTGACGTCACGCGCAAGGGATCTATTCCCGAATAACATGATGGGACCCGATAGCTAATTTACAAACCCTCTAGCTTTGGACAACCTTGGCGAAGGGAAAAAGTAGCCAAATAATTTGGCGAGAAGAGATGAATAAGCGCATGCGCGCTGGGATGGAATGAGAATGAATCGATGAATTGAATCTTGAATCAAGAGTTATGAATCACAAACATGAAAAGTTTTTCCCGATAAATATCTCGAAATGGTATGTATTTTATTTATGTTAAACATATTATTATTGGATGCAACTTTTTTTAATTTTTACTGATAATAATTATTACTGATACTGGTGATAATTTATACTGATAAAAATAATGTACTACTTTGAAACTTATTTTATTTTTACGATACTTGTTGAGAGTTGATATAAGCCTAACATGCGAAGTGTTATTCTAATTCTTAATTTTCTGTAATTAAATATTACTAAATATACATTAGACTGTTGAAATTTTTAAGTATACTAATACTAAAACATTTTTATTTTATTTTGTAACTTAAAAAAAGTATAAAAAAAGATTGTATTCGGTCTAATTACAATTCGTTAGATCTTTTATCTTTAGTTGTTAAACAATTCGAAAATATTAAAATATCTACAAGTCTATCTACAATCTTCTCTGATTCCCTCCCTATCCTCTAAAACAAATTTTTATTGAACACCTGCAGCTGCATTTAAATAAAAAGATAGGTGCAATGTATCCTTAGATTGTGATTTTATGAATTGCCCAATTTGTATATGTATGACTTGCTTTTCTAAATTGTAAGTCTTCAATTTTTTTAGTATGCAATTATGCATGATTTGTTTTTATTATTTTTCAGATCAAAACTACAGACTTTTCATAAGTTGCTGTTGACTCTGATGTTCAGCCAGCAGTAAGCATTCAAATGGCTTGAAACACAATTGCTTTTCTTGCCTTTAAATGTCTATCTGCTAGCTCTTAGGAAATCACATAGATGTCTTTGTTGACCATTCCACAGAAAGCTATTTTGAGGATGATGCAAATTTATGTCAAATCTTTAAGAGATCCAACCAAATATTTTTTCAGATGTCTGTTTACAAGTTAAACTTTGTGGTAAGAATTCAATTTTATAATTAAATACAGAAAACATTTCATGAATATATGGCAGACATTATTTATATGTCTTCATTTTTATGAGGAATTCAGTTTTAACCGTTTAGCTTAATGTAGTAGATTTTGTTCCCATCGAATTTTTAATTTTGGTGATATTTAGCGAATTTTTGAGATTCTTTGCATAAATATTTTGTTATTTAAGAAAGAATTTAGGTAATATTATTTTAGTGTATTAATGTCAATTTTGTCTCCTGCTATTTTTAAATTTAAAACGATTTTAATGCCTTTTTGAATAAAATTTTTAGCCTTTTTACGAGTCCAGGCCAATTTTTTTCACTTTCGGAAAAGAAATTTCCTATGTAACTTGTAGCTTAATATAGTAAATTTTGCTATCAACAATTTGTAGATTTTAGCTTGTTTAATGCGATTTTTAGCATTTTTCGATTTTTTTTTCCTTTTTCAAAGATTGTTATTACAGTGTTTTGTATCAATATTTTTTTGATTAATGAAGGAGTTCAGATTGTAATAATTTGTTCCATTATGATAAATTTGTCCACATGGATTTGATACTAACTTTTATCCTACTATAGTAAATTTTGTCTTCTGGATTTTTTAAATCTGTTTTTTAGTAATTTTTCAAATTCTGTGACAGTTTTTTGACATTGGTAAAAGAATTTTGGTTTCTAATTTTTAGCTTAAACTGTACAATTTGTTCCCTACACTTTTTGAATTTTACCAATTTCTAATGTGATATTCAATGCAACTTTTAGCAAGTTTTGGGGATTTTTGGCATTCCATGTTGATTTTTAGTTATTCATGAGCGATTTCCAATTGCAGTGTTTTCCGACTGAATATAAAATTTTTACAGGAATGACTTACAAACATTCAGCGATTTTTAATATAATTTTCAATTAAATTTTCAGCCATGTTTAAGTTTTTTAATGATTTTTTGCCATTCAGAAACCACTTTCAATATCAAACTTTTTTCCTAATATAGTTATTTTTTGATTGCAATGTTTTATCTCTTAATAGGATTTTTGGCGTTCCATGTCAAACATTTTGTTATTCATGAATAATTTCCGATTACTTTTTCGTGATGCATAATATCTACAGTAATTCGGCTAAAAAATTAAGATTATCAATACTGTAATTTTCGGAAGAAACGCCACTCCGTTTACGTGTTTTAAGATAAAATTTCAAGCTATGTGGCGTTTAAGCGCCATTTTTTTTTCAAACAAGCGTGATATTTTTTCTGAATTTTTCTCAAAATTTAAAAAAAAAAAGTCAGTGATAAATTCAAAATTTTGAACATAAAATATATACGTATCTTAGGTCATTGGTTCCCAAAAGGATTGAATCCTCGGAATCAATCCGAAATGCACAAACTCCGAAAAGGAACGATTCCTCGAACTCTATCTGAAATGAAAATGAAACGACTTCGGAAAAGTTCGATTCCTTGAACGCTTTCTGAAATGAAAGGACTCTGTAAAGGAACGATTCCTAGGAATCGTTTTGAAAAAATCAGACTGCTCTGAAACGTTCTGGAATGACATAAATCAGGCACTTTTTTTGTTCTTTGCAACAGGATAGGGTACCAACTCCGAAAAGAAATGTTTCCTCGGACTCTACCTGAAATGAAACGACTCCGGAAAAGTACGATTCTTTGAATTCGTTCTGAAATGAAACGACTCTGTAAAGAAATGATTCCTCGGAATCGTTTCGAAAAAGACCGACTGCTTTGAATCGTTCCGAAATGACATAAATCACACACTTTTTTTTTGCTCTTTGCAACAGGGTAGGGTACCAACTCCGAAAAGAAACGATTCCTCGGACTCTATCTGAAATGAAACAACTCTGAAAAGTTCGATTCCTTGAACTCGTCCGAAATTAAAGGACTCTTTAAAGGAACGATTCTTCGGATTTTTTTCGGAAAGAGCGACTGCTCTGAATCGTTTAGAAATGACATAAATCACACACTTTTTATTGTTCTTTGCAACTGGGTACGGTAGATTAATTTTTTTGAAAAATAAACTAAATCTTAAATTCAGAATCGTCGAGGTTGGAAGGGTTCCGGATTTTGGATTTTGTACTCAACAAACACAATGGGGTGCTGCAGCACCGATTCACTAGCAAATTATTTTCTGATATTTGATTTATAGATTTTTTTTTTTAGGTCTCGTGTATAAGTTGACCCCCCCCCCCCCCTTTGAAGTTCTTTTTTTTGTCTAAAATTTCATGACTTATCACGGTAGCTATTATAGATCTATCGTTGCAATACTTGGCGATAGTTGCGACAGTTCTTCCAAACCAAGAAATAACTGTATTTAAGCAGTAAAAAAAAATTCTTTACAAACATGGGAGAATTCTCTAAATTTCGTGGCGTAGCGAAAAAAATTTACAAATTTTGATGTTTTTTTCAAATTTTTTGAGGTTTAAAAGTTGTAGAAAAAAATATCGTGATTTCCAATTAAAAAAAAAATCTTTGTATAAGCCACAGCGGCTTTTTGGAAGGTTTTTTTCTTGTATAAGCCGCGGACTATACACCCGAAAATATGGTAATAAAAATTTTAAAGTGCCGATGATGTTCTGAAGAGACTGAAGTATGAAGAGCTACAAAATTTTGGAGAAGGTACTTCTATATACAAAGTTTTGCACCTCAAAAGCCGATTTTTGATTTTTTAATTTAATTTTTATACAATCTTTAGCAGAGTTTTTATAATGTATCGAGACGATTTTTCAAAATTAGAGAAAAGAATACGGTTTCATTCTTTTAACCTAATATAGTGAATTTTCATTTCCATACAATTCATTTGAATTTTTTAATGCAATTTTTTAATTTTTTTTTCTTTTTGCATTTTGCCGCTGTTATTTTATATTAGTTATAAGAATTTTGTTTCAAACTTTTAGTCTAATGTATCAAATTTCCTTTGCTAAGATTTATGAATTTTAGTTAGTTTTAATGTGATTTTTCAAGATTTTTTGCATGATGTTGATATTTTCTTATTTATGATTTATTTCCAATTTTAATGTTTTGCCCTATTAGAGTAAATTTTGAATCCTACAATTTTTAGCATTTTTTCAAGTTCTATGGTGATTTTTTTAAATTCAGAAGTAAAAATTGATTTTAAACTTTTAATCTAATTTTAGTGGTTTTTAAAGATTTTTTTGGGTGCCGCGTTGGTTTTTTTATCAATCATAATAGATTTCAGACTACTACTTGATTATGCTGCTGACCAATTTTGCCAAATTATATAAATCGCTAAATTATGCAAATTGGTGTAATTTTTATGTTTAATTATGAAAGGACTAATAAATTAGAAAAACAAATAAAACAAAGAAGTAAATAAATCACTTGATGACATAACAAACATATTTAATGTCAAGTGAATGATGAGATTTACGATCACCCATTTGGCGATAGTTTCTTGGTCGACGGATAATCAAGTTGTACAGGTTAGTGATGGGCGGATTCTCAAAAATTCAACAATCAAGAAAATTCGATATAGTCACCAATTATTTCCTAGAATCTACAATCAAGATGTTTTACATTCGATTGTAACACAGAGAAGCTAAAAGCAGTTGTTGCGATTCTTAGTTATTATTCTGGCAAAAAACGTCATGGTAATGGTAGGGCTTGCTCGATAATTCTGCTGTCACAATTATTTGCTTCAGTTTTAAGTTTATGGGGTTACTGCAAGAAGCGAAAAGACCTGCTCACTAATGCTAATTCTGTGGAACAAATTCATAGAGATCTCTTATTTGCATTTCAATATTTTTATGTGGTTTTCATTACATTGAACAGCTGACAAGGAAGGTCTCCATACAGGCATACCCCGAAAAATCTGAAAAAATTACAGAATGTTCTTCTCGTGTGGATATATACGTTTATAAAAAAAATTCGGCGGAATCTCCATTCAGTAACCATAAAAAAATAATTTAAAATTTCGTTATTTGGCGATTTATCGCCGGTTGGCAATGGAATATAATTTCAAAAAAATTCTTTATGTTAAATATATTTCAAGAAAAAAAAAAGTTTCATGTTGAACTTGTTTTGATAAGTTTAATTTAAATAACTTTAGTTTTGTAAGTTTTAGTTTGTTTTAAGTATAATTTTGTTATATCAAAATTTATATGTATTTATATTCAAATTTAATCATCAAAATTTGAGATTTAAAACAAAATTCATAATTTAAATTTAATTAAATTGGTTTCAAGCTCAAAGTCCAATAGAGAATTGTCGATTAGATTTTGTTGCTATGGAAAATATGACGTTTAATTTTGAATATGCTTAAATGTACGAAGATAATTTTTCTCTATGATTTTTTTTTTAGCTAGGAAAACATTTTTTCCAGCGATTAATTAAATAACTACTTCAACGAGTAATATATAT
The DNA here is from genome assembly GCA_964019185.1 of Maratus speculifer. Classification (NCBI taxonomy): domain Eukaryota; kingdom Metazoa; phylum Arthropoda; class Arachnida; order Araneae; family Salticidae; genus Maratus; species Maratus speculifer. The sequence goes on from CAXHSM010001376.1 coordinate 32,744,094, forward strand.
ATGTAATACAATATGTATATAGATGTATATAATATATTAGTCTCTCATCATAGGCGTAACTAGCGCGGGGGGGGGGGGGGGATTGGATATTTAGAATGCGTGTAAATCGTATTTAATGAATTTAAACATAAACAGTGAGAGACTTTAATATATTATATACATATATATACACATTATATTGCATATATATATTACTTGTTGAAGTAGCTATTTAATTAATCACTGGAAAAAATGTTTTCATAGATAAAAAAAAAAAAATCATATTGAGAAAAATCATATTCATAAATTTAAGCGTATTCAAAAATAAAAGCCACATGTTTCGATAGCAACAAAATCTAATCTACAATTCTCAAATGGACTTTAAGCAGGAAACAAATTTAATTAAATTATGGATTTTGTTTTAAATTTCAAATTTTGGTGATTAAATTTGAATATAAATACATATAAATGTCGATATAACAAAATCATACTTAAAACAAATTAAAACTTATAAAACTAAAGTTATTTATATTAAATTTATCAAAACAAGCTCAACATGAAACTTTTTTTTTCTTGAAATATATTTGACACAAAGTATTTTTTTAAATTACATTCCTTCACCAACCGGCGATAAATCGCCAAATAACGAAATTTTCATTATTTTTTTTCGGATACTGAATGGAGGTTCCGTCGAAATTTTTTTTATAAACGTATATATCCACACGAGAAGAACATTCTGTAATTTTTTCAGATTTTTCGGGGTATGCCCGTATGGAGACCTTCCTTGTAAGCATTATTTCCTAATTAAATTTGTATCGTGCACATTTATTTTTAAAAAAAGTAAAGAAAATTTCTCTTAATAGTTTTAAAAAATTAATATTGGTTTCATCAAAGGATCGCGGGAAAAGGCGCATTTCGTTAAAGAATCGCGGGAAAAAGCTTACGAATCGCAACAAAACTGTAATTTTGATAAAGGATTGCGGAAGCAACTATTAGTTGCACCAAAATGTAGCAGATAAAAGTGTAAATTTTGTCAAAGTACTAATAAAAAATGTGAATTTTGTCAGAGTCACAGAAACGATGCAAATAAGAATCGGAAAAACTTCGAGTTTCGTAAGGGAACCATCGAAAAGAAGCAAATTTTGTCAAAGGGCCGTGGAAAAAAAAAAAAAAACCCGCGAATTTTGTTAAATGTAAGCCGGCAAAAAGCGAATATTGTCAAATGACCTAAAAAAATGAGACTTTTTTATCCAAAGGGTCGCTGTCGAAACGCAAATTTCAGCAGAATAGAACAGACAATAAGCGTGAATTTCACCAAAGTGCTGCAGAAAAAACGCGGTTTTTTCGCAATCTTTTGGCGAAATTTGTCATTTTTGTGATCTTTTAATAAAATTGACCTTTTTTCGCAAACTTTTCACGAACTTTGTCGTTTTTTTTGCAAATTTTGCCTTTTTTGCGATTTTTTAACAAAATCGGCCGTTTTTTTCGAACCAAACTTTTACCTTTTTTTGATGAAATTTTTGGATTTTTTTCACGATTCTTTGACAAAATTTCTGTTCCATGATTTCTTGAATCACTAGATTCTAGATTTAACTTTATAAAAGTGTCCTTAAAAATCAAAAAAGTGCCCTTTTCATAAAAGTAGCACCCTGCCCCTTTTTAAACCTGACCTGGGGGAAACTCTGTTGATACATTGTTGTTCGGCGGTGTGTCTGTTTGAAGAAAAGCATTGAAAGCTCTCAGCTGTCACTAATGATATCGGAATAACAAAATAAATTCTGCCAAAAGGTAAACTTTAGAAAATAACTTGTTTACTAATTCCTGTGATGACATCATTTTAATTGTGATCACAACGTATTTCTGTCAGTTCCGTTCGGGACTAGTGTTGGTAAAAGTGTCAACTTTGCAGAAAGATTTGTCAAATCAAAATCATCAGCATGTATTCTAAGCTTTTGTTTGAGATCTTCTGGCGTGGTTGAAGCTGTATTCGTGAATATGGATTCGATCTGTATGTGAAAATCAAAAGTTTTTTGATTAAAACTTTTTTTATGCATTAGTAAGGTCAAGTGCTTCGCTAAAAACTCAATTTTTCTTATAGTGCTGGAGAGGAAGGATAGCTTGTCTGTTCTTATCTTATTAAAAAATCATTTGTTTAAAGATACTCGTCCTTTCCCCGTGAATTTTCTAGAAAAAGTAAATTCTACTTTTCAATTTCTCTCGGGGGAGCTGAGCCCGTCTGAAAAATCCCAGGGGGAGCCAGAGCTCCCCCAGCTCCCCCAGTTCCTATGCCTATGGGATTTTTACTAATTAATGTCCCATATTACACATCACAAAATATAATATAAAACATTTAAAAAAATGTATGTTAGAAAATTTGGTACTACTCTGTTATCCCGTCGACCAATTTTGCCAAATTATACAAATCACCAAACTAATAACCAAAATATACAAAATGACATAATTTTTATTTTAAATAACGAAAAAACAAATAATTAGAAGAATATTAATAAAAATTCAAATAAAAAAAAAACTAAATAAAAATCACTTAATGACATTTAAAACATGTGAACCGTATTTAATGTCATTGAATGTGACATTCACGATCACCCATTATTGGCATTTAATCTTACAGTTTGGCAATAATTTTTTGGTCGACTGGATAACCTAGTAGTACCGAAAATTTTAATGTCCTATGTAGTTCCTATGTCCTATATCCTATGTTATGCTCTTATGTAGTTGTGATGTCTTTTTATTTATTTTTTTATTAATTGATCTACAGTTTTAATAAAGAACTTGAGGAACAAAAAATGTGTTATTGATGAACTTAACAAATAAACCAACTGAATAGAGAGAAACTGAGGACACGACACCACAATACTATATATAAGCCTTATCAAAAAGAATCTATATCCAAAATTTGACACGCGTTAGAAAATTCTACTTAAAAACCCATTCATCATATTTAGGAAGGAGGGGGATGGGGTAATCATCCGTTCACAAAACTAATCAAACAAGCATCTTTTCAGTATGAACGTATATCCAAAAATTGAATCAAAACAGTTAATTTAGCATGAAAAACCCATTTACCTAAATTAAGAGCCTCCTCCCGACCTCCTTTCATACTTAACCAATAAATCCCCAAAATCAACTCTTTGTCACTCTTTTTTTCCTTGTCCCTTTTTTCCGGTAACATTTTTCCCGTGTCACTTTTTTTTCGCTATTTTAGTTTGTCATTTTTTCAGCTAGCTTTTTTTCCTAGATTCAGAATTAAAAAGCTATGTAAGTGAGAAATGTTCTTCATTCTTTGATAAGATTTTTCAGAAGATGATTCTCACAGTAAATGATTTGAAACGAATTTACGATGTGGTAGCGACAAAAAGAAGGAAAAATGGTTGTCATGTGATCAAAATTGCTATAACCCATTAACTAATTTATTTATTTATTAAAAAAATGGCGACTCTGTTGTTTATAGGCAACTTTATCCACCCCCCTCCCTTCCCCCCAGAGCCGAATTCTGGCTGCATCACTGCATTAAGAAATTTTTTCTCCCTCTCTCCCAGGCACTGTTTTGAATCGAAAACCTGATGTATAAAGCCGCTATAAGATTCACCAACATTTCGAAAGATTTTTGAGCCAACACTTGATTTCCTCCAACTTTTCACGAAATATCCTCACAACACCCAGTGTGATAGCAAAAAGCAATGTCCCCCAACTTTTTTCTGCAGTTCAAAAAAAGGCTCCACTAACCGAGACTTTTCATCGAACATCGAGCATTTCAACAAATCAAAGATAAGCGATTGACAGGAATAGGCGATAAATATTAAGGGTGTATTTCGATTCAAACTGCTTATTTTCCGATTTATTTTTAAATTCATTTTAGCTCTCATATACATCAAACTTGCAAATTGTCTTATTTAAAAAGTATACAAGGTGACATGATTGTCGATTCTTTGATAAATACAGAAAATATTGCAAAAAAGCAATCAAAAACGGCATTTTGAACAGATTTTCCCCAAACGGGAGATCTGTGAACGAAAAAAAGTGTCAAATTGAGAAGGTAATTGTTTATAAATCAAATTCTAATTAATTGAGCGTAAAATGATATCACGTGACACCTTATACGTCTCTTCAAATATCCCCTCAGCAAGTTTCATGTTTCTACTTTTAGAAATGTGTCTGAAATTGAATCAGAAAATTTCGAGCTGTTGAAGATGGAAAAGCATTTTTCCGAATACACCCTTAACGGCTGGTACTAGTAGTACTGGTTTTCCTACTATTCCTCCAACTTTTTCACAAATAATTGTAACCTTTTTCTCTCTTTGAACGGGAAAAAGTTGGGGTTAAAATCTGCTGAAAAGTTTGTTGCTCATAAAGTTTATGAATCTGATAGCAGCTAAAGACAGAAGAAAGTTTTATCCAATTAGTTTCTTTGATAGATTATACGTTTTCAGGAATGTATTAACAAGTGAGCTTTCCTTTGAGTTTATCAGTTCTAACAAAACTATTTTTACTTTCTTCTATCTTTACGGAAAAAAATATTGGATTCGTGAAAATTTTCGAATTCCGATTTTTGACAGATTTACCCGTTTTAGGGATCAGAGATCCATAGTTTTTAGTAAGAACAAGTTTTTACAAAATGTCGTCTGTGTATATGTGAATCTGGGACTCTGTCTATATGTGACATAAATTTTGTGGACGCTCTATCTCAAGAACTACTGCATGGAATGTAATAAAAATTTATATTCAGGTAATCTTTAATACAAATTGATACTGATTAGTTTTTGTTGCAAATCAGTCAACAGATGGCGCTTTTACGCTGCTTTTTTAGCTCACAGGCTATCATAGCCTAAGAGCTTATGTGCCCGCCCGTTCTGTATGTACGTTCGTACGTAACACGATAACTCATGATAAAAATATCCGATCCACTTGAAATTTTGTATATAGGTATATCCTGATAAGGCGCTACCCTGATTAGTTTTTGGAGTTCATTCGATATGTATAAGAGGGGGAACGGGGGGCTCATGCCCCTCCCCTTAATAGAAATAAATGGGTTTTTCATGCAGAATTAAGTTTTCGTTCAAAATTTAGATATAGGATCATTCTGATGAGGCGATTCCGTGACTCTTATTAGGTGTTCGTTGATTAAGTATAAACAGCGGGAATGGGGGTTCTAATGCTCCTCCCCTTAATTTATATAAATGGGTTTTTCAAGCAGAATTGTCAGATTTCGTTCAAATCTCTGAATAGTTTTGGAAATTTAATGGTTACCTATAAAAGAGGGGGATAACTCCTCTTAAATTATACAAATGCTAAATGGGTTTTTATTAAGAATTATCCGATTTGCTCTGAATTTTGGATATAGATTTTTTTATGATAAAGCATGTCCTTGATAGTTTAGGAGGTTCAATGATTAAGTATAAACAAGTTGGAAATTGCATGTGAAGCGTAGCAAATGAGGTGCGTTCGTACGATAATGAAATTTTTAAAATATTACTCTCATATATCAATCTCATAAAATTTTAAATAGTGAATTACAATTAAAACACTCATCAAACAATGTTCTCCCTATACCATTATGTAATGGAATACTTTTGTGTGGCCTTGTAAATCAATAACAAATTTTCTTTGCACCACAAATTATGTAAAATGTATATTATAATATGTTATTTATTGTTGCATATAAATTTTATTAAGTTCGAATGAGTGTAACATTGTTAAAATGCATTTGAAACATTTTTCCCCATTGACCGTAATGTAACGGAATACTTTTGATTGTCCCTGTAATTGATCTATGCATCCGATTTTCATAAAATTTGAAATAACTCGACAAAATTATGTAATAAATATGTATTTTAAATTTCAAACGTATAAAATACATTTGAAACTTTTTCCCCATTGACCGTAATGTAACGGAATATTTTTGATTGTCCCTGTAATTGATCTATCAATCTGATTTTCATAAAATTTGAAATAACTCAACAAAATTATGTAATAATTATGTATTTTAAATTTCAAACGCATAAAATACATTTGAAACTTTTTCCCCTTTGACCATAATGTAATTGAATATTTTTGATTGCCCCTGTAATTGATCTATGCACCCGATTATCAAAAAATTTGAAATAACTCGACAAAATTATGTAATAATTATGTATTTTAAATTTCAAACGATTTAAATGCATTTGAAACTTTTTTCCCCATTGAACGTAATGTAATGGAATACTTTTGATTGCCCCTGTAATTGATCTGTGCATCCGATTTTCATAAAATTTGAAATGATTTGACAAAATTATGTAATAATTATGTATTTTAAATTTCAAACGTATAAAATACATTTGAAACTTTTTCCCCATTGACCGTAATGTAACGGAATATTTTTGATTGTCCCTGTAAAAAAAAATGAGCCGTACGAATGTCAAAATATGATCCTAAAAAACGAAATTTAGCAAACCAACAAACCAACCTCTGTATTAATTTGAATTTTGCATAGCATCATTTCTTATTTTCAGAGGAAGCACAGATTTGTACTAGAGATGAATTGGGCTCGATTTTTGAAACCCGCGCCCGAAAGATTTTTAGTACATTGGAGCCTGATACAAAAAGTATACAAAAATAAATAAATAAATAAAAGATTTAATGATATTTAAAAATTGTTTCAAATGTGATATCCCATTTCAAAAAATTTCTTATAAAATTTACTATTAAATAAAAATTTAAATTCAAACTCATGAAAAGAGCAATTTGGTATTAAATAAAAATATCCTTCCGACCTAAAATGATTCCCATATTTCTTGTCCTTTAAGAAGAAAATTTGATGGACATATTAAAGAAGTGTAATGAATAAATGGATAGTGTTTATAGAAATTACTATTTGTGTGCTGAAGAATCAAAAAACGTTTTCAATTTCCTATAAAAAAGAGTACATCTTCAGGGGTGTAGTCGTAAAAAAACCCACAGGTTACACGATCGACGCAGAGGGTATATGCTCAAGGCACAGAGTATACTCTAGAGAGTACATCCTATGGGTTTCATGAGAAACAGAAGGTTATATGATGTTCCTTAAAAAAAATCCAGAAGGTATACGGCATATACCCCTGTATACCCTCCACTACATCCCTGTACATTTAGCTATAATCAATTCATTTCTCTTAACAAATCCCATGACTGACGAGAACCTTAAAATCAACACAAATTAAAACATTGATACAGTTATCTTAAAGTTCCGTTGTTTTTATGGGAAAAGAAGAAACATTAATCGAATGTTTTCAATCGGAATAATATGTAAAATATGTTTACTTACGAAGGGAAATCCTCAGCATAAGCAAAATTCATGATGACAAGACGAAAAAAAAAAACACAATGCTGTTATCATATGAAGAACGATTATGATTCGTGCACAATCAAATAATTTGCAAACCTCAAGCATCTAGTCTGCATCAAAAACGAAGAAATCATTCTCTAACAAAATAAATAAATAAATGATCAAATTAAAAAATATCCTCTGCCTCAAACGAAAATCCAACCAGAAGCTAATTTATTATTTATGATTATTTTGATAGGTGCCTTATCAATTAATCGTCGACGGAAATGCAGTAGACATAAATCTCCATACATCACAAATTTTCTTTTGAAGCAACAATCAACTATTGAAATATATAAAAAAAATTATCCAGTCCAGTTCCATTAGCCAATTATTTGTCCAGTATATATTTATAAAAAAAAAATATTTTTATTTTTCTTTTGTTTTGATCAAAATAACACTGAAATGACTTGAAAAAGAATAAATAATTTTAAAAGGAAAATAGTAGTTCTTTCAATCTCTTCTACACATAAATGTTTTTAATTCTCAGAAAGAATGAGCCCGAGCCCCCCCCCAGCCCAAACATTAAAATAAAAATAGAGCCCGTGCCCGCTTCAGACCCAGGTTTGGGCTCGGGCTTTCGTGCTGGGGCTGAGCCTGCCTCATCTCTAATTTGTACAACCTTCCACCCCCTCCGTTCTCCACACTGTTAAAAATAAAGGTGACGAACCAGTTGCATTTGACGCCCAGGGGTGAAAAGGTTAAATTACTTGGCACCAGCGGGCTTGAAAATGTGTTTGGAGTGCCATTGGGTGTTTCACGCTAATTAGGGTGCTGCGCAATGCGTTGGAAGATTTTCACCCCTTAGTCATTTGCGCATGCTCTGTAACGTGTATCCTTGCACTTCAACTCGCTGTCACTGGTGGATCAACACAGCAATTTTTTCCTACGATGACTATCACCGCTATACGCTATCCTAATTTTGTTTAGAACTTCGGATGGCTAACTTTTGGCGAGCTTTTTTATATAAAGCAATTTTTGAATTTCAGGACATATATGAACATTTCAGGGAGATTTTGAAGGTGAACTTGATGGCCGAGTGGATAGGGCGCTGAGCTTGTAATCAGATGTTCTGCGTTTGAATCCATTGAGGGCCGAAAGTCGGTTAGTATATTTTTTATCATTGGGCACTCTGGATTAAGGGTGCCATCTTTTCACCCTAATTAAAAGGTGCTATTTTGACTCCTTTAGGGGTGTCACCAGTGAGACAAGCCTTTCACCCTTAAAAGGTGCAATGTGTCACCATTAGTTTTAACAGTGCAGGCTAATCACATTTCTATAAATAAAAGAAATCTATATAACGAAAAAAGTTAAATAATATAGGATAAAATTTAGTGCCTCTATGGTATATCTCGGTAATTTGAAAATTTGCCAAATTAAGATAACTAGTAGAACAATGAAGTTTTGGTATTACCTTATGTATAATACAGTTTTTCAAAGATTGCATAAAAATTCACTTGCTTTGTCACCAACGAGCAAAAATAATGAGTTTCCTCAATCCTGCTAATATGATAAATTTCCTCCGGTATGATTTTTGATATATTAAAGGTTTTTATCATGATTTTTTTTTCTTTTTTGCATTTTACAGCTAATTTTATCAAACTAATAAGATTCAAAAATATTATCCAAATAGAGTAAATTTTGAGTTTTGTAATTTTCGAATTTTCTGACATTTTTAATGCAATGCATGCGTTTCTGTGCAATCTACTGCAATTATTTAGGCATTCAATTTTTGAGCAAATGTTGTAAATTCTGCTTTCTTTTCATCAAAGTTTATTCAGGTTCCAAAACATAATTTTGGAATTTGTTCTATATTTTTATGTGTTTTTTAATATGTTTTGTTAATTTTGTAAGATTTTTCCACATCAATAAAAAGAATCCAGTTTTAGTTTTCTAGCCATTCTCTTTTTGATGAAGTTTAGGAAAAATTTGTGTAGCAATTTTGAATTTTTTTTAGTTTTTTTTATTGTGATTTTCAATGTTCTTTCAATTTGCGATTCTTGCTGCTTTCTGATGAACCCGGGCAAATTATCTAGTTTACAATAAATAAAGTATCCCAATACTTTTCTTAAGAATTGTCCTAGTATGAGTTTAAAGTCTTGTTGTTTCGTGCATTTCACCATAGATTTAAAAGCTATAAGAGCAATTTATAGGAAGGAGGGAGAAGGATTGTGCATATATTTTTTAATTATTTAAAATATAAATTAATAATAATTTTTTAAATAAGTTGTCTGTTATACAAACAAACACAATTTTCTATATTTGATATGGGGAAAACTAAAATAAAGAATCAAAATATTTTATCGAGTAAATTATTTTAAATTTAAGATATATATAGACAAGCATTATTCAGATCTTATACACAAACAAAAACATACATTTGTCTTTTTTTTCAATTGACTTACAATATATAATTTACATCAAAAAACTTATTTTTAGTGTAAAAAAGGGCTATATATATTATTTACAGTAGGATAAAGAGTAAGAGGAGACCATTTATGCATTTTCAATACTTCAGGAAAACAAACAGTGAATGAAGATTTGTGTTACTTAAAATAAATTAAAAATGAGAAATAACATGTGTGTTTCAAAAGAAAATGATGAAGAATGTTATCTTTTTGGATATACAGTTAGGCCTAATAGCATAAATAAAAACAATTCTTCAGCCAAAATTATTTAACTGAACAGAATACACAAATAACATTCATGAGCAATAATTAAAAAATACTTAGGTTAATTATAAGAACTTTTCAATGCAATAAACACAACATATTTAAATTACCAGTTCAAAATTTTTGTTTACATCATGAAAAACAAATATGGCTTCCTTTAGTTGTTAACTGCAGCTGTGGAAACATATATAAAATAACTAAGTAAAATCTATTAATGCTTAAATAAAAACAATTCTTAATCCAAAAATATGTATAATTGAATAGAATACACAAATAATATTAATGAGAAATAAAAATATTTATCTTGATCATAAGGGTTATTTAATACAATACATACAAGATATAATTTCCATTTCTAAATTTTTGTTTACACTAAGAAAACAAATATGGCTTCCTTTAATTTATTTGTTAAAACTTCAGCTATGAAAATCTATTTAAAATAACTATAGTAAGATTCTTGAGGTATAGAGGAATAAATATCAAAACAATTATTAAAATACTTTTGAATACTTATATATTTTTATAGAATATAATGTACTTTTAAATTTAAAGTATTTAACAGCTTTGAAGCAGCATTTTCATTTAGCACACTAATGCCTACATTTTTAAAACAGAAATAATCAAATACTTGAAAACATAGAAACATTTTAAAATTACTTAATTATAAAATAATAGACCATCCTTAAAATGTCAAGAGATAATCTTTTTAAAATATATGTAAAACACTGATTCAAAGACAGACAACAAGTAGGTAGCCATCTTGAAAAACAACAGAAATTCAGATAAATAACAATGCCTGAGATTAGATAATCCAACACTAATGAAAAAGGATTTTTTACCAAAACAAAATAGAATGTTAAAATTCAACCTTAACATAATTAACTTGAACAGAATATATTAGATTATGCATTTCAAAATTCACATTCTGGGATTAAATTTCATCATTTTAGAAATTGTAAATACATAATTAACAGTAATATTAAATGCAGAAATAGTTAAAGCAATGTACTCAAATTAGAAAATTAAGGAGTAAAAGTTTAAATAAGATGTGTGCCATACATTCATAGGTCATTTTCTATATTTAACTATAAAATTGAGTACTTACCACAAAGTTTAAAATGTAAACAGACATATGAAACAATATTTAGTTGGACCTGATCTACTTAAAAGTACAGTACAACTTAAGTTTGCATCATCCTCAAAAAAGCTTACTGTAGAATGGTCAACAAGGACATCCATACGGTGACCTAAGAGCTAGTTTAAAGATATTTAAAGGCAAAAATAAGCAGAAATAGAAAAGCAATGCTATACCTCTTGAAATATTCAAACATTATAATGTATTTTCAATTTCATACTTTTTAATAACTGAATAATTCAATTAATGTTATTTTAAATTGAATAAACAATCTTATATTTAAGTTTGTATATCTGTTTTCTTTCTTGTACCTGTTTATGTATATTTGTAAAATTGGTAAATATAGCAAAACCAGGGATAATTCCCCGAGTGAGCGGCCAGACATTACGTCAGGCGCTACCCGCTCTAGAAATTCTCCAGGCGCTTGCCTCTATTTACAATTTAAATTTATTTTTTATATTTAGATAGTGTGTGATTGTCAAAAAATTTTCTTGTAGTCTCAAGATTTAAATAAGATTTTTTTTACTCTAGAGATGCGTGTTGATGGATTATATGCCTTTCTGGAGCTGGAAGTTGCCGGAGTGTGGGATCTAGAAGCGGCTGGTGCTGTTAAACGGATCCGATTGGTTCGAAAATATGTCCTAGCTTTTTTTTCCCCATAACCTTCGAATCACGAACAAAGGCTGTAGGAGAAGTACTGGTATCAAAGAGAATGAATCTCCTCATTTGTGATGCTGGCTCTGTGCAGCTTACGGTTCTCTCAAAATCCTGAAAAATAATAAATAAAGGGTGATTCTTTAAGAAACAGGTCATGGATGGTAAAACAAAAAAAACTCAGAAATTTATCAAATTTTGGAAATTTGAAGCAAAAAGTAGATTTTTAATTTATAAACAATTTTTTTTTTACACTTATGATTTTAAATAATTTCAGAAAGACAAACGGGTATCCAGAATAGTACAGTGATAAATATCCATATCAAAAGTTTATGATCATGAATACTACATATATCATATGTTAAATTTCTATTTGTTTGGTTTAAATATTGTTTAAAGATCAGAAAAAGCAAAAACATGTGGATAAACAAAAATCTTGATAGAAATTTAAGATTCGAGTAAACATACATTAACGATAAATTTAATTTGGCGTAAACAAATTTGCGTAATATTAGCGTAAGAAAGTATTGAGAAAAGATTTATACTGAAGTCAGAAAAATGTATAAAACTACTGTACAACGTTGTTTGAATGTTGACTCAGAACAGCGCCACATTTTACTATTTCGTTTGAGTCGCGAATACATGTTCACTAAAACAATAATTTGTATCATCAACAAAAACCTCATAAAATGAATTATATCTCAAAACGACAATTTATAAAACTACACATGCTTCTACTTAGATTAAGCCTAAATTCCATCAATTATCACGAAACTTTAATAAAATATATATTTATTAAAAAAAAATAACATCATTACATACCAACTAGAAAACTCTTGGATTATAAAACCGCCAGTTATTTGCCAATTATCGATAATACTTCTTAATTTCAATCTAATCAATTTAATAAGTTCTTGGTAATTCACATTTACTAAACCTCAAACTTTGGACATGGACATAGAAACCTACGCATGCGCAATCTATTTTTACAAATCCTCTAGCTTTGGACAGCAATCGCTGTACGCGCATGCTCCGAGGGGTCTCTCAATGGAGTGTAATCTCGTACAATCGTTCCTGTAATCAGTGTAATCTTACTGTAATCTTGCCTTAATCTTGTGTAATCATGTCATCCCGTGTCATCCCATATAATCAGGTATAATCAAAGAAATCTTAATGTAATCCCGTGTAATCACTTATAAACAATATAATCTTAGTATAATCATGTATAATCAAGTATAATCTCGAACTGAAAATCTCGAGAAAAATCTAATTTGCCGCCATCTAATTTGTCGGGGGGGGGGGACTCGTGTGATACAACGTCCTAAAGCCCGGTGACTATTCATGTGAATGCACCCCCTCCCCCCCGCCGGCAAATCTTTCAAAATTTTGCCTGATGTGAATATTTTTAAATGTTGAGTACACCCATCGTGTGCTATATTGTTAGAAAAAGTTGGCGATTTATAATTTTTTACGCATTCGATGCGCCCTCCATACCCCTCCAAGGGGGTACTTTTCTAAATTTCGTAAACACCCGTCATGTGACATATCTTTGGAAAGGCCTTAAACTGATTATTCATATTTTGCACCTCCGGTGCGCCATTCCCCCCCCTCTCTGCCCCCCTGGGGGAATTTTCTAAATTTGTATATACACCCATCGTGTGGCGTATCGTTTAAAAGAACTGTAACTGCTCATTCCAATTATGCATGTTTGGGGCGCCGCACCCCACTTCCCCCCAAAGGGGAACTTTTTTAATTTTTGTCCACACCCCTTGTGTTGCATATCTTTAGAAAGGTCTGAAACTGCCAATTTCGTATAATGCATGTGTTGTATGTCCCCCTCTGCTCTGCCCCCCAGGGGGGCACATTTTTAATTTCTTTACAACACCAGCCGTGTGACACATCATTTGAAAGGTCTGCAACTGTTTATTCATTTTATGGATGTCTTGTGTGACCCCCCACTCTACCCCCCCAGGGAGGGCACATTTTTAATTTCTTTACAACACCAGTCGTGTGACACATCATTTGAAAGATCTGCAACTGCTTAACCATATTATGCATGTCTTTTGTGTAACTCCCACTCTGCCCCCAGGGGGGGCACATTTTAAATTTCTTTACAACACCAGTCATGTGACACATCATTTGAAAGGTCTGCCACTGCTTATTCATATTATGGATGTCTTGTGTGTCACCCCCCAACTCTGCCCACCCCCAGGGGGCACATTTTTAATTTCTTTACAACACCAGTCGTGTGACACATCAATTGAGAGGTCTGCAACTGCTTATTCATATTGTGCATGTCTTGTGTGTCAACCCCCAACTCTGTCCTCCCAGGGGGGCACATTTTTAATTTCTTTATAACACCCGTCGTGTGACACATCAATTGAGAGGTCTGCAACTGCTTATTCATATTATGAATGTCTTGTGTGACATCCCCCACTCTGCCCCCAGGGGGGGGGCCTATTTTTAATTTCTTTACAACACCAGTCGTGTGACACATCATTTAAAAGGTCTGCAACTGCTTATTCATATTATGGATGTCTTGTGTGTCACCCCCCCCACTGCCCCCCAGAGGGGCACATTCTTAATTTCTTTACAACACCAGTCGTGTGATACATCATTTGAAAGGTTTGCAACTGCTTATTCATATTGTGCATGTCTTGTGTGTCACCCTTAGGGGGGCACATTTAAGCTATTGCATAGCTTTTATCGTGAGCTTTGAGCACGGCGACCGAATCTAAAAATTCCGTAACGAAAAAAATACCTAACACTTCGGCTAACGTCGTTTTAGTTCGGCAAACTTCTCATTTATTCAAAAAAAAAAAAACAACATTGTTTTCTTATTTAGTCATCACGCTCAAAAAGTGTAACTTGAATTAATATCAAAGAAAAAGAAAAAAATTGAATTAATATCAAAGACAAAAAAAAACTGCATAAATAAAAAATAAATAAATAATTGTAATTGCATAAGATGATAAAAAATACTACGCAATAGCTTTACCGCGGCAGTCCCCGAGTGCCACATGTATTGCATTGTAAGATTTTGCGTTTCCAGTGAATAAAAACTGCAATTTATTCACCAGAACACTATAACCCCCCCCATGTCTCAGAGAAAAGTGTCCGAATTCAACACTGATTTTAATTGTATAATCCAATTTTCCTGTAATGGAATATAGGTCTGTTCTAACTATACTTTATTATTTTCTTCTAATTTTACAAGAAGAAAGTTTTGGATTCGTGAAAATTTTCGAATTCTGGTTTATGACAAATTTACACGTTTTTCGTGACCAGAGTCTGTCAGTGTGTCTGTAAATGACACAGATTTTGCGAGCGCTCTGTCTCAATAACTAATCCCGAAATTTAATAAAAATTTATATTTAGTTAGTCCTTTTTATAAATTAGTGCTGTTTTTTTGTTTGGGGGAGGGGGGGTGTAAATCGCTCTACTGGTGACGATACTATGCCGCAATTTTTACAATTTTCGTAAAAGTTCTTTCTTGAGAACTAACGCACAGACTACTGTCAAACTCCATATAACGATGGATACGTAGATATCTACGTATCCATCGTTATATGGAGTTCCATTACCTGCGGTTTATTCTGCGAGCTGTCTAAAATAACAGACCAGATGTTACGACCAATAAGGTTATCTGAGCGAAAAATCCCAGCCGGCTATCGCCCAGATAGCTTAACAGGTAAAGCATTGGCCTTGTAAGCCAAGTATCCGGGTTCGATTCCCGGCCTGGGCAATTTTTCGCTCAGCTGGAAATAATCAATTCGTATGATAACTTTACCAATCACTTTGATTGTGTTAAAAATAATATATATAAATTGGTTTTGTTTATGTTTTGGCTCGCATTTTGGTGTCTATTGTCTTACAGGTAGTGCTTCTGTGCTAAATTTTGTAGGATTTACACGATTTTAGCGATAGTCGTATCTCGAAGTCTAATGCACGGAATTTCATATCTCAATGTAATTAGAAGCATGCTAGCAGACAATGTCAGCTAATTAATTATTAACATTTCTATCGTGTATTTTCTGTCTTCCAAACACATAACGAGTCAGATATGGTAATCCTTTTTTTTTCTATCTCATACATTTTAATACTTTAAAATCACCATATCTCTAAATTAAATGGTAAACTATGCCGATCTTGGGTATTCTAATAATATGAAATTCCGTACATTAGTTCTTGAGATGTGACTATCGCTAAAATAACGTAAATAATACAAAATGCAACATAGCAGCGCCACTTGTTCGGTGAGTAATACGAATCCTAATTTGTAACAACTCATGTCAACATCTAACTGATCTTGAAGTTTGATGAAAATCCGTGTATTACTTCTTGAGATACAGCTATAGCGGAAATCGTGAAAAATGCCACATAACAGAGTTACTTGTTGGGCGATTTACACTAAAATGTAAACAATAGCAAGTCATTTTAAGTACAAAGTAAATCTGAAGTTTCATGAAAGTCTGTGCATTAATTTTTCAGATACCGTTATTGCAGAAATCACTAAAAATGAAGCATAGAAGTGCCATATGTGGAGCGCTTTATACCAATATGCAGAAAACGCCTATTCAAGTTATGGACTAATTGAATCTGAAGTTTGAAGAAAATCCGTACATTAGTTTTGGAGATTGAACTATTTCGAAAATCGTAAAAAAATACTGCATAGCAGTACCTTTTGTTGAGCTATTTTTCGCCAAGCTGTAGAAAATATCAATTCATGTCAAGGACTAATTGAATCTGCAGTTTTGCGAAAGTCCGTGCTTTAGTTCTGGAGATTGAGTTATTGCGGAAATCATGAAAAATGCTGCATAACAGCTCCACCAATTGGGCGATTTACAAGAAAATCTAATCAGCACCAATTTAGATCGGCATCAGACATTTACATCGTGTCTTATGTGAGTTTAATTGTTTTAGCAGACTTGCGCCGCGCCGGTATTAGGCTTGCACTTTTTTTTTTTTTTTTTCTACACAAACGACCCGGGCCAGAACAAGACTGACTTGCTCAGACTTGTTTCCTTGATGTATCGGGCAGGAAAATTGTTTTGTAAAAATAGTAATACCGATCACGAATTTCTGGAAATATATTTTAAGGTGGTTCTCAAATTTCATGTTCAACAATACGAAACTTTTTGAAATTTTTCTAATATTTTTTTAACTGTAAAGGTATGACTTTTGAAACATTTTGAAGCCAAATGGTGCTTTTTTTTTGGGGGGGGGGAGGGATAGATATATTACAAAGATATATGCGATTCATAAGATTGTCATGTGACAACAGATTTTTCTCCTTTACAATGATATTGCGCCCGTATATTCGATTCAAATCGGCAAATTTCAAAGTATTTTCTAAAAAATCTTTTGCATTTCCTCAAAAATGGAAATGTCAGTCGATTACATGGTTTTTAAATAAGAACATCTACCAATTTATTATATGAGTTTCGAAACAAAATTGAATTTACACGAGTGTCAGAAAGTAGCTCATACGGATTTGAAAACAACCTTAACAAATTGCAGGCAAATATTTTTAAAAATATCTACTTTTCACTATACAGCTTCAAGAGCTATGATAGACCTATGATTAATCCTTTTACATAGATTACTGTTCTTTGGTTTTAGAATGCGCATAAGAATGGAGAGTCTAGATAAATCTTCTCTTTGTTTAAAAAAAAACGAGCAAAAAAAGGTAATTGGACTTCCCTCACCCCTCCTCTAAAAATGTCGAAAAAAAAGAAAAAGATCAGGTGCAGAAACTTGTAATTATGGCATGGCTGTTTGCCCCTTGCACCCATCAGATGATGGGTGCAAGGAGAGCTGTTCCCTGAGTCAGCCCTTTAGATGAACATTTTTTTTTACTATTTTAGGCGTAAATTAGGATAGGATAAATCAAAATAACCAGAATTAACGTTATCATGTTGATATAATTATTTTCACTCTCTTTTTTTCCTCTTTATACAAAGTAGAAAAAAAAATTCCCCTTTCATTCCAAAATATATTTGTTTGAATGCACACAGGTCCACAAATGAGGCCACAATAGAGGGGAGAGCAGAGGAAGCATTTGTCGCGGTTTGTTGGTGCCAGAACGAAAGGCGAAAAGGACGTCAAATGAAAATTTCGAGGGAAATTTTCTTTGGGATTGTTCAAGTATTATGTAACAGTGAGGGGGGGGGGGGTAGTGTTTGTTTATTTTTGCTTACAAGGGGGAGAGAGGATCACGATAATTCTTACATAAGCATTAGACAATGATGCAACTATATTTTAAAAAATAAAAAGCTAAAGAACATAATTTGTATGAGCGTTCTACGGATATTGATTGACTTAAGATAGTAAACAAGGACTGCAAATGAGGAACATTCCAGCCCATCATAACATTGAAAAAGTCATAATATGTAATCCAGAAACATGGATTCAAAGATCTTGGACACCAGACTAGAAATGGAACACCAAACACATAATATTCAGATTATTCTTGGTAAAATGTTTAGTTATGCGCTCAAATTAGTTAAGTCTGTTGTATTTCTTAATTTTTTTCTATTATCTGTTACATGTGAGAACTATCATTATAATAACTATTTTGTATTCTGTGACTTGTTTAATGCAATAAACAACATTATTATGTAGCACCGATTTTGATTTCCTTCCGATACCATCACAACCCTTATATGTCTGTTTATGTAAATTTGCTGCATTAATAATGTGATCCGTCGCTAACTGTAATTTTTAATGGCAAACAATGATGATGTTAAAATGTCATAAATCTTATGTACTGGGATGGGGGAGGGGAGGAGGTCTGTAAAAGTTATCTCAAAGCCTGTCGTTGCCTCAACGAAAAAAATTAGTAAGGTACGGAGAATTAGAATATAGACACTAGGTACTTAAATGTATTTTTTTAAATTCAGTCTCCCTTGTTCTTCTGTGGGGTAGGGGCTAAGTGTTTAAAAACTCGGAATGTATCTTATAATTTGATTATTTATAATTTTAATTATGCATAGTAATTTATGTATTATTTAATTATTATTATAATTATTATTATAAAATTACAAATTAATATTTTATTGTATTTTGTGTTATAATTACATATTTATATAATATATAATACAATGTTACAATACAATAATAAATACAGTAGAACCCCGATAATCCGGATCGGTTTTTTCATTTTTTTTCAACTTTGAGAAGCGATTGGCGAAAAAGTTTTTGTTTTATTATTGAGAATATGACGATGCAACAAGTTAATGGTTAAAGAAATTAGCCAATCGCTTCTCAAACTTGAAAAAAAAGCGAAAAACCCGATCCGGATTATCGGGGTTCTACTTAAATACAATAATAAATAAATAAAAAATAATATAATAAATAAATGAAAAATAAATTGATAATACATTAATATAAATTAAATATAAATAAAATTAAAAACAAATCTATAATTAAATATAATTAAATATTACAAATTATGTTCATTAACAAACATTTGTTTAAAAAATTATAACATTTTATTAACTCATAGTAAATTAATTGAAATAAATGTCTAAGTAAACAAAATTAACTATTAAAAATTAGTTTCATTAATAAGAATTGATTTTAAAAATGATAATACTTTAGTAAATTATAGGACATAATAAAAATAACTGTGTAAATAAATAAAATTAAATTTAAAACATTCTACTCATTAACAAGAATTTGTTAAAAAATTATCATATTTTATTATCCACCGTTACGGATACTAGTGTAATGTATCTTCATCAAACTCACCACGTATCCCTAAGTGTATGTATCCGTGGTTGGGAACCGGTGGCCTACGAGAATGATATAAAGAGACATTTGTTACCACTTTAGTTTTATCACTTATTTATCGACGCTGAATATTTATCAATTTCTTGTCACTTTTTTTTTCGTGTCACTTTTTGCACTCTTTTTAATTTTTTATTTTATTTTATTATTATTTTTTTTTCTCGGTTAATTTTTCCTAGATTCTAGAAAATATCCCGACAAAAGGTTATCGGCTAAAGCCGTGATATAGCTACAGAATTTGTAGACCCCCCCCCCATACACACACACCCTCCACAGAAGAACAAGGGCGGCTGAATTTTAAAAATATGTTAGTTTATATTACTATGAGTTAAAAAAGTATTATAACATTTTAAATAAACTAGGGGGCTCTGCCCCCTACGAGCTACGCCGGACAACTCCCGTTCATGTACAGCAAACTCTAAAAACATTCTAATTTAATAAATTTTTAAAAGAATCACGGAAGATTGAATTATAATTAAAAAACCCGCGGTATCTTATTGTAAACGGATTTCCATTCTGTATGATTGGGTAATTTTAAGGTCGAATCATTTTCTATTTAAAAAATTCAATCGGCTGTTTTCGTCTTTGATTGAACAAGACCAGTTAACCCCTTGGGGACGAGCGACACGTATACGTGCCGCAAAAAGGCTTAAGAACCCCTGTTTATTCCCACCGGTAAAATTATATGATAAAAATTGTCTTATTCAATTGGGGCATTTTCTCTATTCAAAAAGGAACAGATTTCTGTTTTTTAAACCCGGTGACAAAACATTAAAAATTTCGTAAAAGGCTCCCGTCGCGAAGTGGTTAAGCATTCGCAAGCAGGCTAATATAGAATAAATTAAATAAACAGACTCTTTGCGTCCTGGTATTTTTTGAACAACGCTATAAGAAAGCCTTTTAAAATACGACATTTTAAGTATATTGTTTTAAACATGACTCAATTACCCTCAAAGCTTTTTTTTTATTATTATTCACCTAAAAATACTTTTAAAAATACTTTGAAAGGAAATGTTATTTGCGTTGTCTTAGAATTCACAATAATTGTTTAAAAAAACCCATCTCAAACTAAGAAATAAATATCTCGTGTAAATAAATTTTTATTTTTTATTTTTATTTTATTTATTTTTTATTTTCTTTTGCATTATTATTGTTTGGTCATTTAAATATGATGTAATTTCTCATATTTTCTTCTTTTAAAGCTTCTTCTTATTTCATTATTTTAAAATACTATTTCTCTTTATAATTCATGTGAAAATGCTTTTGTTGAAAATAAATATTTTTATTTGGAGCGCCTTAAAGTTGACAACAATAGTTTAAAAGCTTCTCCAAAAATATTAAATAAATGTGTCGTGTAAACATGTTTTTAAATTTAAACTTTTTAGCAAGATTATTATATGGCATATGACGTAAATTCCTTCTTTTAACGTCTATTGCATTTATTATTTTAATATTTTAATTTTCTTCTAAAATTCACGTGTAAATATAGTTTCTATGACGTAAAAAAAAAAAAAATATTATCTTGCTTTTAATATGTAACACGACGGAACATATACATAGTCAAATCTTGTAATTTATCGTTTTTCTTTTTCATTTTTTTCTTTATTCTTTAAGATGGTTGAAATAGAAAAATAGATTTGAAAAAAAAAATTCATGCTTGGAAATAGTTTAAAATTCGTTAATTTTAGAGTCAGTTTTCAAAAAAATTTCATCCTTAAATTAATTTTGTTCCTGTTTTATCATGTCGCAATCAGGGGCCTCGCCAAGGGGGGGAGAGGGGGAGCCCCCCCCAAACGTTTGCATACAGTGTTACAGATGGCAAATTTACAAACTGAATTGGCAAATTAGTTGAAAACTTTAATTAAAAACTGAAATACACTTTCTAACGTTCACACTAAATATTTGGTAAATTTGATAAAAGTTACCAATGTAATTAGAAATATTATTAAGTTTTTTACAAATAAAAACTACATTACATTTTCTAATTATGATTACTTGGTAAAATTATAAAACTAGTTGGCAAACGCCCAAGAACTATTTATGTTTGTTTTTCACTGAGTTGGCAAATATTGTATTTTGACTTGGCAATATAAGGTTCTCTCCCCCACCAATAAAAAGTCTTAGCTAGGTCCCTGCTCACAATCTATATATTTAAAACGCCTGACTGTTTTTTTAGTCATCAGCCCTATGCTTTCTGCTGGTCCGATTTTGATAATTATTATTTTTTTTTTTAATGAAAGCTGTTTATGTGTAGATGTAGCCATTCTGGCTAATTTTTAATTTATTTCCACTTTTATATTTTATTTTTAAGTTTAAAAGCTTTTTTAAGGCTGTAAAACTATTTTTTATTAATTTTATTTTTTCTTGAAATTATTTACTTTTTTTAATTCTTTATTAAAAATTTAATATACTTTCCCTAAAATTAATTTTTTTAAGTGAAAGAGAACATACGATCAAGATGAAATAAACAATAAGGCCTCTAATCATAATTTTTACAATCCAGAAATGAAAAATTATTATAACATTATTTTGATACCACACCCAGAAAAAAGTTTTATTGAATCAACAAACATTTGTTTGGTCCAATAAATATTTATTTCAATCCAATAAATAATAATAAATTTAAAAAAAATACATTTAAGTACCTAGTGTCTAATATTCTAATTCTCCGTACCGTACAATTTTTTTTAATTCAGGCAATGACAGGTTTTGAGGTAACTTTTAAGCCCCCCCCCCCTCCATCTCAGTTCCAAGACAGCAAGAACGCTCAAATTAAAAAAAAAAAATCATCTCAATTCAGTGTTTACATTTTAGGATTAATCATGTGTAAATTATCAGACTTATCTGAATATGTATATGTGGTTTGTAAAAAGGTTCGCTTTTTCCCGATGCATCTTTTCCGGTGCCCTTTTTTTCTGATTATCTTACACACTATTTTAATGGTCCCTTTCCTTTGTCGTTTGATACAAAAGCGTACAATGGCGAAATTTGGATAAAATTCTAAGTCAAAAAATCCAAACATAAATATGACCAAAAGTAAAATTTATTTTAAAAATATATGCAGCTAAAATAAAAAAAAGAAGAAATATTTAAAACTATTAAAATGCAAGCAAAAGTTTTTAAAAAGAATGCTTCCATAGGTTTAACATTAACATTTCAGTGCTACAGTCTCCACGTTTCTCAGTGCAGTCTTGTAAATATAAGTGTAGTCACAGAAGTAAATATTTCCCCGATAACTAAAACCTATTTAAGCTTCTTTTTTTTTTTTCCAGAATTCTCACTTGTATTTTAATATTTATTTTATTTATTATTGTTATCATTATGCAGTTTAAATTTACTGCGGTGATTCAGGTTCTAAACTGCTTTTCAAAAATAAATTTGTTCAAAAAAAAAAAAAAAAAAAAAAAAAAAAAAAAAAAAAAAAAAACATGAAAAAGTATAAAAACATAAAATTAGATATCCACCTAAGGTATTCCATGAAAAAGAAAAAAAAAATTAAAAATAATAAGGTGCAAGCGAGATAATTGTCAATTATGCTCCCTGCTCCCATTGTTTTAATATAAACTTGAAAATGTCTTCGCGTGACTCTTAATTCATATCATTGTCATTTTAATTCTTCAATTACAATTCCGCAAATACCCTAAAATCTATGAAAATGACATCTATTGCTAGGCGGAAAAAAGCGCACCGGAAAAAAGCGCACGGAAAAAAGCGTCACCGGAAAAAGCGTCCCCGGAAAAAAGCGCACCGGGAAAAAGCGTCCCTTTTTACAAATCACATATTTAAATAAGTCTGATAATAGTACACATGGTTAATCTTAGAATATAAACACTAGATTGAGACGGTTTTATGAAACTTGAGCGTCCTTGCTCTCTCGGGACTGAGATGGGCGAAGGTGGGGGGGGGGGGGGTTAAAAGTTATCTCAAAACCTGTTATTGCCTCAATGAAAAAAAATGTAGAATACGAAAAATAAGATGATAAACACTAGGTACTTAAATGATTTTTTTAAAATTCAGTTTCCCTTGTTCTTCTGTGGTGGTGGTTGGGAGGGGAGGAGGGGAAGAGGGCGATTGTCTACAAACTTTGAATCTATCTCTTACATTATTTTTTTTTATATTTATAATTTGATTATTTATAATTTGAATTATACATAATTAATTTATATATTATATAATTATTATTTTTATTATTATTATCAAATTATATATTAATATTTTATTACATTTTATATTATATATTTATACTTATATAATACATATTAATTAATTATTAATATATTAATATAATATATTAATAGTAAATAATTAATAATATAATTAATAAATTAAGAATTTTTTAATATTTAATTTTATATATTTATACACTTATTTTTATTGTGTCCTATAAGTTAATAAAATATTATCATTTTTAAAATTAATTCTTGTTGATGAAACTAGATTTTTTAATATTTAATTTTATTTATTAATACATTTATTTTTATTGATTTACTATGAGTTAATAAAATATTATCATTTAAAAAAAAAAAAAAAAAAAAAAAAACTTTTGTTAATAAGTATAATTTTAAATATTTAATTACATTTATTTTTAATTTTATATTTAATTTATATTTATGTATTATTAATTTATTACTTATTTATTATAAATTATTTATTCTGTATTATTATTATATTATAGGGTCATTCCATGTCAAGTGTCCTAAATTTTGGCATGGTTCCCACTCGACCCCCTTCAATTTTTTTATAATTGATACAGAATATGCATGTAGGTATATGATGAACTTCTGGAACCTGTTTAGTGCAAGAAGTAGTATAGATGGGGGGCCAGGGGTCCATTTGTACCAATCACTATTTGTTGGTCGTAGAAAAAACGGCCAAATCATCAAGTTTGGCATCATATTGCTCATGATATATGAAACCTTGCTTAATGAAACTAATTGATATAGTACAACTTTTTGCGCTAAGAAATGTGATTACGGTGTTAAAAATCAAAAATCAAAACTATCGTCATTACTAGGCCTCAAAGTAGGCCGTACGGCCAATCTGGTTGAATTTTACCCTTATTTTAACATGTTGTAACTACTGTAAATATTAGTTTAAAAATTTGTCGCTTCACAAATTAATTACCTATGAATATGTCATAAAGCCTCTGAAGTTGTTTTTAAATTGCTTAAATATTCATTAAATTATTCATGTTCAAAATCTCATAAAAAATTAAAATCGTCAATTTTGTCCCATTTTCAGCAGCGCATATCTCAAAAGGGACACTTCTGATTTGGTTACAATTAGCACCACTGGAAAGAGCATATCTTAATTTATAAAAAAAACTTTATTTCATTTTGGGCCTTTTAGATATAGAAGAAAAATAAGAAAATTCAAAAACCTGTTGTACGAGATAATCGAGATGCATACGAAAAAGCTACATTTTACGACAAGGTTTTTCAACATATTTTACACCATTCTTTTTTTATTACAACGATTATGGCATAAATAATTATCACTTTTTCTGGTCACAGTTACTTCCCTTTTACTATTATGAAAGATTCGTAACCGCATTGCCAATGAGTTAAATCCAAGAACCATACAAAACTAGGTTCTGGTTGGGTATTACATGTTTCAAGTTATGAATGTGGGTACCTAACAAGATCAATAAATTATTATAGACTAAATGTTTTGAGTATTTCAAGCTCCCACTATGTTGATTCATGATTCCCCAAGCTATAAAAAACATTACTCATTGATTCAGTTTGTCAAATTTCTTATTGATTGCGATTGCAACAGCTTTCGGTAAATTGTAATGCTGACTAATTTTTGTTTTTATTGGAACTGGAACAGTAAATATTGTAGGATCTTCTGGAATCTAACAAAGGTCTTGTCTAGTGGGCCTATAAAATATTTTCGAAGGTCCATGAGGGTGTATAAAATATATTAAGACATCGTTCTTTTCAAGTGAGATTTCACATACCTTTCCAATCCACCAATTTTTATCGTAGATACAAACAATATACTGTCCAAACTTAGTATATCTGATAAGGATATATTGTGAAATGCAGTCTTAGCACTCTTATCAACATGTGTTATAAGGAATGTTGCATCATTTGATATTCTGTTGACAGGAATTTATTTTCATTTACTGGCACAAAATCATGATGTTCTGCTGTTCCAGGAACTGTACATACGCTCTTCTTGCTCAATTTTTTTATAGCTTCAATTTCTTTTTTTTTAATGAATTGAATATCCTTTATATTCTTTTTACAGAATTCGTATGGATTTTTGAACAGATAGAAAAAAATTTTGGAAAGTATTTTCGAAGATAATGATCCAGAAGACACCATTGAATTTAAACATTGGGTGCACACAGATCGTGACACGTTAGAAACAAAGCAGGTGACAACTGAAGATTTTATTGAAGAATTGGTATTGAAAATCTCAGAACTTTTTACTTATCATTAAATTTCAAAGCATTGAAGTAAACATCTGAGAATGACCAAAGACATTCTTAAGTCAGATGAACTGATCACATTGATGGACTTTGCAGAAAATTACAGCTTTGTAATCCAGGATGCTATTCAAGGTTTCCATTGGGAAAACAGCCATGCGAAATTGAGCCCAATATATTATCTATTTTGAAGATAATTCGAAAACTAAAAGTGCGAGTTACTGCATGATTAGTGATTATGTCAAACATGAATCAGTTGCGGTATATACACCATTAATAAAACTAATGAAGAATCTGAAAAAAGCTTTGATGAAATTACGCATACACATTATTTTAACGATGGATTTTCTGATGCAATACAAGAACTTAAAAATTTTTCTGAATCTTTGTTATCACCAAACTGACTTTGGAATTTCTGCAGAATAGAACTTTTTTGGCACAAGTCATGGCAAATCATCCTGTGAAGAAATACGAGGAAATGAAAAGCGGTTAGCTACAAGAGCAAGTCTTCAAAGGCCAATTAAAGACCAAATTTTAACTCCGACGGATCTATATGAATTCTGTGAAAATAATATAAAGGAAATTCAATCCATTTTTGTTTCAAAACAAGAAATTAAAGCAGAAAAAATTGAGCAAGAAGAGCGTTTCAAAATTGGATGTACAGTTCCTGGAACAACAGGACATCATGACTTTGTACCAGTACATGAAAAACAAATTTGTGTCAGTAGAATATCAAATGATGCAACATTCTTTATAACACATGTTGATAAGAGTGCTAAGACTGCATTTCACATTGTATCCTTTTCAGATGTACAAAGTTTGGACAGTATATTGTTTGTATCTACGATAAAAATTGATGGATTGGAAATGTACGTGAAATCTCACTTGAAGAGAACAATGTCTTAATAAATTTTATGCACCCTCATGGACCTTCAAAAACATTTTATTGGCCCACTAGACAAAACCTTTGTTGGATTCCAGAACAGCCTATAATAATTAATGTTCCATTTCCATTAAAAACAAAAATTAGTCAGCAATACAATTTACCGAAAGCTGTTGCAATCGCAATCAATAAGAAATTTTACAAGCTGAACCAATGAGAAATGTTTTTTATAGCTTGGGGAATCATGAATCAATATAATTGGAGCTTGATATACTCAAAACATTTAGTCTATAATAATTTATTGATCTTGTCACATTCATAACTTGAAACATGTAATACCCAACCAGAACCTAGTTCTGTATGGTTCTTGGATATAACTCATTGGCTATGCGGTTACAAATCTTTCATAATGGTAAAGGGGAAGTAACTGTGACCAGAAAAAGTGATAATTATCTATGCCTTAATCGTTGTAATAAAAAAAGAATGATGCAAAATATGTTGAAAAACCTTGTCGTAAAATATACCTTTCTGGTATGTATCTCGATTATCTCGTACAACAGGCTTTTGAATTTTCTTATTTTTCTTCTATATTTAAAAGGCCCAAAATGAAATAAAGTTTTTTTTATAAATTAAGGTATGCTCTTTCCAATGGTGCTAATTGTAACCAAATCAGAAGTGTCCCTTTTGAGATATGCGCTGCTGAAAATGGGACAAAATTGACGATTTTAATTTTTTATTAGATTTTGAACATGAATAATTTCATGAATATTTAAGCAATTTAAAAACAACTTCAGAGGCTTTATGACATACTCATAGGTAATTAATTTGTGGAGCGACAAATTTTTAAAATAATATTTACAGTAGTTACAACATGTTAAAATAAGGGTAAAATTCAACCAGATTGGCCGTACGGCCTACTTTGAGGCCTAGTAATGACGATAGTTTTGATTTTTGATTTTTAACACTGCAATCAGATTTTTTAGTACAAAAAGTTGTACCAGATCATATATTTTCATTAAGCAAGGTTTCATATATCATGAGCAATATGATGCCAAACTTGATGATTTGGCCGTTTTTCCTACGACCATGAAATAGTGATTGGTACAAATGGACCCCTGGCGCCCCACCTATACTACTTCTTGCACTAAGCAGGTTCCAAATGTTCATCATATACCTACATGCATATTCTGTATCAATCATAAAAAAATTGAAAGGCGTCGAGTGGGAGCCTCTAGGCCAGTTGACATGGAATGACCCTATATTAATATATTTATTATTATATATTATGTTATATATTATATAAATATAAATATATAAATGTAATATAAAATATAATAAAATAGTAATATGTAATTTTATAATAAAAATAACCAAATTATAAATAATATTAAAAAAATAAATATAAGAGATATATTCAAAAGTTTGTAGACACCCTCTCCCCCCCCCCCCCCCCCCCGCACTCCACAGGAGAACAAGGGAGACTGAATTTTAAAAAATCATTTAAGTACCTAGTGTTTATTATCTAATTCTTCGTACCTTACAATTTTTTTTTTCATTAAAGCAATGACAGGTTTTGAGATAACTTTTAAAGCCCCCCCCCCGCCCATCTGAGTCTCGATAGAGCAAAGACTTAAATTTCATAAAACCGTCTCAATCTAGTGTTTATATTCTAAGATTAACCATGTGTACTATTATCAGACTTGTTTAAATATGTGATTTGTAAAAAGGGACGCTTTTTTCCGGGGCTCTTTTTTCCGGGGACGCTTTTTTCCGGGGACGCTTTTTTGGGGCGCTTTTTTCCGGTACGCTTTTTTCCGTGATTCCTATAGATAACAGAATTCGAACTAAAATGAAAAAATTATGTATTTTCAACAAAAAGAATATCAACAATTATACTCGCTAAGATGGAAACCTGTATACAGCGGAATATTTTTCTGTTCCTTTCGATTCTGCTTTCAGAGTTTTTATGAATCAGTATTTAATAAAGCTGATTCAGTATTAAGTATGTTATGAATGCATATTTTAAATTTCAAAATAAGTTGGCTATTAAAAACTTAATAAAATTCTCGTTGTGAATTTTCTTTGCAAAGGAGGAGAGGGGAGGCACCAAAATCTATGTTACCCTCTGGCAAAGAAAAAAAAAAAACGGTTTTTTTCGGCCCAGAAGCCCAGAATACAAGTGGCTCTCGACGCGTGGGAATAAATCTTGTAATAGATATCATGATTACTGTGCCGCCCTTGGTGTCGCCAGAATATACCATCTGACCATTGTCCTTTTCCACCGTCTTTTCCTAAGAATTATATAAACCGAACACCGAACTCTACACAAAAGCTTTGTCCCCCGGGGCTTTCGATTATATCAACGTTAGTGCTACTGAGTCTGATGAGCATTGGCCTCGGCATTGGCGCACCACCCATGGAGGGAGTTAAGGGGGCTGAAGCCTCTCCCAGACAGCGAGACTATATATTTCAAAAATAGTATCCATTTTTATGCATCACGTCAGGATTTTTTACAATTAAGAAATTAAGAATTACATTCTTATATATACAGTAAATTTACTTTTATTTATCATCAAAAGAATGCCTTGTCCTTTAAATTTTGAAGTTGGTTTAGCGTCTCTCTCTCTCTCTCTCCCTCTCTTCTTCTTCTTTTTTTTATTTTTTGCCGCCTGCAGTAATCTGCTAAGATTATGACATTACAGTGTCCTTGATAGCATTTTTCTACGCATTTTATGTTGTGCTGAAATCTCTCACCTTGTGCTTTACTCATTTCCAGATTTTCTGTAAAATATTAAAGATTAAAATACAGAAAATATATTTTTAATTCTTGTTACATCCTAGTTTAAAAAATTTTTTAAGTTTTTTCAACGATCATTGCATAGTTAGGATTATTGTAATTTCTTAAAAATTTCTGAATAACATCTTTGAAGCTAATCCATGCATCTTTCTCAATTGATTTTATATTTTCCTCAATTTTTTCATCTTTCATTAACCGTCTTTTATCTGGGCTGACGAACACACCTTCTTTGATTTTACTTTCCTGTGAATAAGTATAAACAGGGGCAACGGGGGGCTCATGCCCCCTCCCTTAATTAATATAAACGGGATTTTCATGCAGAATTAACGGTTTTCGTTCAAAATTTAGATATAGGATCATTCTGATGAGGCGATTCCGTGACTGTTATTAGATGTTCATTGAATAAGTATAAACAGGGGGAGCGGGGGGCTCATGGCCCCCCTTAATTGATATAAACGGGATTTTCATGCAGAATTAACAGTTTTCGTTCAAAATTTAGATATAGGATCATTCTGATGAGGCGATTCCGTGACTGTTATTAGGTGTTCATTGAATAAGTATAAACTGGGGGAACGGGGGGCTCATGTCCCTCCCCTTAATTGATATAAACGGGATTTTCATGCAGAATTAACAGTTTTCGTTCAAAATTTAGATATAGGATCATTCTGATGAGGCGATACCGTGGCTGTTATTAGGTGTTAATAGAATAAGTATAAACAGGGGGAACGGGGGGCTCATGCCCCTCTCCTTAATTGATATAAACGGGATTTTCATGCAGAATTAACAGTTTTCGTTCAAAATTTAGATATAGGATCATTCTGATGAGGCGAGTCCGTGGCTGTTATTAGGTGTTCATTGAATAAGTATAAACAGGGGGTACGGGGGTTCTAATGCCCCTCCCCTTAACTTGTATAAATGGATTTTTCAATCAGAATTGTCAGATTTCGTTCAAATTTCTGAAGAGTTTTGGAAGTTTAATGGTTAAGTATAAAAGAGGAGAATAACTCCTTTTAAATTATATAAATGCTAAATGGGTTTTTATTAAGAATTATCCGATTTGCTCTGAATTTTGGATATAGGTTTTTAATATGATAAAGCATGTACATGATAGTTTAGGAGGTTCAATGATTAAGTATAAAAAAGGAGAAAGGGGAGAGCTGTTTCCCCTTCTTAATTTCTTTTTTCGAACGGAATTAAAGAAAATACAAGGCTGTAATGTACAATTAGTATGCGTAGCCTGTGAGCTTAATGCCATCAGTTTAACTGGGCAATATTCTTTTTTATTATTGTTATATTTCATTTTCATCGAATATATTTTTTTAATTTATGCATTTTAAAAGTCGAAAGTATTCTAATGAAACTTATACCGTGATGAAATTCTCGGTTTCATTGCTGTAATAATAATAATAATAAAGTAAAATCTTCAAAGTTTTCTAGTGTACTGTACTGCATAAACATTCTCACAATTCTGGAAGTAGCATTTCCCTACATAGGAAAAATTGCGTATTTTTATCTCTTTACTGAGTCATAAATTTTGTCAACAGACAGCCGATGAGGCATCTTGGATTTCACGGCTAAGAGCGGTAAACACCTCTTTGAAATCTTGTAGGGGAGGGGCGGGGGGGGGGTAGGAAGGGACTGCTTTCTGAGCGGAAAACGCTATTCTTTCCAGAAATGACCAATTATTATTATTATTATTATTATTATTATTTTTTTTTTTTTGCCGGTTTAAGTATTTATATTATTTTTTTTATCACTAACAATCATAACATTTTTTGGAATTCAATTTTCTTTCTATTATAGAAACTATTGCGATTTATTAATGATTTATACCATTTTAAATATCGTTTAAACATTTTTTTTTTCGCTTCTAGAAATTTAAAATTGTATTTATATCTCTATAATTTTTATTTTATTTTATTTATTTATTTATTTTTTGTTTTTATTTATTTGTTTATTTGTTGATTTTCAAATGAATTGATATTTTGGATTTTATGTAAATAATTTTTTTCAACATTTATATTTTAATTAAAATAAATAACTTCTTTTTATAATTATTTTAAGATCAAACTTATTGGTACTACAATCTATGTAAGAATTTAATAAATATAAATTACCAATTTGGATTTATTAATTAAATGATAACTTTTTCTGAAATAAATATAAAACGAAACCCTTTGTATGATATGCGATCACATTTACCCCCTTGTTTTAAATTAGTAAGCTTCTTATCAGAACCATTTCATAAATCGATACAAATTACATTTATCATTTAGGACAATTTTGTGACTTTATTAACTATTTTTGCGACTCTTTAAAATTAATTTTGTAATTTCCGCTATTATTTTCTCGTACACCCAGCACATTACTCCGTTACATACTCCTTAGGATACGCATACGAGTACTGCAGATTGGGGACCGACGCTCTATACATACACGTTGTATACAATAAAACCTGTAAGAAGTGAACTTAATGAAATGAATACTCTGCAATTTTACAGGCTAAGACAAAAAACCTGGCAAAAACAAAAAACTTTCAATCATTTTAATTTTGCTTTAATAGATTTGAAGGTACTTTACAAGCTTAATTAAGTGAAAAGGCCCGATGGCTAATGCTATGGAAAAAATTTAAATATTTTTAAATGATTCTTTTTGCATTGGATAGGTAAGATCAATTTGTACATAGATCGTTTTTTTTTAATTTTTTCGATTTTGTATACAGATATTTTTAATGAGGAAACTTTCATTTTCGGAGCCGGTTTCGAAAGTGAAAGTAATCTCATGAAAAAAAATCTGCGTCAATATCTAAAAAGCAAAAAACGATCTTTGTACAGATTGATGTCAGCTATCCAATTCAAAAATAATCATTTAAAACTACTGAAATTATACTACTAAACGAGATATATTTATAAATTTCTTCCATAGGATTAGCATTATCGAATTGGTCTTTTCTCGTAGCTGAAATAGCCCCTTTACTTCAAACTTCATTGGCTGCATTTGTATGCGTAATTCGGATTGCCATATGTTGTATACAATAAACCTTGTGAAAAATTAACCTATCTATAACGGAATCTTGCCTTTAAATGGGAAATTTCTATTGTCTTAATGAAATAAATACAATTATGCAAGCTAAGATGAAAATTTGACAAAAACAAAAAACTTTCAATCTTTTTTATTTTACTTGGACAGGTTTGATTGTACATTTAGGAGACCATTTCAAACAAAAGAAAAAACCCATTTGAATAAATGGAATATTGGAATAAATTTTTAAAGATATCTCGTTTGAATTTCAATATTTTTAAACGATTCCCTTTTCATTGGAAAATATAGACCGATCTGTACAAAGACTATTTCTTACATTTTCAATTTTGTTTTCCGATATTTTTAATGAGGACACTTTCATTTTCGGAACAGGTTTCAAAAGCGAAAGCATTCTCATGAAAAATATCTAGAGGCAAAATCGAAAAAGCTAAAAACGGTCTTTGTGCAAATTGACCTTAGCTATCCAATCAAAAGAAAAAAAAATTAAAATAATAAAAATAAAAACAATTTTATAAATTTCTTCCATAGGATTAGCATTAGCGAATTGATCTTTTCACGTGACTAAAGTACGTAACCTCTTAACTTCGAACTCCATTAGCTGTATGCATTTGTATGCATGATTCAGATTGATATACGTTGTATACAGTGAAAAATTGACTTGTCTATATCGGAATTTTACGTTAAATGGAAAATTTCTATAGTCTGAATGAATTAAACACCAAAAAATTATGAAAGCTAAGAAGAAAATTCAATCTTTTTGTTTTTGCTTTAAAATGTTTGACTCTACTTTATAGTGTTAGGAGGCTTCTTCAGTCAAGCGAAAAGAATTGGTAGCTAATGCAAATCCTATCGAAGACATTTTTAAAGATATATCGTTTGAATTTTAATCTTTTTAAATAATTCTTTTTGAGTGGATAAGTAATATTGATCTGTACAAAGACCGTTTCTTACATTTTCAATTTTGTTTTCAGATATTTTTAACGAGGATACTTTCATTTTCGGAACTATTTTCGAAAGTGAAAGCATTTTCATAAAGAAAGAAAGAAAGAAAAAAAAAACCAGCAGTCAATATAGAAAAACTGAAATACTTTATACAGATTGACCCAATGCAAAAATAATCATTTAAAAATACTGAAATTCAAACGAGATATCTTTATAAATTTCTTCTTAAGGATTAGTATTAGCGAATTGGTCTTTTCGCATGAATGAAGTACCCCCTTAAGGGTGTATTCCGATCCAAACTGCTTTTTTTTTCAGATTTATTTTTAGATTCGTTTTTGCTCTCAAATGCACTAAACTTTCGAATTCTCTTATTTAGAAACTACACAAGGTGCCGTGATTATCAATTCCTTGATAAATGCAGAAAATGTTGCAAAAAATGCTATCAAAAACGGCGTTTTGGACCAAATTTTCCGAAGCGGGAGGTCTGCGAACGAAAAAAAGGGTCACGCTGAGAAAATAATTGCTTATAAATCAAATTCTAATTAAATCAGCGAAAAATTACATCACACGGCACCTTGTACGTCAATTCAAAAATCCCCTCAGCAAGTTTCATGCTTCTATTTTACAAATGTGTCCAAAATTGTATCTGAAAATTTCGAGCTGTTGAAGATGGAAAATCATTTTTTCGAATGCACCCTTAACTTCAAACTTCATTGGCTATACAGTAGAACCCCGCTAATTCGGACCCCGTTAATCCGGATCTCCAGATAATCCAGATCGTTTTGGTCAATTTTTTTTTTCAAGTTTCAGAAGAGATTGGCT
The DNA here is from genome assembly GCA_964019185.1 of Maratus speculifer. Classification (NCBI taxonomy): domain Eukaryota; kingdom Metazoa; phylum Arthropoda; class Arachnida; order Araneae; family Salticidae; genus Maratus; species Maratus speculifer. Next base: position 32,778,607 of record CAXHSM010001376.1, read on the forward strand.
AATTTCCATAACATTAACTTGTTTCACCGTCGTATTCTGAATAAAAGAAGCTTTTTCTGAAATCTTTTTGGAAGAATACCTTAAGCTTTCTTATTTAAACACTTTTTTAAACTACGCGCAACGGACTGATTATGCTCAAGCGGATGCATGACCATAGGGCTCGCAAAAGGTATAGAAAAACTGGCGCAGCAGAAAATTACAAACTTTTTTATTACAAAGTAAATATTTTTATTGTCTGTAAATATTCAATAAGTTTAACGTAAAGGTGATTTTCTGCAAGTACGTTTTATTTTATCTCATTTTTTTCTAATTCACCGGATAATCCGGATTTTCGATAATCCGGTTTGGATCTGGTCCTAATTAATCCGAATTATCGGAGTTTTACTGTACTTGTATACATGATTCAAGTTGATATATATTGTATATTGTATATAGTGAACTCTGTAAAAAATTTACATGTCTATAACTGAATCTTGCCCTAAATTATTTATTATTATTATTATTTATTTATTTATTTATTTTTTTTTTTTTATGAAATAAATACCACACAGTTATGCAAGATAAGACAAAAACCTGACAAAACGAACAATTTTCGATATTTTTTATTTTTCTTTGACAGGTTTGACAGTACTTCATAAGCTTAGAAAGCTACTTCGTCAAGTGAAAAGACCCGGTTGCTAATGTTAATCCTATGTATGAAATTTCTAAAGATATATCGTTTGAATTTCAATATTTTTAAATGAATATTTTTGTATTGGAGAGATAAGTTCAATCTGTACAAAACCCGTTTTTACTTTTTGGATTTTCTTTACAAATATTTTTAATGAGGACACTTTCATTTTCGGAACCAGTTCCGAAAGTGAAAGCATTCTCATGAAAAATTCTGCAATCAAAATCGAAAAAGTAAAAAACGGTTTTTGTGCAGATTGACCTCAACTACACAATAGGAATGAACATGAGATATTTTTATAAATTTTTTCCATAGGATTAGCATTAGCGAATGGGTCTTTTCGGATAACTGAAGTAGCCCTTTAATTTCAAACTTCATTGACTGTATTTGTAGACATGATTTAGATTAATTTACGTTGTATACCGTAAACCTTGTAAAAAACTAACCTGTCTATTAGCTAATCTATCCTTAAGTGGAAATTTTTATAGTGTTAACAAAATACATAACATAAGGCCCGTAGCTAAGGGGGCGCTATGGGCGGCTCAGCCCCCCCCTAAAATATTTTGAGCCCCCCCCCCCTGGAAACGATTCCAAGGTCACTCAATAAATTTCTGTTCCGAAAATTCAAATGAAATTTTTTTCGAAATTTAATTTATTTTTGAGACCCTTTCACAGTTTTGCAGAAATACTAAATTGTACCTAAAATAAGTGTTTAAGCACCCCCTCATCGTATTTATACACATGAAACCAACATGATGCTTAATTTTGCTCAAAGTTATACACTCAAAATTTTCACCGTCTTGTACTTTTCTGAGCATATAGTGAAATTATTACTACAGTTTAATAAGAAACATAGTATCTACAGTGTAAATATGCACTAATTTATCTTTCTGCGTCAGAGAGAGAGAAAAAAAATTATGAGTCCCCCCCCTATATTCTCTTGAGCCCCCCTATAATTATCCTTTCATCATCAGGATCGGAACATCGGAATCATGAAATATTTCTGTTTAACAAGTTGAGTGTCACGGTGACTGACACTGGACTTTTTCCGTTTAGGCCGCGTCAATCACCGGTGACTGATAATGTAAAACATGATATTATATACATTTTTAATACATTCTTCAGTAATTACATAAAACAATATAAATATTTTGGTTTCATATCATATTGTAGACTGTCAGTCACCTGTGGCTGACATGGCACTCGACGTGTTAAATCAGAAATTAATTTTCACAAGCGGACCGCTGCAAAGAAGGAATCGTAAAGGACTGGATAAAAACTTCTCTGTATAGCCGAAGCCCGAGCCCGGGTTCGGACCGATTTTCATTAACGCCATTCGGGCCGGGACTTGCTTCTGAAGACTCGGGCCGGGCCGGACGGGACGAGTCACTAATCTTTTCGAGCCGGGCCGGGCTCGGGCCTTAATTTTTTTTTCTAGAGTATCGGGCCGGGCCGAATCTTATTTTTTTTTTTCCGTACGAAGCCGAGACTAATTTCGTTCTTCCTAGTCTTCACGGACCTAAATAATCAGTTTCTGTTGAATCTTTCCGCATGTAAATCCTTTTCTCGACGTAGAAAAATCTGTTCATAAATCAGTAAAGTTTGGCTTGATCCAAAAATTTTTGCAAAATAGACATATACTTTTAAGTCGTCATTATTCTACAATTAAATATTAGAATTTATTCTTTTTAAAGAATCGTAGATCACTAGGCGTCTTAAATAAGAATTAAACACATTAAAAAAAAATAATAAATAAAAATAAAAAACATGATTATGACGGAATTTACGTTTAAACTGAAAACTGCAAATTTTTTTTAAACTGTTCATTCATTCAAAATGAATACAACAATACGCGAAAAAAATATATATATTAAACATTTACATCTGCTAGAGAAGGAAACGTATTTTTTTTCCAATGTCTTAGAAGATTTTACTTTTACCATATACCATTTTTTAGATTTTTTTATGTATTAATAATACTACTGATAACTGAAACATTTACATACAACAAACAAAGGTTCATTAACCCCTTGAAGGGCGGTGGTATAAAATATATACCACTTAATTTTAATTGCGAAACGCCACATTGACACCAGAAGATTGAAAAGAAGATTTTAATTTTATCAAGTACGTACAGAAAAGTTTATCTATTTTGAAATAAATTCATTTTTAAATTCTGGTGTCAATCAGTCATTTCAGCATTTTAAGAATAGAAGTGCTTTGCCCCTCAAAGGGTTAAAAGCGTAAATATCGCAGCCTGTGGCACTTCTGCATAAATAGAGATTATAAACATGAAAAAAAAACAAAAAAAAGACTAAGATAAGTTTTTTTGGTCTGAACTCTTCCGTTAGAGTAAAGATCAATGTTCTGTAGAAATTCACCAGAGCCGGGACGGGTTCGGGCCGAAATTTTAACTCTCGGGCCGGGCCAATATTTTTTTCGTTCGGGCCGGGCCGGGTCGGGCCAATATGTATTTGGTTCGGGCCGGGCCCGGGCCAGAATTTTAACTTTCGGGCCGTCTCGGGCCTGGAAATTTCGGCCCGTGCAGACCTCTACCTCTTTATACAGATGTTGATACTATTTTCTTATTTGGACAACTCTAAAAAGTTAACATGTAAAAAAAGTTACTTGGAAGATAGTAAAATCGATTAAAACTCTTATATGATAACCTTTAGCAATTAAATCACATGTAATCAAGTATAATCAGCTGTAATCTTTGTGTAATCAAGTATAATCAGCTATAATCTTGGTATAATCAGTATAATCAGCTGTAATCTTAGTGTAATCAAGTATAATCACATCTGATTACAGTAATCAGCTGTAATCAGCCGTAATCAAGGTGATTTCGTAATTTCGTACAGAATTTCTCTCATTGAGAGACCCCTCGGCATGCTCGCATTGATCTCTTCTCGCCAAATTATTTGGCTACTTTTTCCCTTCGCCAAGGTTGTCCAAAGCTAGAGGGTTTGTAAATTAGCAAACGGGAAAATTCATCTACAGGTGAACTCTGATTTCTCAAGATCCGATCTTTCGGGAAACTAAGCTTTAGCTGGGGAACTCTTTTTTTCATTCTATTTGCATTCTTAATTTGGCTGCAAGCACAGTTGGTGAGTTGATGTTTATGAATTTACGGCTCATGTGTCTTGATTTTACATATGCAAGGTGCAAAATGAACTTCCATCTTCATGAAAATGAATAACAAAAAGCATAGTAATTCGAGTTTGTAATGAAAGAAAAGTGGCGCTTTTTTCACTGCTAATGTTTGTAAACAGTCCCATGTGAGCACGGTTACCACTGCCGACTTCTGCTTGAGTTTGCCTTGTGTAAATTGGTGTTTTTGGTGTTTTAAAAATGTGTTTTTTTTTAAGTCTTTTAATGAAAAATCGGCTTACTTTAGTATAAACTTTAAAGTTTGTGGAGAGTTATAAGCGAAGTATATGTTTGAGCGAAGCGGTCTAAATTTTAGCTTTAAATTATTAAAAAATGTGCAGCATAAAATGTAAATGTGAAAACGACATGTAGATAGAAGCATATATGTATAATTTTTTTAAATAAAATAACTTTAAAAATGCATTTTTTAAAATTAATTATTAAATTAATTACTAGATTTCATATTTATCTTTCCATATTATACTGATTATAGAATTAAAATGCTGTCTAAGAATAATAAAATGACGCATAATCCATTATTCTCTATAATCGACAATATTTCATAATCCGCCAAACTTTTGGCCCCAACTTGAGCGGATTATAGATCTTTGACTGTAAAAGATGCTGTTGACAAGACTTGTACCAATATATCTTAAAAACACTCACTCCTCTTTTTTTTTAACATTACAATCACAGCACTTACTGACAAGCCATTTAATATTGTGAAGGTACAAGAATAATTTTTACCTTACTGTGGTCACACTTTCTTAAGTTGTTTTAATATTTTAGAAAATTTAATTAAATTAATTTAGTGTGAATTTTATAAAAAATATATTTTACATTCAAATGAGGTGAATGCAATTGATATGAATGAATCATTAACTCTAATGAATGAATAATGATTTCAACTGTAAAATCATTCATTAGAAAGCTCGATTCGTTCATTGAAAAATCAATATTTGGGCTGTTTGTTTATTCCTGAGATTATAGTATTAGGTAGTCTTTGAAACAGAAATTTATTAATCGGGAGCGATACTTCTTTTGAGGATGCCTCTGTAATGTTTAACGATACATTGTCGTAAAATTTTTCTCCAGAGGGCAAATTCAAATGTGGGAATCAGGAATTTTGAGCAATGAATCACTTCATTTTTCATAAATAACCGTTTTTTTCTTTTTCTTTTTTTTGAATTAATTGGTATTTTTTTAATTCTTGAAAGAAGTGGCACATTATCTAGATGTGACAAAGTAAAAAGTCATTAATTGAACTTTCTGTGTCAGCAGATTTATTGAATTGTTTCATTCTTAATTGAAAAACAGTCACAGTGATTCATTCATGGCGTCGGCGTCTCTTTGCTTCTATACGAACTTGGTGGACCTGAAAGTTTTCTGTTAATAGACGCCTAATTTAAAAATATACTGACCTACGCGATGTAATGAAATAACGTTTAGAATTTAGTGACCTATTCTCTCTGCTGAAATAACGTAGTGGTGAGATATGTTTTTGTTTGCTTACATTTCTTCTAAAGATACAGTATTTTGTAATAAAAATAGTCTTTGCTGTTAGTGATTATTAACTGGTGAAAATTGTTAATTTTAGTTCAGATTACTACAGGAACATCTAAGGAACTAATCTACATAAAAATGAAAGAATAAGTTTTAGAATTATAATTCTTATGATTTGTTTTCTATGATAGGCTGAGATGTGGTTAAGCTTAGCCTAAGTATTGTATGATAGGCACATTTTCTATTTCTGTATTAACTGTAAATGTCTAATACTATATATTTTATTATAAAATGATTAAAAAAATACTTATAACACTAGGAAGTGTAATTTTAACATTGCAAAACAATTTATTTTTCAAGCATAGTTTAGAACAGTGTTGAATTCAGGGGGTGCCCACACTCCCCCCCCCCTGAAATTTTGAGATTTTGTGTTATCAGTGTATAAAAGTGTAATTTCCCCCTCTCGGAGAAAAGTGTTTGAATTCAACACTGGTTTAGAAAGAGAAGAATGAAAAAAAAGTGTTATAAGTGATAACAAGTATAAAAATGCAGAGGAAACTGAACAAGAAAAAAAATCTAAAGGGAAAAAAAATCAGAACACCCAAAATGTATTGTAATTATAAAAACAGATAAAATAAAAGTTAATTTTAAAGAAATAATGTATGTTTTGTAAATGGATGTAAAGTACTGTTAAAAAAGCTGGACATTATTTCTTTAGCTTAAATAATATGTAAAAAACATTTTTTGTGAATTTGTGTAGGCATGGAAAAGTAAATAAACACCTCCAACTAACTCCTCAACATATTACCATTGAGGAAAGTTACTGATATTGAACAGTTGAAAATAAAATTTATTTTTAAATGATGCATATGAAATTTGCTTAGGGGGGCATTTACATATTAGGACTAATCCTAACTTTGTTTTCTTTCTGTAGCAGTACCTAATTCTGATTGCATAAATAAACTTTACACTTTTCTGTTAGCCTAAAAAACAAAATTTTTTGCGATTTATATGATAACTTTCTGAGAAATTGATTTTTTTATAACGAGCACATTTTAGGAGTTGTATCTAAACTGAAATTCAGTACTCAATTGTTGACTGAAAGAGCCTCCTTCTTTATCAGAAACAGTCATTGAAAACTGCTAGATTACAAGATAGCGTAAGAAGTTTCAACATACCTAGTCATTTCTATCATTGACGACACCTTAAAACCATCATCTTGGCATTTTTAAGCATAATTTGAAAACTACTTGGAATAAAATTTTAAAATTTCCATACAGTAGGTCTTAATGAATCTAAATCCATAAAAAAATTGCAGGTTGCAATTCATAATTTTTTTTAATATTAATTTCACAACTCTTAACTCATATCATTATATTTAAAAAAAATCAAATTCATTGTATTTATGTTTTGGTACTTTAGTATTAATGATATATAAAAAATTAGTACATTAGGAGTATAATTTCAGATGTTAATAAAAATATGATATTGTAATTTAACATCAGAAACATTGAATTTTGAATATTTTTCATTCAAATGACTTGAAATTTGGTACCTAGCCCCAGTTTGGGTTGAAGATTTGAAATTTAAAGTTGGGTATTGCCATTGATGAAAATGAAGTTTTAATTTCTTCAACATGTAGATGCCCTTCCTTAAAAATGTTATATACATCATTTAAAAGTAAACTTTATTTACACTCCTTTAGTACCAGTAATGTTATTCTGTGATAATTTGTTGAGGAGTTAGTAGGGGTGTTTACTTTTTCTTCCACGACTATATTTTTAAATATAATTAAGATACATTTATTTCAGCATATACTTATTTCTAAAACAGCATATGATTGTACACTAAATGTTAACACTACCCACATTTTAATTATCATGGTGTGAAGTGGGAGTATCAAAACATTTTCTTTTAAATGTATCACTGTGAAAAAACAATTTAACAAAATTGAATGGTTATGTTTCATCTATAGAAATCCAATGTATACAAAATGCATCAAAAGTTTCATTAGAATAAATGTTGTATTCTGGTTTTTAAGCCTTCACTTAAAAAAAAAAAAAAAAAAAAAAAAAAAGGTTGTATGGCCCATTTGATCTTGTCGTATAAATAGACTGGTCAATAGCCTTTATTACTTCCGCATTGTTTGAACTTTCCCTAGTTTATGAGTAAAATGTCTGTGACAGACACATACAGAAATAATCTTTTAATGGTTTCATTTTTACTCTTTAAGTACAGATAACAATAAAATACTTCATCTGACTGGTTTTTGACTTATAAATCTCATTATATATACTTATTCTTCATTTATTGGTATAACTTGTTATATAAATGCATATTATAAGCACACATATAAATAAATATACTGTATACTTAAATATTTTTATTATTTTATATATTTAATATTCTATATATTTATTGTATATGTGAAAATAAAAGATATTATTATATTATAAATGTTTAGATCAGGACTGCAAAAAAGCCAGCTTTTTCTAAAAGAGGCCAGGCCAGCCAGCTTTTATTGGAAAAGACCGGTCTTTTGTGGAAAAAAACGGCTTTTATTGGCTTTTTTCCAACACATATATTACTATTTGGGATATTGGGTCTAGATATATATTATAAATATTTAGATCAGGGCTGCAAAAAAGCCAGCTTTTTCTGAAAGAGGCCAGGCCAGCCGGCTTTTATTGGAAAAGATCGGTCTTTTGTGGAAAAAAATGGCTTTTATTGGCTTTTTTCCAACACATATATTACTATTTATTTTTAACAACTTCTTTTTATAATTTACCTTATAAATGGCCATTTTATGTAAATTAAAACTAAAATCTTATAAAATTCATTTAAAATCATGTTTCTGATGTCTTTTTTTATAGCCAGTTAATAATATATCACAAAAATCTCATAACTAGCCAATATGATTAATAGACATCTATACTATAGATTCAGTGGCAAAACCTTTGCTTAGTTAAGTTATTTTCATGTTATTATGGGTAAGAATTATATCAAATAAATAATATACAAAATGATATACTGTTTATAAAATACTTCACTTGCACAATGGCTCCTAGCATATATGAATGTGTTAGTTTTATGAATAAAAATAGTCACTTGTTTATGTATGAAGTTTACAAGGCAACATTCTACTTTAAAGATAAGAAAAAATAATTTTGACATAGCTTTTATATTTATTTATCTTTCTAAGTACAGTAAATTCTTTGTAAGCCAGACTGAGTAAGTTGGAAATTTGTCTAGCTCAAAAAGGTTTTTCAAGTCCTTGTGAATCCATAGACAGTGTAAAATTTGTCTAAGGCTGAATATCACTTACTGTGAACAATTTTCTCAGTTTTGATTGATTCTGACTTATACAGAGTTTGCTGTACATCCCTTTATCTTCATTTGTTTTTTCTTATAAGGAAAGAGCAGCCGACATAGTGTGGTTGAATTACTGTGGGGTGGCAATAGCAGGAAGCATCTGTCTGTTCCTTATATCTCCTGCCATACACATGACCTCGGCGAATCTGATTGGTCTCTGTTTAACAGGTCCATGATATGATTGGCCTATACTGCCATAAATACTCCTGCAATGATCACTATGATAAAAATGCAGTGCTGTGGTAAATTGGTTGATGGAAATGTTTGTAAACATGCTCTTTCCTTCTATATATATTGATTAAATATTTTGTTCTTGTTCTTTCACAAATCTTTCCTCACATTAAAAGGAGAGGAAGTGATTTGGGTCAATTAGTAAACTTTCCTATCCACAACTTTCTAGTATTAGGAGAGGTTTAGTGCTTAATCTAATAGGTTACTGGATTAGCAAGATTCCAGGAACTAACGCATTTACGCTTAAAGAAGCATAGATATGGGAGAGGGAATTTAAAATAAAGTTCTTACAAATAGTTTTGTTTGGAACAAGATCAGTGTAGTACTGATATTTAAAATGTAAGTCAAATGACTGGTATTATATTTGGTAAAAATCATTTGAACTATTTAAAAAAAAATGTTTATTGTTCAAATTTTCTAATAAACATTCATCCCATCTGTTGATCACAAGAACATTTCTACTGTCAATTCACTTATATTTTAATTGACAATTTATTAGACAGTTCATTTTTATGACAACTGTAATTAAATAGTTATTAATTAATAATATATTTCATTTTAAGACTAGTTTTTGTAGAAGAAAAAAAAGGTTTAGTAAAAGCCAGCTTTTCCATAAAAAATCCGGCCTTTTGCAAGCGGTTTTAAACCAGAAAAAGCCGACTGGTTTAAACGGGCACGGCTAAAAGCCAGCAGCCCTGGTTTACATATGCATGTGAAAATTAAAACACAGTGAAACCTGTAAAAGTGGAATCTATCTACAACATAACCCTATTTCAAAATACCTGCAAAACGAACAAAAGATCTTATTTAGACAAAGTATATTAGAAATATTGATTAGACTACTTTAAATCAAAGTCTAAAATGATATTTTTTCTAGCTTCTTGCAATCACATGACTGGATTGTCTATGTGGTAATTGAAGTATTCCGAGTAACTTTAAAAATGTGCATTTACTTTTATTTATTTTCTTAATTAAAAAAATAGCATGGATAAAATAAAGTTAGATTTAATTTTATAATTCTAGCTTTAATAAAACAATGAAGTTAAGTTATGATGTACCAAATATTTTACAAACGCTATGATCTAAATACCTTAGCCCATACTAACTCAAAAATTAAAGGTAATTTAATCAAGTTTCATAACACATAAACCTTTGTTTATAGTTTAATTAGGATTAAAAGGTTATGTTTAACTCTATAACTAGTAAAAATGTTATTCAAATCTTATTAAAATATTCTACATCAGAATTTTTATTTAAAACTATTTATAATTTATTATAGGTTAGTTTATAAATTTTGTTTATTAAAAGACATTTTTGATTTGTATTTAATTATTATCTGGTTAGTTTTTAAGAAAAAGATATTTAATTTTAACTCAAGAAAGTAGTGATATAACATGGGCACACAGCGAATGTAGTTTATGTTTTAAAAATAGTCTGGTTACAATTGTCTAAAATAGCCCTAATTCTTCTGGGTTTCTCTGTTACATGTTTTGCTATTTTTGATACCATATTTCGTCGCAATAGTTTGTTTTCATACATAATCATGAACTTTAGGATGTTAAATTGTTTTTTAAGTTTTATTTCTGATTGATTAAACTTTTTTGGTAATATTGGTTTGTGTAAAAAATAATATTGGTTTCTGTTATATTACTTCAAAAGCAATTTACTTTAGGTGATTCGAAACAGTTTTAGAGCAGTTTCCAAATTCAGCAGTAAGTTTTCAGAGTTTGGTATATGAATTAGGACTAATTTAAGCTTTAGAGGTCTCATTGTTAAAAACAGAACTTCATCACGACATCTTCATACACAATTCTCCTTTCATCCATGAAATTTCTGTAAGCAATATTAAAGTGGGCATTCATCAGTCCTTATTGTGATAATTCAGATGATTTAGATATTTATCTGCGGGAGGGTTTTTAGAAACTCTGGGAAGAGCACTTTGAAATTACTGAGATGGGTGGCACTTCTAGACGGTTAACAAGCATAAAATCCTAAATGTCCTGGGGAGACATTTCACTACATCAAGGGGGTCACTGCCTAAGTTTGACGCAGTAGTGTTATCAGTGTAAAGAACTTTTTCGATGTTTTTATTTTATTTTAAATTTGTAGAAAAAAAATAAGAGCTTTTGCATACTTCTATAACTGCTTAAATGCCTCATAAAATGGAGAATGACAAAATTAGAGTAGTATATAAGTACATTAAAATCTGCCATTCAAAATCTATTAATTTATTTAAAAATGTCTCTATGTTGGAAAATTCAGGGACAAAAATTGCCATTATTTTGTAAAAACCCAGAACATCAAATTTTTTCAATATTCCTCTGCTTTTTCCCTAAATATTAACGAGACTCATAATAAAAAAAATTAAGCGAGAAAGAAGCATTGATCTCTGGAAATATTCTTCAGATGTATTATCTCTCTACATCGAATAATGAACTTGAAAACAAATCCATATGATTAAAAACTATGTATCAAAGTTTTCTGTAGTAAGGAATTCTGCTCTTTTGAATTGGTCAACAAATTTTTAAGATCACCTCTAGAACAAAATAGTAGTTTTACATCTGTTAATGATTAATGATAAACTCGTTTTATCTAGTATTAAAGATAATGACAATATTGATTATTATGATACTACAAATGTGTTAGAAATAAAAAAAATCAAGAAAATAGATTACTTTCTTACAATAGTATCTGGGAAATTTTTGTTCTCTTCTATGGTTTTATGTATCTAAAGTTAGTTGATGTCCTTGCCAATTATGAAAATTTGAGTTTTATTTCCTAATTCTTTAAAATAATCAATTTTGTTGGTATAGAAATGTCATTGTTATTCCACAAAATACTGTATCAGTTATTGTACAAAAATATTAATCAGTTATTTATCTATTGCCTAAATTATGCAATATGTCCCAAGGTATAACACCCTGTTGTACCTTGGGACAGTTTGCCTTGCTTACTTTAAATGAGTAGCAATTTTTTATTTTCAAACAGCCTAAATTTCTAAAAAATAATTATAGTGATAAATGTTGGGGTGTTGAAATGCTGCCTTCAAATTTTAAATGGAATTTTAATCATTGAAATAAAAAAATAAAATGTGAAAACTTTTCCAAGGTACAACACTCTCCCCTACTGATTGACAAAAACTTTTTAAGAGCTGAAAAAGACATCATCAGCATGTCTTAGAAAAGAAGGTATATCATATTCTGACTTTTTTAGGTATTTTAAAAATAGCAATAAAAGTTGACAAATAACCTGATCAATAATAGAGTTATTTTTATTTATTCTAGCGAGCTCACTTAATTATAATATTGTTTTATATACGATTATTAAATGAACAGTGATAAGGGGTCCTGAAACTCAATTAGTCTGCCATTATTGCATTTGTATAAACTGGTCTTTTCCCTTAGCCAGGGTTGGGTTACTATTTCCTCCAAGACAGTGGAAGAAGCTGGAAAAAACAGAAGAAATTGAAGAAAACAACAGAAAACAACATGTTCAATATTAAAGTATATTAACCATGCAAAATAATTAAACTAATAGTATAATTATATGAGATACAAATCGGAACATTTACATAATGTTAAAAATATTTTTTTGGGAAAAATAAATTATTTTTTAATGACAAACTTCAGGATCAGCAGACATTTATAAGTGATGGATTTTATAACTTTAGAGGTAGAGGAATGCATTTTTTATTATTAATATGCCATTTATGCAAAAAGAGAGAAAGAAAATCTACCTGTAAACTTTGCAATACACATACATCTAACGTCTGAATTAAAAAAAAAATATTAAAAGATTAAATCAAATAAATTAAGACAGATTTGAATACAATTTTAAAATTGTATGTCTCTCTAAATTTATTTTATTTAACCTCTTCAGTCCTGGAGTACCCATTTGGGTACATTAAAACAAAACCAAAATTACACCCAAAATTTTTTTATAAATGCATGGATTTCTGCTAGCACTATTCAGATACATCACAGTGTCCTATATTACCAATAAATGTGCTATATGTTTAAAGATGGAGGAACCATGTGACTTTGAAAATGGAACATTTCCAAGATGGATGACATAAACAATTTTCCAACGACTTCACGTTAAAGTATGTGAATAATAAAATTTTTTGAGTGAATTAAAAACAATATATTGCATTTTTTATAAACTATAATGTTTCAAGAATGATTTGGAGTTGTTTATAAATGTTGTTCATATGTGCACAGATGTGAAAAACATCTGTAAATATGTTGTACCCATTTGGGTACAATGGGTCTTAACTATACATTTCCAGCTAATGAAACTAATTTTCTGCATAACTTTTGTGTACACTTGGTTATTAAAAAAAATTTTAGGAACGAATAATTTTTTTAATTTAGTCTTACAAAACAATTTAAAAGGACTTTTTTCATTTTTTAAAATAATATGAAGTAATATACTGAATTTATTGCTAAAATATGTCATAATTTTTAATAACTTAAAAAAATTTTAACACGTTTTGAAAGGTTGTATAGTTGTACAAGCCTGCATGTATTAGTCAAAAAAAGTCTATAATAAATGATACTTTATTAGAAGATTATTATTAAAAGGTATGTAGTATATGTATATTGGTATGTGTAGTAGTATGTGTATATTATCTGTGGCTTCCAGTAATAATCGGGTAAGGCACACTTTTAATATTTTGAGTAATTAACGTTTAAAGTTTTTAAATGTCTTTTTATCATTACTTTTATAAAATAGATTAAAACTCAATAATTTTTATTACATTAAATTAGGATATAAGAGCTTCTCTTTTTTTGCCAAAATAGTTATATAAAAATATTTTTTATTAATTGAGAACCAATTAAAAAAAATTTCAATTTTTAAATGAAAATTTATAGTCGCCCTATGACGGGAAGTATTCAATTTTTTTCAGTAATATAGCAGATTAAAGCACTCTTTTAAAGCTACATTTTCCCAAATTATCTCAATTTTTCCAAAAATGTGCCATACCTGGTTATTACTGGAAGCCATTAATCTACTGGAAGCCACAAATACATCAGATACACAGACAGATGTATAGTAGCAAGATATGCATTGCAATTATTACAAGATGTGTATAATATTTTTGCGCAATACATAGCTTTAGGTAAAAAAATCATTTAAATTGATATAACTTTTAAACAATAAATAGTTTTATTTTTGTAAAACAAAATTGGTTTTATTTGTTTACAAAATGACATTTTTACTCAATTGCGACCTGATGTACCCATATGGGTACATAAATTTTAACTATTTTAAAATTTTAAAAATAAAAAACTAATTTTATTTTCTTTTTTCTAAGCCTAAAAGCATCATAATTTGCTAATAGAATAATTTTTCTATGCAGCAGATATTTCTCGGGACTGAAGAGGTTAATTTTTTAATACCTGCAAACTGTTTAGTTTTCATGTAAAAATACAGTTGACTCCTCAATTCCACACAACATGGGACCAGAGGTTGTGTGAATTTTAGAAATTTGCAGATTTCTGATCATTGTTTTGTTTACATTAAAAAAAATATTTTGAATGTAATTAATAATGCAATTGAAACTATAATGATTACTTACAATATATAAAATAAAAAAATAAGTAATAAACTGAATTAATAAAAAATTAGATAATTTTTTAACTGATTAAAACATTAAAAGCAAAGGCAAATTAATAATTGATAATGTATGATTACATATTCATTATAAAGATAAAATGTATTTTTCCTAAATTATTCAATGGAACATGCCTCATAAAAGTACATTACTAATTCATCTCAAAATCATAAAATAAAGTAGTTTTATTTGAAATTTAGCCAGACTTAACTCCTTCGCGACGGGACCATTTTAGGAAATTTTTAAGGTTTTTTTTTCAACGGTTTTAAAAAACAGAAATTTGCGACTTATTAAATCGAAAAAATGCTCTGATTAAATAAGGTAAAATTTACAGTATAATTTTATTGGTGGCGATAAACACGGATTCTTAAGCCTATTTGCGGCACGTATACGTGTTGCTCGTTCCCAAGGGGTTAATAACCAAAAAAGTTTGATTAATATTTAATTATGTTTGATAAAAAGATAGTGATTACTAATGATATCAACAGTATTTTGAAATTTTTTCAGAAATAAATTTATTCCCCCTTCATGAAAAAACACCAATTTACTAATATCAACAAAAATTACAAATTAAAATATACATAAAATTAATGTTAAACTAAAAAGTCAAATTCTGTCCCTATGTCTGAAATGAATGTTTCATTGTTTATAGTCATAAATTATGTGCGAATTTAGAAAAGTCTACTGTATATTATTTTCATATAAAAATGCATCATTGAAAACTGTTCAACGCAATAAATACACAGATTTGCAATTACTTATATTAACGTATCGCATGCGTATCTGGATGCTGATAGATTTAAAACTCTTTTCTGAAAATATCTATGGACAGAGATATAAAAATTTAAGTGCCAGTGAGCAGTTTTTCACCACTAAGTTTTTTTTCTTATTTTTCATCTAAGTTTTTTTTTGAACAAATTCTATAAAGTTTAAGTGAAGAAAACAAATAAAATTTAGTGATAAAAGACTGCCCGCTGGTGCTTAGATTTTTACATTGATGTCTATGCGTATGTCAAAATGATTTGAAACTCTCCAAGTTTCTTGTAAGACTTGAAACTTTTTTTATTTAACATCTTTTGCATTCATCCATTCTAAATTGAAAAACTATTGTCTTCCGTCTCTTTTACTGTTAAAAGTTTTTTTTGTTACATTATACTTTGCTGAAGTACAGAAAATGAGGATTTTAATGATTTTTCAATACAGTCATTATTATACAAAGTTACTTATCTTAATAAGATGTATGTAAATTCAAAGCACTGTCTTGTATTTAAAAAAATTTCATTCTACTTGTTGTAAATGATCTGTTCTATTTACTACTAGTTTTAATAACTGAAAAATATGCTAGTTAAATTAAAATGATTGACATTTAGTTGATTTTGTGCATTTTAGATAAAATTTCTTCATTTAACCAATGGTTGAAGATCTTTAGACTGGTGATTAGTAACTGATGTAATTATTGATTTAGCATATGATTAATTAAATTTGTAAAGATCTGATAGAATTAATTTACTTAAGGTTGTAGCAAGAAGACATTTACTGTGTCTTACAAAGCGGAAAGTTATATTGTAAATTTATAAAGAATAACAGTTTCTTCCATTTCTTACACTGCGGAAAGAACCTATTTCTTCTGGCCGGTTTTTACCGCGTTTTTTTTCATTGAAGAAGGAACTTGTCAACCCTCATTTTTTCATACAGCCCTGTATACTATTTAAAAATTTAATCACACCACATAATGTACTAGAAATTAGATAAAAATTCAAAATTTCCCAGCAACTGTTTTTTTTTTCTTTCCCATCAAAACCATTTCCATCTAAAAAGGTTTACTTGTTCTTCGAAATAGTCAAATGTTTCCTTTTAAAGGATTATTCCGTGTTCACCAAAAACCTGCCAAAAAGGAAACACAATTGTAAAAATTTTCCATCATGGTTAAGTTTCAAATTTTAAGATAGGTCACCTTCATTGAATTCATCGTAATATAACTAAAATCTTCAAAGGTGCATTACAGAGTGGATACGTTTTAATATTTTTAGAGAATACAGTTAAAACGAATTATGTTTATATTGAAAATTTACCTAAAACAGAAAGGTGCACAGCCTTGGCAAAAGATATAACTTTGAATTAAGCCGTTTAATATTATACCATTTAACACTTGTCTAAATTGGAGTTTTTCATGTGTTCTTTTATCATTCCGTCTTAGTAGCTTTGAGTGTTCTTGAATGCATGATTCTGAAATCCAGATATTAGTTTGGGATGGGGGAGTCCTCTACGTCCAATTGACTAAGCAACTGGTCACATTATTTAATTTCAGTATAAATTACAGTAATTTTGGGTGTATAAGCCGCGGATCAAACAATTCTTTTTGGACCCAGAAATCTTAT
Organism: Maratus speculifer; assembly: GCA_964019185.1. NCBI lineage: Eukaryota > Metazoa > Arthropoda > Arachnida > Araneae > Salticidae > Maratus > Maratus speculifer. The sequence goes on from CAXHSM010001376.1 coordinate 32,795,528, forward strand.
TTAGTGATTGAAGACAAATAATTACGGCGATAGTTATATCAGTTTCTTAAAAAATTCTGGGTCAAAAAAGAATTGTTTGATCTGCAGCTTATACACCCGAAATTACGGTATATTAAATAATACGAATGTTGTAGCAATAAGCATTAACATTAGATAAAAAATTTCTGAAATCCGAAGAGTTCCTTACTAAACGCATTTGCATATTAAAATTCCACCACCACAAAAATATTTTCTCTCTATTCTTTCTAAAACGTGTCATCGTTTCTTTAGATGATATTAAGTTATTGCATTTCTCCTTAAATTTACTTTATACTAGCTGCCCTGCCCGGCGTTGCCCGGGCCCGTGATGTTATTTAGTTTTCAAATGTGTTATTTGCTTTATGACCCTTAAATTAAACTTAAATTTCTTTGATTTTATATCTATAAGTCCATTTTGTCAAAATTTATATTTTTAAAGCGGAAAAATCGCGAAAAGATATTGAATTGAAAGCACATGCTGTTTGGTATTTTGTTTTCTATGTAATTTGAATTTTTGGAAACTATGCGAACCGAAAGCGAATGAAACTGCGACGGAAAACTCAGGTTTTTACTAAATTCGTAAAAATTTTCACACATTTTATTTTGTAAAAAAGAATTCTATCCACACGAAAGTTCTAAAATGTTTTAAAGTAATGTAAATCTAGTTTATTGAAAGGCTCTAAAAAGATTGTGCTAAAATATAGGCATCCAGTTAATTTTAGCCGGGATGTAATTCGTGTTTGTTGGTGTATTTGAACGGGTTAAATCTCATATTTTTTTAAAAACAAATTGCAACATAAATTATAAGAATGTTTTAGCTTTAAGAAAATATTTTCGGTTTGTCAGGACGTGTATAGAATTGCGCCCTGCAAAGGCAAAACCGCAATGAAACGATCTGGTTTTTATTGATTTCCTCAAATTTTTCGCACTTTTTATTTTGTAAAAAAATATTTCTACTCGTCCGAACGTTTTAAAATTTTTTAAGAAGGTGTAAATTTGATCTATTGAGATGCTTTTAAAAGTTTGGGCTGAAATATGTACGCTTAGATACTTTTAGCGTAGAAAAAATATTCTATTTGTGAGTCGCAAAGTGCCTCCTTTTGCCGGTGTATTTGAAAGAGTTAAATCTTATATTTTAAAAACCGATTGCATCATAGATTATAAAAATGTTTTTAAGCTTAAAGAATATGTTTTTTGTTTACCGGTACCTATAGGATTGCGTTTTGCTAAGTCAAAACCGCAATGATAACGATTTATTTTTTATTGATTTCATCAAATTTTTCGCACATTTTATTTTGTAAAAAATCTTTCTATCCGTCCAAACGTGTCGAATTTTTTGTAGGGAGTATAAATTTGGTCTATTGAGAAGATTTTAAAAGATTGAGTTGAAATATGCACGTTACGATAATTTTAGCATGGAAAAAGCGAGTCGCAAAATGACCTTCATTTGCCAGTGAATTTGAAAGGGTTTAAATCCAAATATTTTAAAACCAATTACACCATCGGTTAGAAGAAAGTTTCAACTTTAAGATCACCTTTTTGGTTTGTTTATCTCTTAACAAATATATTACTCTCTTAACATATATCTCTCTTAACATATTACTCTCTTAATATATATCTCTTAACAAATTATTTATATCTTAAAAATTACGCCCTGGAGGGGCATTGACAAAAGGGAGAAAAACAGTTTTGAAAAAAAGACCATATTTGAATATTTGTTTTCAAAGGGTTAACTGCAACATTTTTTCGAATTCATTATTGCATTTGAGACCTAAAAATATGATCTTTCGAAATATGTGTCTTAAGTTTAACTACGTCGAGAAGTTTGGTTAATTTGGATTTAAACAAAATGATCCCAAAACAGAAATAAACGGGGGAAAATGGTTCTTCCTCCGTTTAAATGCGTAATTGAGTTTCTGCGCATGTGCAAACGTTTTCTTTCCCAGAACATTTAAAAAATGACTTTTTGATGAGAGTGAGTTCCGCTTCATAATTAATATCTATGAAACTAATCAAAATATTAAAATTCTGAGCCTCATGTGCATCAGGAGAGGTATTGGACTACTCTCAAAAAAATTTTGAGCTTCGTACGTCCCATAGATTTTGCTAGCCATCGCACACACACACACACACACACACGCGCAGACAGAGCGATTGATTATTTTATTAATATAGATTTTACGTTTAATAAGTTTATTTTTAAATTGTTGCTATTTACTTTATTTCAAATTTAATCTTTAAACTGTAAGAACACTTATACTAGTAATTGATACACCTTTGATTTCGCTAACTTCAGATAATTGGGAGTCTACTATAGTTTATAATACTACAGTAGAAATTTTATTACAGTTTATTTTCTATATTGATTTTAAATTTTCATGGTAAGTTTTATTCTTTGTTTTTAATGAAGCATAAAATCTGATAATAATTAATTTTATTTTATTGCAGATGCATAAAACCATTAATGTAACACATCACATCACTCAAAATATCTTCAATTTATGAAACAAATGCAGCAAAATATTTTCATCCGAACTTTTTGAAAAAGCAGCTTCTAACTCACAGCCAGGAAAACCTTTTATTTGTGAGTTATGCAAGAATTTATCCCAAAACAGCCTTTTTTGTGTGAGGTATGCAACAAAGAATTCTTTCATAAGAGCCATTTAAGGAACCATCTGTTAATTCATACTGGTGAGAAACCGTACGTGTGTGATATATGCAACAAGAAATTCTCTCAAAAGAGCCATTTAAGCAGCCATCTGTTAAATCATACTGGTGAAAAACCTTTCGTATGTGAGGTATGCAACAAGAAATTCTTTCGAAAGGGTGATTTAAGCAGACACATGTTAATTCATACTGGTGAGAAATCTTTTGTATGTGAGATATGCAACAATAAATTCTCTCGAAATTATGATTTGACGAAACATCTGATAACTCATACTGGTGAGAAACCGTACATGTGTGATATATGCAACAAGAAATTCTCTCAAAAGAGTCATTTAAGCAGCCATCTGTTAACTCACACTGGTGAGAAACCGTTTGTGTGTGATGTATGCAATAAGAAATTCTCCCAAAAAAGTAATTTAAGCAACCATCTGTTAATTCATTCTGGTGAGAAACCTTTTGTGTGTGAGATATGCAACAATAAATTCTATCGAAAAGACGATTTAAGCAGACATCTGTTAGTTCATACTGGTGAAAAACCTTTTGCATGTGAAAAATGCAACAAAAATTTTTCAGATAAGCGTAATTTAAACACTCATCTGTTAATCCATATTGGAGAGAAACCTTTTGTATGTGAGATATGCAATAAGAAATTCTCTCAAAAGGGCAATTTAAGCCGCCATCTCTTTATCCATATTGGTGAGAAACCTTTTGTGTGTGAGATATGTGTAATATATTATTATTATTTTTTATGTATAATGGCAACTCTTTGTAACGTGCAGTAAAAAACTAAAAGCCGTAGCGGCAGTTCTTATTATATTTAAATATCACATCTCTTTGGTTGTAACTTATCTATGTACGCTTGTTCCGGTAAAGCAATGTTTTGTATTTGTTCTTATTAAATTAATTTAGAAGTTATAAATTTACATAACTGTAGTAATTTGCGAAAATGGCGACGAGAAATTTAAAACAATAAGCTTTACCGTATACTTTTAACCGTCGTATCGACTATGTCGAAGTTAGGCCTAGTTGGTAAATTGTCAGTATTTGACGACAGCAATGAGGATTTTTCTCTTTATGTGGAAAGACTTGAGCAATATTTTTTGGCAAACGATATCGATAAAGCAAAAAAAGTTCCTGTGTTAATTTCAGTATTGGGACCTAAAACTTATAAACTTTTACGCAATCTTATAACGCCTCAGCTACCAAAAGATTTGACTTACGACGATTTGATTAAGAAGCTGCGAGATCATTTTCTTCCGGCTCCTATTACTATAGCGGAACGATTTCGCTTTCACAGAAGAAACCAAAACGATCGTGAAAGTATTTCAGAGTATATTGTGGAATTAAAGCGTTTGGCCTCCACCTGTGATTTTGGATCGTTTCTGGAGGAAGCTCTACGGGATCGTTTCGTCTGTGGCATTCGTTGTGAAGCTACTCAAAAACGCCTACTCGCTAAAAAAGATCTCAAACTTGAAGATGCTTGTGAAATAGCTTTGGCGATGGAATTGGCGGAGGAAGGAGCCAGCAACATTAAAGTTACAGTACCTGTACCTTCTAATGTCAACAAAGTGAGCAAATTTCAAAGTAAGTCGCTTAAAAATACTAAAAATCCTCAAAAATGTTATCGGTGTGGTGCATCACACGATGCAAACAAGTGTAAGTACAAATTAGCCAAATGCCATGCGTGCCACAAAATTGGCCATATTTCACCTGTATGTAAGTCAAAAGGTAAAACTGCTAACCCTTCTGCTAAAAAAGTATCAGCTAATTGTGCACAGAATAATTCTGATGAGTATAATCTGTTTACTATTAGTGTAAATAAAGTGTGTAAATATTCTAATTATATAGTTCAAGTTGAAATATGCGACAAAATGTTAGATATGGAATTAGATACTGCTGCAGATGTTAGTATAATTTCTGAAAAGTGGCTACAACAAAATTTACCACACATAGTACCTAAATGTATACCCGTTACACTGAAAGATTACAATCAACAACCCATTGCAATCGCTGGGGAAGTATCTGTTAGTGTGAAATATGAAAAACAAATGTGTGATTTACAAGCTATTGTTGTTAAAGGTGATCGACCATCCTTATTTGGGAAGGATTGGATCAGAAAATTTAAATTAAATTGGCACAAAATTTTTGCGGTGCATAAAATACTTAAGGATATGCCTAATAAAGTAGATTCAATTAGTGCATTGACAAACAAGTATAGCAAACTTTTTGAAGAAAGTTCAGAACCTATTAGACATATAAAGGCTTCATTAAAAATGAAAAAAGAAACCCAACCTGTGTTCTTTAAAGCACGTTCAGTTCCATATTCCTTAAAAAGTAAAGTTGCCGAGGAAATTCTAAATTCCAAAAAGAGAGGTGTTTGGGACTTTGTGCAACATTCTAGTTGGGCAACTCCACTTGTGATTGTTCCTAAGAAAAATGGAGATGTACGATTGTGTGGCGATTTTAAAATCACTGTTAACAAGTTTATTGATCAAAATCAGTATCCCTTACCAACTCAACAAGATTTGTTTGCAACTCTTAATGGTGGACAGTACTTCACAAAATTGGATTTGCGTCATGCTTATCAACAAATTGAATTAGATGAAAGCTCTCAAGAATACCTTACGCTGAATACGCATCTTGGTTTAGTACGTCCTTTAAGATTATTATATGGCATAAACAGTGCATCAGCAATTTTTCAGTCAACAATTGAACAAATTCTGCAAGGTATAGACCGAGTGATTTGTTTTCAAGATGACATCCTTATTACTGGTACTACGTATGAAGAGCACCTAAGCACTCTGGAGAAGGTATTTCAGCGATTTAGTGAGTACAATGTTAAACTCAATTTATCAAAATGTAGCTTTTTACAGAAGAGTGTAGAATTCTTAGGCCATATTATAGATAGTGAGGGCATTCATCCTACAGATGAGAAAGTACAGTGCATTAGAAAAATTAATGCTCCATCAAATGTCACCGAACTAAAATCGTTCTTGGGTCTTCTGAACTATTATTCAAAATTTATACGTAATTCAGCCATGCTACTTGCCCCTCTTTACAAACTACTCCATAAGGACACTCCTTGGAAGTGGACGGCAGAATGTGAAGAAACCTTTCAAAAATGCAAAACTATACTTACTTCAGATGCTGTTTTAGTTCATTATGATGACAAATTGCCTTTGAAAGTCTCTTGTGATGCTTCACCTGTGGGTCTTGGAGTTGTTTTATCTCATGTTATTGATGGTGATGAACGTCCAATTGCTTATGCATCAAGGACTCTCTCCAAAGCTGAACGGAACTATTCTCAAATCGAGAAAGAAGCTGCTGCAATAAACTTTGGAATAAAGAAGTTCCAACAGTACCTATTTGGCAGGAAGTTTACATTGGTTACTGACCATCAGCCATTAACAAGTATTTTTGCTCCTAACAAAGCTGTTCCTGCCATTGCTGCTGCAAGACTTCAAAGATGGGCAGTATTGTTATCTTCTTTCAACTACAGCATTGAGTATAAAAAAGGCTCAGAGCACTGCAATGCTGATGCCTTGTCACGTGCGCCTGTTGAATCTGAAGTAGAAACATCATCAGAAATATTTAAAATTTCTTATTGCGATGAGTTGCCAGTAACCTGCATAGAAATCGCAAAAGCAACTCGTAATGATAAAGTGTTAGGACCAGCTTTGAAGTATGTTCAAAATGGATGGCCACGGAAGATGGATAACGAAGCTCTCAAACCATATTTTTATCGTAAAGATCAACTCTCTGTTGATAATAATTGCCTGCTGTGGGGGATGAGAGTAATTGTACCAGAAAAATTCAGGAAGAGACTCCTGGATCAACTACACGACACTCACTCAGGTATATCAAAGATGAAAGCCATAGCTCGTAGTCATATATGGTGGCCAAAGTTAGATGATGACATTGAAAAACTTGCTAGACAGTGTACCGCTTGTAAAAAGAACAGTCGTTCTCCTCCTGGTACTCCACTTCAACCATGGACTTGGGCAAAACATCCTTGGGATAGAGTGCACATTGACTATGCACAAAAAGACAAGAAAAATTATCTATTGCTTGTCGATAGCCACTCTAAATGGTTAGAGGTTATGCAGATGCCTTCCACGACTTCTCCTCACACTATTGAAGCTCTACAGCAGATTTTTTCACGATATGGATTGCCATTAGAATTAGTGTCTGATAATTGTCCTCAATTCATATCAGAAGAATTTGAGTGGTTTCTGAAGTCGAATGGAATAAAACATGCTCCTATTCCAACCTATCATCCACAATCTAACGGTCTGGCTGAGAGAACGGTGCAGACATTTAAAGAAGCATTAAGTAAAATGAATAGTGATGATACAGATCATAGCTCACTGAGTCGAAAGATCTCTCGTTTTCTCATGAGTTATCGCTCAACTCCTCACTCTACAACTGGACTGTCTCCTGCTGAATTGTTTTTATCAAGACCAATTCGCACACCCTTGGCACTTGTACATCCCAGTACACAAGCTCGTGTTGAACAACAACAATGTGCTCAAAAGAAATATTATGACAGAAGCCATACTAGAAACAGAAACTTTGTGTCTGATGAAAAAGTGTTAGTTCGTTCTCATAAAAATCAAGAGTGGAGCAGAGGAACTTTAGTTAGACCACAAGGTAATAAAACTTGGGTTGTGAACATCAACAACAAGATGTATCTTGCACATGTTGATCAGCTTCGTCATGAGTACAGTAAAGATGACCAAGAGCCTACAAATCTTGATAATTTAGTCAGTAAGAGTTGTCATAGTAATGTTGACATTCTTGAAAACATTGATGCAGATGACAGGCCAGCAGAAACTTGCCCTGTAGAGAATAATACTTCTGCCACCACCGAGAAGAACACTTCTACAGTCCCAGATAATTCTGAAATCTCTGAAACTGATGCTAATGTAGGTAAAGAGAAAATATCAACCACCAAAGAAGCAGAAAAACAGTTGGTGGATACCACAAATAGCACACCAGCTGTTAAACATGAAAGAAAAACGGATGCAAATGTTCGTCGTAACCCACCACGCACTCGGAAGAAACCTTTTCGTCTAGACTTATAAATATCTGGACATTCAAAATTTTTTTAAGGGGAAGTACTGTAATATATTATTATTATTTTTTATGTGTAATGGCAACTCTTTGTAACGTGCAGTAAAAAACTAAAAGCCGTAGCGGCAGTTCTTATTATATTTAAATATCACATCTCTTTGGTTGTAACTTATCTATGTACGCTTGTTCCGGTAAAGCAATGTTTTGTATTTGTTCTTATTAAATTAATTTAGAAGTTATAAATTTACATAACTGTAGTAATTTGCGAAAATATGTAAGAAGGGTTTTTCTCAAAAAGCAACGTTAAGCAATCATATGTTAATCCACACTAGTGAGAAACCTTTTTGTATGCGAGATATGCAACAAGAAATTCTCCCGAAAATGTGATTTGAGGAAGCATCTATTCATACTGGTGAGAAACCTGTTGTATGTAAGATATGCAATAAGAAATTCTCCCAAAACAGTTCTTTAAGAAGACATCTGTTATGTCATGCTAATGAGAAACCTTTTATATGTGAGATTTGAGCAAGAATTTTTTTAAAAGATTGACTTAACCAGGCATCTCTTAATCCACACTGGTACATTAGATATAAAACAATAAATACTTTCAAAAGGATTATTTAAGCAAGCATCTGTTAATTCATGATTGTGAGAAACCTTATGCGTGAGATAAGCAACAGGAAATTTTGCAAGTAGAGTGATTTATCCAGGAATCTCTTAATTCACACTGGTAATAAACCTGTTATTGTGAAATATCAATAAGAAATTCTTTCAGGTGTGTGCATTAAGCAAAATCTTTTAATTCATACTAGAGATAAACTTTTTGTGTGTGAGAGTTGTGTCAAGATATTCTTTCAAATGATTAGTTCGAAAAAGCATCTGTTAATTCGTAATGGCGAGAAAACTTTTATGAGAGATTAACAAAAACGAATTCCAAAAAAGCTATATAAGTGCTATATTTTGCTTCTAAAAAGTGTTACTTGCAGTTAACTAACCGAAATAATCCATAAATAATAAAAAATAAATATATTTCGGTAATACTATGTTATCCCATCGACCAATTTCGCCAAATTATACAAATCGCCACACTGACAATCGAATTATACATATTGACATAATCTTTATTATAAATAACGAAAAAAGAAATAATTAGTAGAATATTAATAAAAATATTATTAAAAAGTCGAAATAAAAATCACTTAATGTCATTTTAATCACATGAATCGTATTTAATGTCATTGAATGTGACATTCACGATTATCCATTATTGGCATATAATCTTATAGTTTGGTGATAATTTTTTGGTCGACGGGTAACCTAGTAGAACCTATATTTCTTTCTATTTTTTACAATGTGTATAAAAGAAGAGTAGTCAACGAAAATTTTCCTATTTAAACCAGTAAATACACAGATCAAAAGCTATACCATGAGCCTTAGCAAACTCAATTTTAATTTTATCATACTTTATATTCTTTGAAAAGTATTAGAAATCTGATTTTTTTTTTACATTTATAAGTCTGTAAAATTTTATAACTATTGATTGCATTTATGTGGAAAAAAACTTTTCTTACACCTTATTTCTCACAATAAAGTTCTTTTATGGTAAAATTGATTTTCTTATAAATATGTAAGCTGAAAATCAAAATGTTAGTTTCGAAAAGGGTATGGGGCCTGACTTACCCGTAATATTGAAAAAAAAAAATTATGTGTGTTTGAAACACTGATTGTTATTTTTGAAGATACTAACAGTCTGTTGGCATTTCAGATGTAAGTAAGGTTTGTGATATTGTTTTTAAACTATCCTTTTCTCGTCAGGATTCCATTAAAAGAAAGTATCCTAATTTAATTGTCATGTCATTACTGATATCTGTTGTAATCTTTCATGTTCCTTAATTTCAAGATCACCTATTCTGATTGTTTATTTGTAAGGAAATAACAGTCCAATGTGATTTTGAAATGTCAATAAATATTTGAAAAAAACATTGAAATATTTGCTTACCTTAGTCAATTTAATCTCTAAAATTTCCCATCATACTTAAAAAAATATTTATGACTTCGATATAGCTGATGCCCATACTTAATTCTTACACTTACATCTTATGTTGATTATCATGTAATAATTGTCCACGAGCCGGCAGCACAAAAACCTAAGATATCGAACATTAGAAAAAAATCTTTATACGCATTTCATGCCTTTGATTTTCTGCAAACACAAAGTTAAACCTACGAGTCAACCACTAGAGGTAATAACTTTTAGCTTATGCATCACTTCATTTCTGTCAAACATGGATCATTAGAATCCCCTATTACTACTCTTCCAAAAAATAAACATTTTTTTTCTTGTGCTCTATAGCATAGGTTTTTGTACTGTCGTCTCTTTTACTGTAATTGATGTAGGATACTGAGGTTTACATTGCCACATTCGTTACTGAATATGCATTACGTACAGTCAACCAAGGTAACTTTGCTCCAGTTTTATTAAAATTCCATCCATTCTGCTATGGGGAACCTTGATCATTTATTTCCAATGAGTTGCCACACTCACACTAGTGCATCTATCAATATTTTGAGATGAAAACTTTGCTGATAACTCAAGCGATGTAGCATATTTTTTTCCTCTTTTAGATCAAAGACACCCTGATTCACTGTAGCATTTGTAGATCGTTCAGAAGGACACTCAAAATAATTCTATGTTATAATATGGCGTAGGTGGAAAATCGCTTGTGGTTTTAGTTTGCATTATTTGAAGAAATTATTGAATGAAATGTGTATGAATTTCTGAGGTTTCTGATATAGGCTTATTATAGAATAAGGAATGCAAAGTATTTATTACATGTTTATATTTCGTATATTATCGTTTGTAATCCTTTCTTTTTTCAAAAGCAATCAAACCTAAATTAAATGAGGAACATATCTTCGAGATTTAGAAAAAATATTAAAAGCCCTATTTTTATCTTTAATGTAGAAATAAATAAGGTTAATACAGGGATGAGAATCTTCAGCTTTTCACTTGATCCCTGCATAAAAATAAAGAAATCTTCTGAGTTCTGCCCCTAAAATCCATCATTCTTTAGCACACAAAATTTAAAATCTTTTTTTTTAATTCGTTAAAAAATATTTTAACAATAAATAATATATCATTTAAATTCTTCCTCTTGAAATTACTTCTAACTTCTTACTCCTATTTCATAACAAATAAACTTTGTTTAATCTTTATAATTCTTTATTTGCAAATTCATTTCTTTTGTTTCTTATTTAATAATTAAATAATAATGTGAAACAAGTTAGCATATGTTTGTAGCAGTGTATATGTATATATGCAAGAATAAATAAATATCTACACAAAAATTTTCTCCTATTGTCAAAATCTTTGTTTGTCCATTGTCATGCCTTGCCCTTCCCTCCTATCATATATCTGTTTCTTCTACCTACAATTTCATAAAATTTAAAATTTAAAAAATTCTTTATTTTTTCTGCTCTATTTGTGAATTAATTGTAACAATATTTAATTAAAATTCTATATTCTCCCTAAAGTCTTGTTTTTCTCCCACTCTTATTAAACATGGTTTATTTATTTATTTATTTTGCTTTATTTGTTACTGTTTTGTTACAACAATAAAAGAATCATTTAAGTTATCTATTCTTCCCCATTCAAAAAAATTCTGTTTCCAGTGCACACAAACTTTAAAATAATTTTTTTAATATTTTTATGTTGTACTGTTACTTTGTAGTAACAATAAATTAATAATGATCTAAAATTCCCATTAAATTTTCATTCTTTATTCCCAGAATAATGGGTAAATTTCTTGGCATGAGGAGGGGGGGAGAGAATTAAAAAGATGCTTTTAATCTTGTGTTATTTAATTATTCTCACTCCTGATAATATATTTTGTAAAACTATACGGGGTTATTATTTTAAAATCTAAAATATATAGGGTTACTACAAAAGAATCATTCAAAACCTGATTTATTCAAAATGATTTATTCATTATCTGTGAATTATCATATTCACAGATATGAATGATATATGAAAATAACGACAAAATATAAAATTTGTACACAGGTGACGTGAAATCAGTAGTTCAAGTTTGTAGACCAGGTGGCGTGGCAGCACGAGTTTAGTTCAGTCTCTCCCGAAATGGATGAAAAGCGAAAAAAGAGTTTCTGTGTCTTAGAATATGAGAAATGTTCCTCTGTCATAGAAATACAACGTTCTTTCAAAAGGCAGTACGAAAAAAAATTGTCTTTTATCACACTACAAAATGTGTGGATTGAATTGAACTACCCCCTGTACGTGTGTCGTGTGACCAAGGGGGCACACTTAAAACTTTTGTCAAGCATAAAACTGCGATATTTTGTCATTATTTACATATATAATATATTTCATATCAATCATATTTGTAAGTTTGATACTTTTGAATAAAGCGGGTTCTGAAAGTGAATGATTCTTTAATAGTAACCTTCACATACTATTCAAGTATATATAGGATTTAAGTATATGAATTGCAAAACAACAAAGTAGAAGAAAATTTTTGCTTTCCCTACACATACTGGCAAATCCTTTCCTCCCTGTTTGTTGAGAAAGAGTGAAGCAAAAATTTGAATCTCGTTGAGGATTTTAGGTAAGTCATCTTACTACAGAATAAGAAACAGGGCAGAATTTTTTAGAAAATTAAGATTAAAAGTGTTAAATTATGTGTCTAAACCACAGGAGAAATGAAAATTTGGAAGGATGGGGGATTATTTACATGCTGTTTATGCCTTTATTCATACCAGAGAGTAAGGATCTGCACGGGTGAGGCCTCGGCCTGAGCCCGGCTCGTGGGGCGGGTTCGGGCCGATTTCCATAAACGGCATTCGGGGCGGCCCGGGTCTAGTTACTAATCTTTTGGGGCTAAGCCGGTTTCAGGCGGGCCTAATTTATTTTTTCCGTACGAAGCCGAGATTGATTTCATTCTTCCTAATTTTCATGGAGCAAAATAATCAGTTCTTTTTTAATCACCCCGTATGAAAATCCTTTTTTCAACATGGCCAAATCTGTTCAAAAATCAGTAAAATTTTGCTTGAAATAGTGATAAAACTCACCGTAAACACTGGCGATAATTAATAAATAGACACTTTGTAAGATCACCATAAAACTTAATTTTTCATTTTATGGGGATTTTATAAAGTGTTTTACTCTATTTATTAAAATTTGGCTTGGTCTAATTTTTTTTGCAAAAAGGCATATACATTTAAGACGTCATTATTCCACAATTAAACGTTAGAATTTATTCTTTTTGAAGAATCGCAGATTTCTAGGCTTATTTAAAAAGAGTTAAACACATGTAAAAAAACAAACAACAACAACAAAAAACCCTGCCCATGACGGAATTTTCTTTTAAACTAGAAACAAGAAATTTTTTAAAGCTTATTTTAAACTGTTCATCCATGCAAAATAAATAGAGTAATACGCAAGGACAAAAATATGTTAGACATTTACATCTGCTAAAAAAGGAACATATTTTCTTCTTTCCATTGCGACTCCGTCTTAGAAGATTTTACTTTTACTATATACCATTTTTTAGATTTTTATGTCTCGATTACATGGAATATGGACTAATAATAGTAATGATAACTGAAACATTTACATACAACAAACAAAGGTTCATTAAAAGCATAAATATCACAGCTTACGGCACTTCTGCATAAATGGATACTATAAACAAGAAAAAACAAGTTGGAAACTGAAGGTGAAGCGTAGCAAATGAGGTGCGTTCGTATGATAACGAAGTTTTAAAAATATTCAGATCTTGATGATATAGTAGAGCGTACTTCGGATACAGTATGGTGGTGGAAACCATTTTTGTGTTCCTGTAAATATACAGGAATAATTTTATCACATGTCAACAACATATATCATATTCATAAAATGTGAAATAGCTTAGTATAATTAAAACAAGACCCAAACAATGTTTCCCCGTATAGAATTATGCAGTGGAATACTTTTGTGTGGCCCTGTAATTTAATAATAAGTATTCTTTGCATCACAGATTATACGGAATGTATATTTTAGTATATATATTCATCATAGGCTCATGTCAATTCTATTATGTTCGAAAGAGTTTAACACCATTAAAATGCATTTGAAACTTTTTCCCCCATTCACCGTTATGTAACGGAATACTTGATCTATGTATCGGATTTTCATAAAATTTGAAATGACTCGATAAAATTATGTAATATTTATATATTTTAAATTTGAAACGATTAAAATGCATTTGAAACTTTTTCCCCATTGATCGTAATGTAACGGAATATTTTTAATTGTCCCTGTAATTGATCTATGCATCCGATTTTCACAAAATTTGAAATGCCTCTACAAAATTATGTAATCATTATACATTTTAAATTTCAAGAGATTCGGTTCAGTAGTTTTTGCGTTGTTATATGCGGACAGACAGACGGACGGACTGAACGACAAATATAGGATGCTACGCATTTACATAATTACGAACGCACCTAAAAATGACTGTGATAAGTTTTTTTCGTTTGAACTCTTCCGTAAGAGTAAAATCAATGTTCTGTAGAAATTCATTTGGGCAAAAATTAAAAAATTTTTTCGGACTGGGCCGAGTCGGGCCTTTTTTTTATATCGAACAGGGACAGGCTCCGGCCGATTTTTTTTCTTTGTATGGATCGGCCGGGCTTGGGCCTCGAAATTTCGGACCATGCAGACCTCTACCAAAGAGCAACAGATTGTTTAAAAATAAAGTTTCAGAGAATTTTAATTTAGAATGTGTACGTGTCAAGACTCAAGAAGGGGACTCATGAATGTTGATGTTAAAGAGATAATTTAAGTGGCAGATAATCTATTTATTTTATTTAGAGAACAATAAACAGGACTCTTTGTTTTCAAATGTATAACTTTTGTATTTTAGGGGGAATAAGGGATAAATATCAGTTCTGAAGAAAGAGAATTTGAAATTAAGATGATTTATAAATTGAGATCAAGAAATAAGACAGAGGATTTTTATTATAGAGTTTGAAAAACTAAAATGCCTAGTTATTTAGTTCTTGCTTGTAGAAAGAAACAAATAGAGCAGGTATTTTTAAATAGGTTTGCCGTATTTTCGTTTATTATAGCCCGCGGCTTATACAAGAAAAAAGCCTTCCAAAAAGCCGCTGCGGCTTATACACGGTGCGGGTTATACAAAAGCTTTTTTTTTTTAATTGGAAACCGTGATAATTTTTCTACAACTTTTAAACCTCAAAACGTTTGAAAAAACATCAAAAATTGTAAATTGTTTTCGCTATGCCGCGAATTTTAGAGAGTTCTCCCATGTTTGTAAAGGCTTATTTTTTTTACTGCTTAAATACAGTTATTTCTGGGTTTGGAAGAAATGTCGCAACTATCGCCAAGTATTGCACCGATAGATCTATAATAGCTACCGTATATACTCTCGTATAAGTCGTGAAATTTTAGACAAAAAAAAGAACTTCAACGTGGGGGGTCGACTTATACGCGAGACCTAAAAAAAATCTATAAATTAAATATCAGAAAATAATTTGCTAGTGAATCGGTGCTGCAGCACCCCATTCTGTTTGTAGAGTACAAAATCCAAAATCCGGAACCTTTCCAACCTCGACGATTCTGAATTTAAGATCATTTAAGATTTAGTTTATTTTTCAAAAAAATTAATCTATCCTACCCAGTTGTAAAGAACTAGAAAAAAGTGCGTGATTTATGTCATTTCTAAACGATTCAGAGCAGTTGTTCTTTCTGAAACGATTCCAAGGAATGGGTCCTTTACAGAGTCGCTTCATTTCAGAATGAGTACAAGGAATCGAACTTTTCCGGAGTCGTTTCATTTCAGACAGAGTCCGAGGAATCGTATCTTTTCGGATTTGGTATCCTACATGATTCAGAGCAGTCGGTGTTTTTCGAAACGATTCCGAGGAATCGTTCCTTTACAGAGTTGTTTCATTTCGAAACGAGTTCAAGGAATCGATCTTTTTGGGAACCAATGAGCTAAGATACGTATACATTTTATGTCCGAAATTTTAAATTTATCACCGATTTTTTTTTCGGAATTTTTTTTTAAAAATATCACGCTTCTTTAAACAAAAATGCGCGTAAACGCCGCATCGCTTGAAATTTTATCTTAAAACACGTAAACGCCGTGGCGTTTTTTTCGGAAATTACAGTACTGATAATCTTAATTTTTTAGCCCAATTACTGTAGATATTAGGCATCACGAAAAAATTTGGTAAATTTGTGTTAAAAATTATGACTAATGGCTTCTAATTTCGAACCCTGGTCGAAATATACGTTCGTAAATAGTGTATAGCCCGCGGACTATACACCGATGCATCTTCGCGGGTCATACACGAACTTTTTTTACTGCACTGCTCGATTTAGGGGTGCGGGCTATACACCCGAAAATACGGTAAATGTTTGAAACTTTGTATGTTGTGAGAAGACGGAAAGAATAAATGTAAATTGCAGTGGTGTATATATTTTTATTATTACATTTTTTTAATTAATCTAATTATCATTATGTATTTTTACATTTCATATAATAATAATAACCCTTTTTGCATCGATAAAAAGTCTGGTTTTTCTAAAGAAAGTGCTGATTTTTTTATCTTTGAAATTGGGTTATAGTAATTATTACACTTATTGAATACTTAATACCAAATTTATTAATTCTGTCACAATGCTTGGTTATTAGAGATGGTAAATAAAGTCATTTTTGGCTTACATGCTGCATAATTTCATCCTTGTGCAAGTAATAGTATCTAACAATTTGTTATTTTTTAATTGATAACTAATTGAATTTACCGTGTGACGTCAACCGCGGGTAAACAGAAGAAAAACTTCAATACTTCAATGAAGAACATTTTAATACTATTTTCCTTTTTTGCATTTAACTGTCTTTTCAGGGGGTATCTCCCCGCAAAAGTCAGGCTGTTACCATTCGTGGCTAAAGTCCATTCTTAGATGAGGAATAGGGTAGGTAACGGATCCGTTTGTTCTCTTCGCCGAATCTTGAAGCTATCACCTCCGAGATTTCATCGCCAAAAGAGTGTCCTTTTTTGGCGGTGATCCCTTCTTGGCAATTTTCTGCTTTCATTGTCATAATAAAAGAAACGTAACGCGAAATCGGTTTAGCGCGCATAATCTCCGAAATTACGTGATGGTGGGGTGATGGTCAATACTTCAAGGAAAGATTGATATTTCTGAGTCCAGTTATATGATAAGTCTATGAGTCCATTCCCACAAAAAAAATCTTAAGAGAATATCTGTAGAGATTTGGCCCATTTTTTAGAAAAATCTGCAGATATTTTTAAGGATCTCTTTAAAAAATATCTAGTTAGTTTTGAGGTAAAAATACATTTGCAAAATTTTTCCAGATTTCTGTAGAATTTCTGAAGAAAGTGGATTTTTGATAATATTAAGATTATATTTAGTAGGGTTGCTGTGAATGCTGTCAACGATTGTTTTAATTCAGAGGCCATTACGAAAAATGTTCGAAATAAATTCAAAACCTAAGTACAGACGACATTTTGTAATGAGACGAATACACACCATTAATGTCATTTTATTCATAAAAACTTAATATTTTCTGGATAAAAATTTACCTAGTTATGATACTTTAAATGATATGATACATTTATGATACTTTAATACTTTTCTGGCACTAAAAACACGTTTTATCTTTTACGGTGTCTAAAAGTTAAAAATTTATAATTCTAAGTGTAATAACTCAGTAAGTATAGCCATAAAGAATAAGTTTTCGCTGTTTTTTTAGAACATGGAGAAATGTTTTCTAAATAAAACTTATCGGTCCCTCTTTCGTTGTTTAACTATTTGAAATACAGCTATTTTAATGTAAATTGATTTTTAAATGATGCATAACAAAATTTGAAAGGTATTTACAAGTGAAATTATGTCTCTAAAATTAATAGTTTAGAAATTGGTCTTTTAATAATCAATAAGAAAAGATACCCTGTACAAAAGCAAACAATTTTTGCAACATGATTTGTAAAAAACTGAAATTTGGTTCATAAATTTATTGTGACCATATCAATCAGCACGTATCCATAGCTAACACTATAAGAACATAAAAAATATACATCTCTAATCTAATGTAATAAGTTATCGTTTCAATTCAATTTATAATTTTTTTGTAAATTATAAATTGAACGTTTTTTCTTGGCACACAGTGATTCTCAATTTTTTTAATTACAGGATCAAGTTTATTTTTATCACTCTCTTTTTCAAATTTGAACTTGTTGTAGATAGAGACGCGTTCATCTCTTAACAGTTTCAATATAATGGCAATCTTCGTCTTTAGAGGATTTCTCCGAAGCTATCAAAAAGTTTATATTTTTTTGATACCATTTACTGAAATTGCCAGCTACATTCCCTCTAGAGAAGTTCATTTCTGCTGGACGCCTAAATATTTCCATGATTATCACTGATATGACACTAAAAGTCCACGTTGTAAGAGAACACCAAAGTTCTATTTCAAGCAGTTACTAATAATCATTATCAATCGGCGAGACTTTAAACATCCTGACACCATGCTTCATATTGATTGATTCTTGAACATTATAGTTAGTGGTTATAAAAGTTATTTATTAAAAACATATACAGAATTAACTTTATATATACAGTAGATCTACGTTACAAGTTTCAGGTAATCAATCAACATCGCAGGCTACATTTTTAAGCATGAATACACAACTCTGTTGCCATTTACATACAACAAATAACTAGAAAACATTTACAATTAAGATTACAATTAAAGCTATATATCTTACAATGGGATGGAGAACATTTTTTGATAAGACAGACTTCCCTAGACTGGATTTTAGGGCTGTATCCGAGCTCTTAAATGTAAATAATGTTTTGTTTATATGTTTTTATATAACAATTTATGTTGTAAATAAATTGTTTGTTTATTTTAACTGAATGAGTTGTTTTTGATAAGCCTCCTCACAACGTGTCCGATATCATGTAGCAATATTGGTGGTGGCAACATATCAAAACAATGGAACATACTTAGAAGTCGGCTGGATTAAGATGGAGTACAAAAATGACTTTATGGAATATTTAAATATACAATAAAACCCCGATAATTCGGATTAACTGGGACCGGACCCAATCCGGATTATCCGGAGAATTAAAAAAAAATGAAATAAAATAAAACATAATTACAGAAAATCACGTTTATATTAAACTTATTGAATAATTACAGACAGTAAAAATGTTTACTTTGCTTAATTTTTCCGAAAAGATTTCAGAAAAAGTTTTTTTTTATTCAGAATACGACGATGAAACAAGTTAATGTTATGAAAATTAGCTTCTCAAACTTGAAAAAAAATGACCAAATCGATCCGGATTAACGGGGTGCGAATTTGCGGGATTCTACTGTATTTAATTTTTTGTTATGTATAACTATTGCAGAAAGAAAGATAGGTGGTGCATACTTCCGACTGCAAAAAACAGGAGCAATGTTTCAATAATCTTTTCGAAAAAAAGCGGAGGTTTGCTTTATCTTTTACTTCCACAAAATAGTTGGGAAAG
Source organism: Maratus speculifer (assembly GCA_964019185.1). Taxonomy (NCBI): domain Eukaryota; kingdom Metazoa; phylum Arthropoda; class Arachnida; order Araneae; family Salticidae; genus Maratus; species Maratus speculifer. The sequence continues at coordinate 32,814,861 of CAXHSM010001376.1, forward strand.
ATTTACTTATGTATGCTTTCACTTAAAAAAAAAGGTATTTGCAGCTAAATGCCTAAAAGAAATGCCACACCCCCATCCCAATGATATTTTGTACTTTTATGTCTCACCTAACTTAAACAGTGACTGAAGTTACATTCTTGTTTAAAAAATAATAGGTCATAATTTTGATGATATGAATGTAGCCTCATTTACACTTAAGCGGATAGTTCGTTTCACTTCAACTGGTCAAAAATGCTAGAAAACAGTTTTTACCTTTTCACAAACTTACTATTAAAGCAAGTTCAATGACATTTTTTGGATTGTTAAGCATAGCATTACTTTTTACAACAAATAAAACTGATTAATGAAAGATATTTAAATTAATTATGAAAAATTAATTAAGGAACCTACTGGTTTTTACTTTCTTCTATCTTCAATAGAAGAAAGTATTGTAATGGAAATTTTTTTCAACTTCCGGTTTTCGACGGATTTACACGTTTTAGGGGTCAGAGATTACAAAAAATATGTTTTTACAAAATGTCTGTCTGTGTGTGTGTGTGTATGTCGCCATTCTACCATCAAAAAGTGCATGAAGTTATGCATAGAATTGAACCAAATTTTTTGTGAATGTTTTTGGCTGTGGCAAGCAGATACTCGTTCAGTTTTGAAATATTCCGCCGGAAGGCCGCACTGCAATCGCTATTTTTGTGCCATTTTCAATATTGTACCGACCAAAAGTATATGAAGTTATGCATCGAATTGAACCAAATTCTTTGTGTATCTGTATGACTATGGCTAGTTGGTCCTCCCTGAATTCGAAAAAAATCCGCCGGAAGGGGGCGCTGCAATCGCGATTTTTGTGCCATTTTCAATATTGTACCGACCAAAAGTACATGACGTTATGCATCGAATTGAACGAAATTTTTTGTGTAAGTGTATGGCTATGGTTAGTTGGATCGCCCTGAATCTGAAAAAAATCCGCCGGAAGGGGGCGCTGCCATACCGAATTTTATGCTATTTTCAATATTGCACCACATAAAAGTGTATAAAATTAGTTCTAGAACTGAACTAAACATTTTGTATATGATTTTTTTTTTTGGTAAGGCAAATAGGTCCTCCCTGAATTTGAAAAAAAAAAATCTGCTTATCATTCTATTGTCCATCGGCTCTTTCAGAGACGGAAATTCGTTTTTACTCCGATTAATTGATTGAAGCAGAAATTTAAGATGAAAATCAAAGTTGGTAAGGTATTGAATTAAAATTATTAAAGCATTAAAATGAGTAACTATTTTTTTAATTAAAATATATGTATGAGATAGAAGAAAGTTTTGGGATTGGCACATCCAACTAGTTTTACGATATGTCACTGCGCGCATGATTCATCATAAACTCTTAAAGATAATGGGCTGAAATTTTCTGTATGCATTAATATTATACTTCTTCATGAAATGAACTAAAATCTTACAAGGAAGGTCTCCATACGGGATACTCAGAAAAATCTGAAAAAATTACAGAATGTTCTTCTCATATAGTTATGTATGTTTATAAAAAAAATTTCGGCGGAAACTCCTTATAACGTCCGTAAAAAAAAATAATAAAAATTTCGATTATTTGGCGATTTATCTCCGGTTGGCGAAAAGACGAAATTTTGAAAAATACGCTTTTACGTTTCAAATACTTTTTAAAGAAAAACTTTCTATGTTCAGTTTATTTAAATAAGTTTAGTTTAAGTAATTTTAGTTTTGCATTTTTACTTTACTTTAAGTGTAATTTTGTTATATACGTTTATATGTACTTCTAACAAAATGAAATTAATATATTTTATCATTTAAAGCACAATTTAAATTCATTAAAATTGTTCCAAATTGAAAATACACTGTTAAAAATCTGCTGCATTTTGTTGCAACGCACTCCCTTGCTTGTATAGAAAACGGTTACTTGGCCGTGAAATGGAGCTTTCTCATTGGTTGGAATAGAGATATTATATACAAGCGGTGGAGTGCGTTGCAACAAAATGCAGCAGATTTTTAAAGTGTATGACACGGTCAATTCACCGTGTGATGGAGCATTCTCATTGGTCAGAAGAGAGATATTCTATAAAAGTAGTGGAGTGACGTTGCAGTAAATGCTGCAGATTTTTAACAGTGAAGTCAATTAAAATCAATTTTCAGATTCGTTAAAATCGTCTGCTTTTGGCGAGGAAATGCACTGCTCGCCAAATCCCGCGTCGCTTTCAGTTTTTCACGCCAATTATTCCTAACTATTTTATTTTTTACATATCTAATAATGTAAATCCGCCGCTAATTTTCACTGATCCTTAATTACCTACATGAGTAGTTTAATTCGTATTTTTTTCAAAAAATTCTGAGTATGCCCCCAACGGAGACCTTCCTTGTTAGAATTATCTTAAATAGTAAAAATTTCATTTTAAAAAATGCGTGAGAAAATTTACACATTTTCTTTTTTAATTTTAAATAAAATTTTTATAAATAAAGATAAATAAAAGATTCTAGTTCGTTACGTCAAAAAAAGTGGTATATTTAATTTAAAATTTATTTAAAGTTCCTAAATTAAATTGAACACCCGATACCATGCACGCAATAACGTACAGTAATTGGGAAACAATAACAAAAATTACGTAAATTTAATTAAGTTGTCCTAATTAAATTAAAGGTTTTTCATCAATCTGTTTAGTTTATTCTAACAAGCAATGCTATACTTCACAGTTCAAAAAATTTCACTAAATTTGCCTTATTAATTAATTTGTGAAAAGGTATAGAAATTGAATCGCATTTTTAACCGATTGAAGAAGGAATTATCCCATTAATTAATAGTAAATCAAAGTATAATTATTATTTGTTGTTTATTACTTAAGTTGATGCACGTTAAGTTTATGTGTAAGATATAGATAATATTTTTTAACTATAACAAAAACGTTTAGCATTTAATGTCTATCTTTTGATAATCTTATTCACAGGCATGCATGTATATTTATGCTGTGCAATTTCAATCGGTGCTTCTTTCCTACAGGGAACAGATAGCTAAACTCAAAAGCAAGATCTTCTGGGGAGAAATTTCAAACTATATTACCAACTGATTAATTGAAATCTTTAAATTTAAGCAAACCCATCTTTGAACAAATGTGAACATAACTTGGTCTTAGAGATAACTGAGAGCAAAATCGCAAAAAGGAGAGTTTGAATTTGACAGACATCCAGACAGCATGTGTTTTACGTTTTTCTCTGGAAAAAAAGGTTCATTTCGAACTTGGAGCGATGGTAGAAATGCTATTAAAGGAAGCGCCAAAGTGGTTTTGATGTCATTTATGACGGCCGATTATCTGCACGAGGGATGTTGGCCCTGGGGCGGAGTGCCTCTTTCTAAACGGAACCTAACCCGTATTTATGCAAGGTTTCCCAAGGTTAGAAGAAAACCACAAAATCTCTGAACGGTTAGGTCAACGGGCGCGATTGGGTTCGAACTCAGAATCTCCTAATTACTAGCTTTGAAAGCAGAACCTTTCAGCCACTAATGTGTGTGTGTGGGGGGGGGGGGTAAAAACCCAGTGCATAATAGTCGAACTCAAAGCATTTGTGCGCCAGGAAATGACCACTGTTTTAGTCCAAGATGTTTCGATAATACGACCGCTGCCCTTTTTGAAAACAAATGACCAGTTTCCATTTAACTAATGCGTGTTGCGTACGCTTTCACAATTTTAAACAAATATTCACCGTTTAATTGAATCACTTCGTTGAGTAGAATTTCATTCAACAAAACTCAATATTCTTAAAAAGCCAAAAATTTTTAATATTAACTTAACTTTTGAAACATAAATGCTGCTAATTTGCCTAAATAGAGATTCATATAAGGGGCTGTTATACTAATTATTTTTTCTCTGAAAGGAGTATTAACTCCATTCGCCCTTCGCGGCGCTAGTATATGGACATTGTTTTAAAGAGAACATTTTTGCAGTTCTTTTTTGACAGGTTTAATTTTTTCCCTACCTACGTCAAGTGCATACTATAATCAATTACTTTTTTTCTTCTTCTTTGTTTCTAATAATACGGAAGTATACTAGTAAAGATAAAAAGTATAGTGAAAAGAGCTTCAACTGTAAAACAGTGGGATTGAAAATGTTTTTTACTCCTAATACTTTCCCCAATCCATATGAAAAATTTCTTAAAATTTTTTGATATGTTATAGGGTTGCATAAATTCTTTATTACCGCAGGTATAACATTTTTTTATAATTTTTCAAATTTTTTTCAACTTATGTATCTGTATATATGGTGCATATTATTCGAAGATTGATTTTGTGAAGGTCGCTGGCCATACAGATTGTATTATTTGTAGTGAAATTTTGTTCTAGCTCAGATAATTATGTAATTCATTTTTAAAATCGAAATCAACTGTATAATTTCCTGGAAAATTTCTCCAAATGGTTAAATTTTCATGGAGATCTAGATCACCGGTTCGGACATATTTTACATACCTGCTTTAAAATTAAAGTTACAGTTAAATTTTTCATACAGATACTTTTTTTATTCTTTAATTCTTTATTTCATTTTTCGAAAATATTACTTCAATAAAGCCTTTCTTATCACATAAGATACTGAGGTACAATTTCACTTTTCACGTCGGAATAATATTTAAATTTTGGGGAAAAATTACTTTATAGTGAAATAAAAAATAAGTAATTATCAAAAAACCTTTACATAAAAGTTTACTAAAATCCCATGAATGGGTCCAGAATTATTTACTTGTTATGAAAATGACATTGTGCTTATGAGAAAGTTTGGTGACTTAGAACAAAAAGTTTACTTTTTTTACGGAATGCAGAATCCTAAAAAGAGATAATAGTAAATGGTATGACAATTACAGGATTCATATTCAATTTTGACAATAAAAATATATGTGATTTTCAGGAGATGTTTGATATGATACAAAATATGCTTTCTTAGATTAATATTTTGAGAAAATCTACTGGAATATAAAATGGTGTTTTAATGGTGTTTTAAATGGTATTTTTATGGTGTGCAAAATTTAAGGACGAGTTCCAAAATGCGAATTTTCAAGGGATTTTTCAAACGACAATTTTCCACGCGAATATTCAAAAGAAAGTAATATAAATCGAATAATTACTATCCCTGCTTAACAGCTAGTCCATGTGACATCTCATTCAGGTCACACATGGTCACAAAATCAGTCACTATGGTAAAACAAAATATAGGAAATTCCATATGTCTCTTTTATGAATCTGAAATGACTACTATATGTGACTCCACTGAGAGGTCATTGTGACTGCTGCTCTGTGGCGAGTCACCAGGTGACTGTACAAGTCATTTCATTTGGACTGTCGTGTGACCTTTCATCTGGAGACTCAATTTCAAAGTCATTATGAATGTTGCATTATGATAAATCACCAAATAATGTCACATCAATGTCACATGGGGACTTTCTGCCACAAAACTTTGTCAAATGGTGACAGACTCTACTGTGAAGTAACCACTGTGAAAAGTGGTGAAAAGCCACCATGTGAATTTAATGGGACATTATTTGTTAATTTATCATATTGCAACGTTCAAAATGATTTTGAAATTGAGTCTCCAGATGAAAGGTCACACAAGAGTCTCAATGAAACGACATTGTAAAGTCATCTGATGATTCACCCTAAAGCAGCATTCATAATGATCTGTCAGTGGAGTCACAAAGAGTAGACATTTGAGATCATAAAAGAGATGCATGGAATTTCCTATTTTTTGTTTTGCCGTAGTGTCTGTGACTCTTGTGACCATGTGTGACCTGAATGAGATTTTATATAGACTAGCTGTTATGCAGGGATAGTAATTATTCGAATTATATCACTTCCTTTTGAACATTCGCCTGAAAATTATCGCTCAAAAATCCCTTGAAAATTGGCATTTTTGGACTCGTCCTTAAATTTTGCATGCCAGTGTATTTCACAAAAAATGGTTTTCACTTACATGAATCAAGAGATCTATTAGGTTACTCTTATCAAAAAATTATTCCGGTCATGTTTCACTAACAAATGGTTTATCCCCTCTATGAATCAAGAGATGCCTTCTTAGATGATGATTATGAGAAAAATTTTTTGAACATACTCCACAAACAAATGTTTTTTCACCTGTATGAGTCAAAAGATGACTTTTTAGATGATGATTATGAGAAAATGCTTTGGAACATGTGTCACAAACAAAAGATTTCACTCCAGTGTGAGTCAAAAGATGTTTTCTTAGAGTACTGCTTTGAGAAAATGTTTTGGAGCATACATCACAAATAAAATGCTTTTCTCCTGTATGTATTAAAAGATGGTTTCTTAAAGTACTGTTGTCATTAAATCCTTTGGAACATACTTCACAAACAAACGGTTTTTCTCCTGTATGGGTCAAGAAATGTCTTCTTAGATGACCATTTAGAGAAAATGCTTTGAAACATATGTCACAAACAAAAGGTTTTTCTCCTGTATGGGTCAAGAGATGATTTCTTAGACTAATATGTTGATAAAATTCCTTGGAACATGCTGTACAAGAAAAAGGTTTTTCTCCTGTATGTATCAGGAGATGGTTTTTTAAATTACTGTTATCTTTAAATGTTTTGGAACATACTTCACAAACAAAGGGTTTTTCGCTTATATGAGTCTTTCTTAGATGATTTTTTAGATTACTATTCCTAGAAAATCTTTTGAAACAGATTTCACAAACAAAGGCTTTCCGTTCAGTATGAATCGAGAGATGTTTTCTCAGATAACTCTTTTTAGAAAATCTTTTGAAGCATACTTCACAAATAAAAAGGTTTTCTCCTGTATCAATGGAGAAACATTTTTCCTTATTATCATTTTTAGGTACAAAGTGCTGTTCACCATGTTTTTCTTCGGATTTTTCTATTATAATTGATGACATTTCCTTATAGGTGAAGGTTTTATTCTGGATGATAACAGAATTTTCTTATAGTATCAGTATGGAGAGATTGGTAGCATTTTTATAGAAAGAAGTGATTTATAGAACTTTAGCAGAAAAGTTTTATGTACCTTTGAACCTAAAAACAGAGAGAAAAATACTAAACACACATTTCATGAAAAATGGCATAAAAATTTTAATTAATTAAATTCTGAATTTGATAATTTTTATTTCCTTAAACCGTTCAAAAATCGGACATTAAATTATCGCATTATGTAAAAAATGGTATTAGTAAAAAATGTGGAACAATATTATCCACCTTTTTTTGTCAAGAAGTACTGCTTACTCCTTGAAAAGGTCAAATGAAAGAAGATCATATTGCAGTTAAATCCATTATCAAACAAAAAGTTATAAATAAATATTTTTAAGTAGTAGATATTTAAATCAGTTAAGTATGTGAATAATACATTTATAACCCAGTCTGTACGTCATTGTAAATCTATAGAAAGAAAAATCAGAAAAGGCTTATAAAAAATAAAAATATATACTTATATCTATATCATTTCGGGTAGAGGGCATTCCAGAAATAATTGAATAAGGAAGGGAATGGACTCGAAAATTGCCGAAAAGTTGATTTTGTTATACAGTAGAGCTCCGGTTATCCGAAAATCAGTTTAACTAAAAGACTTTAAAATTCATTAAAGTCCTTTTTAAATATGAAAACTGTTATTGTCAACATTATTTTTACCGATGTCAAACGACACCTTTCAGCATGTCGTGATTTATAATTACTATTTTGCTTGTAAGTTTTAAATGAAAACAATTTGGAATCATTTTTAATACATTGGAGAGTTGTTTTAACACTCATCAGCTTTAAAAATTAGAAACAAAATAAGTAAAAATATAGACTTTGAAATATGTTATTGGATACTAATAGAAATATAAAAAAGCATGTTTTTTAAGAAGCAAAAAAACAGAGTCAGCTTACTTATTTGATCCATTGTTTAATTTCGGACACTTTATAAGACACATCTGACACTTCATTTTTTCTTTACAAAATATACGTTACGATTTTATTTTGTTTTGCAACTTTGCATCGTTTCAAAGCCACTTTATCATGCCACCTTTTAAATAACAACATATTTCATGCTGTTGCATCTTCTTGTACTTCAATATATCAAAGTGCCATGTCTAAGATCTTAGTAGAATCACTTTGTGGTTTCTCATTCAGGATATTTTGAATATGGTATTGCAACATTTTTATTACAATTATGTTTTAAATTACGCTCACAGATTTCCACCAAACAAGTTTTCACCATGTGTCTCGTTATCCGAAAATTCTTATGGAACTCTGGTTAATCGAAAATGCTTTGGTCAAATGCTTTTCGGATAATCGGGATTTTAGTGAATATATATAATCTCAAACCATTTAAATTTACTGACGGTACAGATGCATCATTATATTAACATGACAAAGTGTCGTCTCTTTGAAAAAAAATTGAAATCTTTTGAATGATTTCAAGATTTAAAAAAAGATTGAAATCACTCTTATGTTCATAAGAGCGATTTAAATTATAATAAACTTTCATTTGCATCACCGAGAACATTTCTTAAAAGAAGTATTTAGTTTATTGATTCTGACTATGCCAACATTCTTTCAAAACAAGACCATCCATTTAAAGCATTTATTCAAAAATTTTTAGACTTGTTTAAAAAGTTAAGAAATGTGTAAAAACGAGGTCTCATTTTCAATTTTAGATCAGCATTTTTAAAAGGTCTTTGATCTGCTGCATAGTATTTCCTATAATGTTGTTTTAATTTATCATTAGATGGAACAACTGAGTTTATTGTAAATGTTTTCGTTGAATATCTTTATCACCTTTCAGTTTGAATATAACTTCGGTAATGTAACATGCATTAGTTTTTGCTTTTTATTTTTAAGAAAATTAACTCCTGAAGATGGTTTTAAAGAAAAACTGAAATGTCTAGTGCCTTTTCTTTTAATTTTTAGATCTTTGCTTATAATCTTGGAATAGTACGCACTGGATAACAATATATAGTTTTGTGTCTAACAGCATATGTCAGCATGCAAAACATTTTAAATCAGGTTACAGTAGAAAGTGAGATTAACAAGTGGATTGAATTACTGGGGTCACTGTTAAAGTATACAATCTCTGTTAATAATATTTTTCGACTATAACGATGTAGAATCCACAGCAGTCATCTGACATATTAAACACCTATCTTGCCTGAACCTGCTGATTGATGTTTCAAATTAAATTTATCGATTTTAGCTTCAAAAATTTCATCTGTGTTACCGTTTCTTATCGTGTATGTACCAATCAGTAACTGAAGGAAGGGAGCTAATATTTTGCATATTTCCCAAGTACAGGTGGTCACATGGTATGGCTCATCAAATTAAAAATGAAAACATGCATTCTCTCAAATCAATAGAACATATAAATCATTGGTCAATATGATGAACAATGCCATTGTTTGAATTAGATATCTGCTAACATGTTGATTTTTAATACTACACAGTTAATGAAGATTTCAGGGGATGCCCGCTGAACAGACATCGCCCCTTCTTTGCTAATGAATATCATTGTATAATAGCTCCTTACATCTGCAGGAATGGTTATGAATAAATAAGTAGAAATCTCATTTGAGAGCAAATTTGTCTATCAGAATATATTTGGGCTATACATATATGTTAAAAACTTTAAGGAAATTTTCGACTCCTTCCCTTAAGATATGGATATCTTATTATTCCTGAAGCACCCCTTATTCCACCCCTGATATCATTATTAATGCCTAATGATTATTTTTATTTTCCCAATTTTTTTCAGTTCTTTTTTATACATTTTCACTGAAATACAGATAGGCATAAAAAAAAACTATTTTGTGCAAATTTTATATAAATAAGCTACAAGAATTTTTACAACTTTATTATGTATTTGTGTGTTTGAACGTTGTAAAGAATCTTGTAACTTACACACAGATATGGTTATACATTTATTATTTTCATACTTTACTGATTCAAGTAGAGTAAGTCAATAAAATATAACTTTTATATATGAAATAACTTTATATCAATTAAAATTTAAAAGACATAAAGTTGTACCTTAATTTAACCAATCTTTTGGGATCAGCAACCTTCTTTCTTATATGAAGATTATTCATTAAATCAGTACAAAGAAACTTTTTTATACAACAAAACAAGTTAAGAAATGGCTATAAATTCAGAAAAAAATATTCACTTATATTAATAAGATTGTTAAACATTTGTTGTTTTAAAAAAATACACTGTATAAAATTTGATTATTTTTAAAGTTTTCTTCATCTGACAAAACCCTGTCTGTCACGGAATCTATACACAAACACTGAATAAGTCAGACTTTAAATTTTGTGTACTTACAGCTGAATACCACATGTCACATGACACATCATACAATTTTGAAAAAAACTTATTATTTTAATTAAATAATTTTTTTCAATATCTTCCCTGCATTTTTTGTGATTTAAATTTCAAAAGAGAGCCTTAATTTCAACATTTTCCATGCAGACATCATAGCTTAAAGGTAAAGCATCTAGTAAACAGAAGATTTTTCATTTGAACCCCAAAGATGGAATTTTCATATTAATATGGATTTAATAAGAAGAAATTTCATCATATTTTTGACCAATTTAAGTGTTTATATCATTAGGTTTTGTTCATCAGGGGACATTCATAATATTTTTGAAATACATCTCCTTGTCAAAAATGTTAAAAACCTATATTTATTTTCATATTTATATAATTCTACCTTATATTTATATTTAATAAGTAAAGTTTATTTGCTTTTAATAAAAAATGTATCTAAATAAGTTGTAGAAAAAATAAATTAAAATTTTTGAAGAAACATATTTAGAATAGTAAACAAAATTTTAGACTTTGGAAAACTTAATTTTTGTAATATTATTATTTATTAAATTTTAATGTGTTATTCAAAATCTGCAGGTATATTATATTATTAAGAAACTTACTTATAACCAAACTTAGTACGTATAGTTTAAAATAATATTAAAGATTAGACATTTTTAAGGATAACATTAACATTTTCTGAACATTAGACACTTTTGAAGAAAATTCTTTTAATCAGGTTGAGTATTCAACAGTCGTTCCCAATCTGAGAACTTCTATTTTTTAACTTCTTTAAAATAAACTGAAAGGGGGAGGGGGAGGAAATTGCTTTTAATATAATTTGTTTAAGGTGGGGGAGGAGGAAACGACCCAAGGTGTTGCTTTTGTATTCCTGGAATACAAGTCTCCTTTATCCTTCTAAAACCCATCTGTCTTTCATTCAAAATTGGATGGCTCCCTTGTTATCAGAAAACCAGTTCATTTACATTCTTTTTTCTGTGTGGCTTATCTCTAATTTTATTGGGGTTGAATTCCTTTTTTCTGTTGGTCCAATAAGGTTCTAGAACCCCCCCCCCCCTCCCTAATTTTTTTTTTCTATTTCATTTAAAGATGAAAAAAATATGTTTGATTTTAAAAAGAAAACATGAATTGTTGTGGCAGACCTACAGATTTAGTTTGGCAACATTTCCATAGAATTAAAATTGCTGGAAAATATTATGCAAAAAGCAAAAATTGTTGAAATGGTAGACCAAATCATGTAGACAGAATGAACAACCATATTGCTTAGTGTTTAATAAAAAAAAAATCAATAACTTTGATTGTACAGATGATGAGGTTGATGTTGATGAACCTGAACTTAACATTCCAAGCAAGAAAGCAAACCCTACACCTTTCTTTATAAGAACAAATACAGATGAAGCACATACATTGGATATCCTAGCTGCAAAAATTTTCTATGCCCTAATCTTTCCCATTGTGGTGGAACATCCGATATTCCAAAGTTTTGTATCTGCACTTGGACCTGGCTATTCTCCTCGTACTAGAGAAGCATTATTGAGTTCATTGGTGGATGAAGTTTCAACTGTGATTCAAGAAACAACTACAGAGAAATTGGAGGACAAAAAAGTTGTATTAATAGAAGATGGCTGGAGCAATATACACAGTGATTAAGTCATAACAACTTGTATTCATAGTGATGGAAAGTCTTACTTTTCTTGATGCTATTGAGGCTGGTGCAACAATAAAAAATGCAGATTTTCATAATTAGATAATTGAGGATGAAATTAAGAAAGCTAAAGATATGTATTCCTTTGATGTAAAAGCAATTGTTAAAGATAATGCAAAAGTTATGGAAAATACATGAGAACTTTTGAGAGACAATAAAAATGAATTATTGTTATATGGATATTCAGCTCACTGGTTAAATTTAGTTGGTCATGCTCTTCCACCAGAAGCAGTAACAAAACAAGTCGTAAAGATTTAAAAGTACTTTAGAAATTGCTTCTTCCCAGCAGGTTTGCATAAAAAATTCCTCGAATCTTTAAAACCTAAATTATCTGGACAAACAACGTGGATCAATCAACTTGCATATATTGATACTTTTTTAAAGAATAGGCGATTTTGCTTACATATTGCAGAAAAATATGAAGAGAAAATTGATGTTGACATTTGTAGATTAGTAAATGACTGCAATTTGTTTAAACAATGCAAGGATTTTTTTCTCAATGCTTAAACTAGTTGCTATTGTTCTAATAACTTCACAAAAAGATACTTGTTCACTGGCTGATCCGTGTTCAGTCTGGTTGTCTCCTATGAAACAAATCTCATTGCAATCACATATCTATATTATAAAGGCCAAACTTATCTGTGCATAATGCATATGTCATTTTGTAAATGGCAACACTTTCGCATGTAATTCGGTTATGTCAATTCCATATATTTTTTAATTTGTAATTTTTGTTAAGGTTATTCAATTCATGTTTTCTCATGAAGAAAGAATAATTTATTTCTGAAAAAATAAAGATATTGCTGATATTATTGGTAATCACAATCTTACCAAATAAATTTATGTATTATACAAACTTTTTTTAGTTATTAAGTCTGGCTAAACCTAAAATAAAGCTTCATTATTTTCTAATCTTGATATGAATTAGTAATGTACCTTAATGAAACAAGTTTCATTGAATAATTTAGGAAAAACACATTTCATCTTTATAATGAATATTTAATTGTACATTATTGATTATTAATTTGACCTTTGCTTTTAGTAATTTTATCATTTTAAAAACTATCTAAATTTTTATTATTTTAGTTTATTACTTATTTCAATATTTTAGCATATTGTAAGCATTCATTATACTTTTGATTTCATTATTAATTACATTCAAATTACTTTTCAAAAAATGTAAACAAAGCAATGACCAGAAATCCGCAAAATTCTAAAATCTGCAAAACCTCTGGTCCCAAGCTGTGCGGATTTCAGGGAGTCTACTGTATTTCATAGATCAGTGTAATATTTTTCTGTTTTGACTTTTACAATTGTTAGTTAGTTTTTTAGAAATATCAGTAATTTTGAATTTTAAACTGTCAGTCATTTCTTTTTTAATTTATAACTAACATAAAAAATGACTCTTTTCTATAAATATCTGAAAATCTGTTTACAATATTTAGCCAATGTATTTACTATGCTGAAAAATTAGTTTATGAAAATATACTGAATATGTATTTTTCTTTTTTTTTTTTTTCACTGGATACTATAAAAATTTGTGAATTATCTTAAGTATTCAGTAGTTGAATAATTATTTCTTGTCTTACCTAACTTTCAAAGTAAACATTATTTGTAATCTTAATACTATTACTGTATTTTCGAGTGTATGCACCGCACCCATCATATGCGCTGCATCTCCAAAAATACACTAAAATAAAATAAATATTCATAAGAAGCACCACACTTTCAAAAATACATCAAAATATTACAAATTACGTTAATTTCCTCTTTTCGTGGCTTTTTTTTTTTTTTTTTTTTTTTTTTTTTTTTACATTTGTAAAATGAATCCAATTTTAAATTGATAATAATACAGTATTTTGTCTTTTTTTTTTTTTTTTTTTACTATAAAAATCAATTTGAATTCGTGCAGCAATTTTTAAAAAGAAAAATGATTTTTATAGTTCTTTTCCCTATTTTCCAAAATTCAAAACAGAAATCCTGATGATTAAAATTTTAGTCTAGTATAGTAATTATGTTCTCTGCAATTTTCGATTTTTTTCTTCTTTAATCTTGTGTTAATCTTTCTCCTCCACCAAATATATGCATATATCTTTCATTCAATAAAATTTATTTCACAAATTGTGGTAATTTTTTTATTTTTAAAAAATGCATTAACATTATTAATAAAAAATATTACTATATAACTAGTATTAAAATCTTATCCCAATATCAAAATTTTACTCTCTTTTCAAAAAACTTTAATTAGTACATTCATTAGCGATTTTGTACAACTCTCGTTTTAATTTTTGATATTTGTAAAATAAATCCAATTTAAATGGTTTAACCTAACATTTTGTTCTTTTGCAATTTTTGAATTTTTACTTATTTTTTTATTTTTTGCAATTTTATTATTATTATTTTAATTTTTAAAATGATTTTTATGATCTACAAATATTTAAAATTTAAGATGATATTTATTGAAAAAAAGGAACATGCTTTTTTAATTCCAAATTGTTTGAGTATTTGTGAGAATTTTATTTCTTTAAATGTAAAAAAGATATCATGAATAAGTCAGAAAGTTTAGTGTTGTTGTAAAAAAAAAGATGCTCAAGCTACAAACAGAAATAATGAACCTAAAACAAAATTTTCTTTGCCTTACAATTAAAGAAAAGAAAAAAATGGTATTTTCATTATTAATTGACCGATTTTGTTCAAATTTTCACAAACTGGCAATAATAATTAGCCTATATACCAATTATTTATTAAAATATAAAATGTTTTAAGAAAATTATTTATACACATAAAAAATCCCACTAGATAAAAAAGTCTCATTACCATGACATGTTTATTTATTTAGCTCTGTAAGAACTCGGACACTGTCAAAATCATATAAGCGTTCTATTGATAAATGTTTTGCTATGGAATAAAGAAACAGTTTAAACCAAAAATATTTAGTGAAGCAAAACAGAAGGAAAATATGTATTTTGTTAAAACAAACACGAAAATACTTCATTTTACATTAAAAAATTTTCTTTAATGTTTGTTTGTGTTGTAAGAAAGCATAATTTTAAAGAGTGGAATCCTAAGCAGTGTTGAATTCAGATACTTTTCTCTGGGGACAGACATTTTGAAGTTCTGGGGGGGGGGGGGGGGGGGGATTGCTCTTTTTTACCATTGAAAACACATAATCTCAAATTTTCCAGGGGAGTATTTAATTGCTCCGGAGGAGAACGTCTGCCTCCCCCCCCCCCCTGAATTCAATACTGATCCTGAGGAATTTAAATAAATATCTGTTGTTTGGATGATTTTCAAATTAAAAATGTAATCAGTAGCAGTTATTTACACCCACTTTTTACAGTATAATGGAAAACATTTAAAAAAATATATAGCTGACACTTCACTACATTTATTTTGTTTTATTTATTATAAAGGCCGTTTCCTAATTTAAAAACATAAAAATTTCCGAGAGAAATTTATAAATATAAAAAAACATTTTGCATTGTTTTAATTTTTCTCCTATTAAATTCATTTGTATAACTAATGTACTTTTGCTTACAATGCATTAATAATCGCAGATCAAAAATACAAAATCTTTCAGAGAAAATGGTAACAAATTTGCTTGCACGTGATTTTCATAGAATGCTCCACAGAATATTTTTTTTACAAACGGATGAAGAGACTACATATATTGTTCATATACTCCCTTTGTATTTGGGACTACGATATTACAAATGTTTCCCACATCTCACGAGATTATGTTCCGTTATTGCTCTATGATGCACAGATTTGAGCTGCAAAAGGAGTTACTTATTTAAGGACTACACTTTGAGATATATTTTCCACTGTTTCTAATTAGTACCGCATATCTTATATATATATTAGATGCTATTGGCAAGATATGTACCTGGCTATAACAAAAGCAGTCAGTTTTTTTTTAAATCAGTACAACCACAGTATTGATTTAAAACCCATTAAACATTATGAGTAAACTGGAATTTAAAAATTTTCAGCAATTTAAAGTGTTTACAGTTAAGTTTTTTTTAATATTTCAGGTGAATTTTGATAAACTTGTGAGACTTTCTAATATGTAAGTAAATTTTGATAAATTTTACATAGGTACATAAAATAGCATATCAATAGGTATACAGGTATGAGAACAATTACAAAAAAATATTTACTTTTAATTGAGGTGAATGTAGCAAAGTTTTTCTTATCATGGCAATACAAAGTTTTCAAATTAAAGAATTTAAGAAAATTTCAAAGCAATTTCCAAATTCTAGCCTAAAATATGAATAATAAACATTAAATTATTTGCAAATAAATAAACAAATAAAATTACCTACTAAGAAAAACATATTGATAATGTTTTAAAGGATATAAAAACATTGTCAAATACGAAAGAATCAAAATATAAAATATCTTGCTTAATATGATCAAATTGTGGGAAATTAATGAAGAATAACCCAACTTTATCAATAATTTATTTAATTAAAGAAAGTTGGATTAATAAATTTCTGTTTTTAAAGAGCATCTGATACTGTAATCTGAGGAATTAACAAGACGCCAAAATATCGAAAGAATAATGAATGAATCGAGGATTTTCTATTGAATGAACCATGTACTTTATGTTTGATTCATTGTTAAACTTTATTTTCCCTTTTCTCTCTATTGTTAGACAACTTTTTTTATATGTATCTTAACCGTGGATTAACCACTATTATATATTTATGAAAGGTAAGGATTCATTCACAACTTGCTGTTGCAAGAGATTTATTGATTTGATTCATTCTCAGTCAGTCAGGGTGATTCATTCAAGGCGTTGGCGTCTCTTTGCTTTTATGTAAACTTCGACGACATGATAGTTCTACTAAAAGTCGGCTAATTTATGAAATATAATGAATGACCTATAGCGATATAACGAAAGAGCGTTTTTAGAATTCAATATCCTACGTCTTTACTAAAATAAATTAATGGTAAGATGTGTTTCTTTTGCTTACTCTTCTACCAAAGATTCTGTATTTTGTAATAAAAATATTCTAAACTGTTAATAATTATTAACTGGGGAAATCTATTAATTTTAGTTCATATTTGTACAGGAACATCTAGTCAACGGTTCTGCATCAAAATGAAAGAGTAAAATTCAGAATTATTTATATTTATTATAGTTTGTTTTCTGAGGTGGGGGTAATTTAGGATATGGTTAGGCTTAGCCTAAGTATTGTATGATAGGCACATTTTTTATTTCTTTAACAACTTTAGTAGATGTCTAGTGCTATATATATTTATAATATAATAATATATATATATATATGTACATATAACACTAGGAAGAGTTATTTTAACATTGTGAAACATTTTATTTTACTTTATATTTTCTAAATGTAGCTTAGAAAGAGAAGAATATTTTTTTAAAAAAAGTGTTATTATTGTCAATAACAAATATAAAAATGCAAGGGAAATGGAATTAGAAAAAAAGTCAGAACATCCAAAACGCAGAGCAATTATGAAAACAGATAAGATAAAAGTCTATTTTACAGAAATAAAGCTAGGTTCATGAACTAAAGTTAAGTATGTAATGTTAAAAAAATGCTCATTATTTCTTTAATTTAAATAATATGTAAAAAAAAATTTTTTGTGCATTGAAAAAAGTTACTGACACTGAATGATTGAAAATAAAGTCTACCGTTAAATGATGTATATAAATTTGCTCAGGGGGGCGTCTACAAATTAAGACAAGCCCCAACTTTGTTTTTTTTTTTTTTTTTTTCTTTAGCAGTACCCAATTCTCACAGCACAAATAAACTTTACACCTTTCTTTTAGTCTAAAAATCAAATTTTTGTGCAGCTTTCTGAGAAATTAATTATATTTTATAACGAGCATACAGTCAAAGTTCTATTATCTGCACAAGTTGGGGCCTAAGATTGTGTGGATTATAGAGTGTTATGGATTATACATCATTATTCCTAGATAGCATTTTAGTCTTATAATCAGTATAATTTGAAAAGATAAATAGAATAATAAATTGATTATTTGATTTTATATCTCAAAAAATGTCTTTTTAAAGTTATTTTATTATAAAATTAATATATATGTGCATTTAAATAAAAATAATTACATATGTTTATTTTTTACTGTTAATAAAATAAAAGAGTTAAATTAAAAAAATATATAGGTGCTTTATTATGATTTTTTTCAATTTTGTTATTATTTATTTTAAAAATCATTTTTGGATCTCAAATTTGTAAATTTTTTAAATTGTTTATTTCACTGTTTGCATGCGTAAAGTGACATGGATTATATAAAATTGTGGATTATTGATCTTTGACTATATTTCAGGAGCCGTATCCAAACTAAAGTTCAGTACTCAATTGTTGACCAAGAGAGGCATCTTCTTGATTAAGGTACATTAGCCGCCACTGAAGCAGTCATTGAACACTGCTCTATTACAGGAAAGAGATAGGAAATTTTAACATATTTAGTCACTTCTATCATAGACAGCCCCTTAAGGCCTCTGTCCTTGCCCAGGGAAACACTCGCGAGCTAATGTTATTCCTGTGTTGTGGTATTCACATTTTCTCTTTCACATTTTGATATTTTTTATTTTATTTTATTTTATTTTATTTTTTTTTTTTTTGCAATGTTGAAATTCTTTTCAAGATTGCTTCTTGATTACTTTTTCGATATCTGTCGCAGGGTTTTTTTTTTTTTATAAAGTTACTTTCACTTTCAGAACTGGTTTAGAAAGTGAAAATAACCTTTTAAACCATCAACTGTTTTTTAGGCAAAATTTGAAAACTACTTGGAAGAAAATTTTAAATTTTGGATATCCATATAGCAGGTCTTAATAAATCTAAATCCTTAAAAAATATTTTAGGTTACAATTCATAATTTTTTCGAATATTACTTTTATAATTCATAAAATTTTAAAAAATACAAATGCAACATGTTTATGTTTTGATGATTTAGTATTAGTTGTATGTAAAAAAATTAACAATTTAGGAGTATAATTTCACAAGATATTAATGAAAATATAAAAATGTCATTTAACATTAGAAACATTAAATTTTGAATATTTATAAGAAAAGACTTGTTATTCAAATGACTTAAATAAATTTGGTGTCTAGATCTAGATTGAATCATAGATTTGAAATATCTTGATAAAATTTTGTATTGCCATTGAAAAAATTGAAGGTTGGGTTCGTTTTAATAGGTGGATGCTTCCCTAAGAAAATTTGGATTACTTGATATTGGTTACTACTCTATTGGTTATCCCCGTCGACCAATTTCCCCAAGCTGTGCAAATCACCAAACTAACAACCAAATTATACATATTGACATAATTTTTATTTTAAATAACAATAGAACAAAAAAATTATTAAAATTCTAATAAAAATACAAATAAAAAGTCAAAATAAAAATAATTTAATGACTTTTAAACATGTATATCGTATTTAATATGATTAAATATGAAATTTATTATCATCCATTATTGGCATTTTATTTTATAATTTGACGACAGTTTTTTGGTCGATGGGATAACCAAGTAGTATTGGAAATTTTATATAAATCATTTAAAAGTAGACCTTTTTTTACAATAATTTTCTTTTATGATATTATTTCTTTTTTGTTTACTTTTTCTTCCATGATTGTATTTTTAAATATACATTTATTTAAAGATACATTTATTTCAGTATGTACTTATTTCTAAGACAGTATTTTAATATGCACTAATTTTAGAAGTCACCCCACATTAATCCTCATGGAGTGAAGTGGGGCTATCAAAACATGGTCTTTTAAATGTATCACTGTGAGAAAACAATCTAACAAAATTGAATGGTTTTTCGGTACTTCTCTATTATCCCGTCGACCAATTTCGCCAAATTATAGAACTCGCCAAAACTACCGTATTTTCGCGCGTATGCGCCGCACACACCGTAACCGCCGCATCTCCGAAAATGCATTAAAATAAAACAAATAATCATCAGAAGCGCCGCACTGCCGTATGCGCCGCACTTAGGAAAATACATCAAAATGTTAAATATTGCGTTATATTCAGTGTTTTTTCGCGTTTTTTTAAACATTTGTAATATAAATCCAATTTTAAATTTAGTATATTTTGCATATTTTTTATGATAAAATTAAATTTGAATTCGTGCAGCCTTTTTTTCGCGATTTTTTAATACGTTTTTTATAGTTTGTAACGAGGTTTGCAGGGTTTTATCGCGATATTTGACGAAATTTGCAGGGTTTTATCGCGATATTTGACGAATTTGCAGAGCTTTTTCGCGATACTTGAAAAAAATTTGCGTTTTTTTATGGGGATAAAGCATGATGAATTCAATGGGTAATGAATATTTGAATGAATAATGAATTTTGATACTTGAAGCAATACTTGAAAAAAAATTGTAAAAACGTAAATTCTGTCGAAAAAGCGCAGAAAGAAGGAGAAATTTGTAAAAAAAAGCATGAAAAGAATGAAATCTATAAAAAAAAAAATCTCGAATAAACACACATTTCATCAAAGATTCATGATCCTTTCTTTTTATCATGATTCATTCCATTCTCATTCGCCTTTGAGAACGGTGTGAATCATGATCAAATGAATGAATCATGAATCTTTGATGAAATGTTTGTTTTTTCGAGATTTTTTAATAGATTTCATGCTTTTTTTTCAAATTTCTCCTTTTTTCTGCGTTTTTTCGCCTGAATTTACTTTTTTCTCGTTTTTTTAACCGTTTATTTATAGATACAACATATTTGTGTTTTTTCTAACAATTTTTTTTGACAATTCTTTTTGGCGAACCTTTGAAAAATTCACGATTTTGACATAATATGTGTTTTTTAGAGTTTTTTTTTTTTACATATTTCCCGTTTTTTCTGCAATATTTCGTCGAAATGTTGGTGTTTTAGCGATACTTCGGCGAAATTCATGATTTTTTTGCGATCCTTTCAATAAATTTGCGGGTTTTTTTCGTGATTCTTTGGCGAAATTAGCGATTTTTTTCAGCGATTTTTTGTAGTGGGTTCTAGCATTTGATTGGGAAGGGCGGATTAACGGGATTTTGCGATAATAAAATTGTAGTTTTTCAAGTAATCTTTTCATGAAATACACATTTTTTTCTTTTTACATATTCGCGCTTTTCCAGCGAACCTTTGATGAAAGTCGTGTTTTTATCTCCCGATCCTTTGATAAAATTTTTGTTTTTTCTGCGAATGATTGACAGAAATTAGGCTACCAATTGTCGAAATTCGTGATATTTTTTATGCTTCGCATTTTCTTCCTGATGATTGACTTTTCACAATTTTCAGAAAATTCCGATCGGAATCACCCCTGTAATATCGCATCAAGGGAAAAAAATATATATCGTATCCGCCGCCCCGGAAGAAGCGCCGCATTAAGCACAATTTTAACTTTTAAACTCGTATGCGCCGCGGCGCTTACCCCCGAAAATACGGTAATAGCCAAATTATACATATTGACATAATTTTTATTTTAAATAACGAAGAAACAAATAATTAGTGGAATATTAATAAAAATTCAAATGAACAAACGGAATTTAAATCAGTTAATGACATTTTAAACATGTGAATCTTATTTAATGTTATTGAATGTGACATTCACGATCATCCATTATTGCCAATTAATCTTATAGTGTGGCGATAATTTTTTGGTCGATGGGATAACCTAGAAGTACCGGTTTTTCTTTATGCTTGATCTGTAGGAATCAAGTGCTATGCATCAAAAGTTTCATTAAAATAAATTTAGGAGTTTGATTTTTTATGCTTTCTCTAAAAAAAAGTTTAGTTTTATGGCCTACTTTCCCTCATCCAATCCTGTTGTCTAAATAGGTAGGTCAATAGCCTTTATTACTTCAGAAAGTTTGAACTTTCCTCAATCTATAGTTTATAAGTAAAATGTCAATGACAGACAGGCACAGGAAAGATCTTTTAATAGTTCCAATTTTTAAAAAAATTAGTACAGATAACAACAAAAGATTTTATCTGACTGGTTTCTTTTATTTATTTCTCTAATTATTTACTTATTTCCCATTTGTTGGTATAACCTAGTATGTAAATGCATATTATATAGATACATATATATATCGTATACTTTAATATTCTTTTTATGTATTTCATATATTTACAGTCGACGATCCATAATCTGTTATTTTCTATAATGCTTGTCACTTTACAAATGTAAACAGTGAAATAAATAATTAAGAAAATGTAAAAAATTGTGATCCAAAAAGGACTTTTTTAAACAAATAATAAAATAATTGAAAAAATCCTAATAAAACATCTACTTTTTTTTAAATGTAACTTTTTTATTATATTAACTGTAAAAAACAAACTGTATTATGGATTATGTATGTGATTATTTTTATTTAAATGTAGTCAATTTTTACGATAAAATAACTTTAAAAAAAGCATTTTTTGAGATAGCATATAAAATTAATTATTAGATTTCTTATTTATATTTTTATATTATACTGATTTAAAATTAAAATGCTGCCTAGGAATATTAAATGACGCATAATCCATAATACTCTATAATCCACAATATTCCATAATCCGTATATCATTTGGTCCCAGTTTGTGTGGATTATGGAACTTTGACTGTATTGTGCATGCAAAATTGAAATATAAAATTATATTACAAATAGTTAGATATTACATCTACAAAAAATATCTCTGAAAAGAAAAATCCAGAAAATTATAAATTAGAAAAAAAATTATTATTACGAAAATGTATTGCAAAATTATTATTTATCCACTAGTAACATCAAGTAATGAAAAAAAAATCAACCTCAAATGCTGAAGAACTCAACAATCACATTTAAACATTTATTGCCAAAAAAAGGCAGAATAGGATATGGAATTCTTCCATAGTTACAGTGTTCTATTAGTATAATAGTTTGCTGTCATGCAAAAGTATAAGAATAAATAATTAAGACATTTAAGTATGTCATGTACTAAAAGGTAAAGTATTTGCATGTAGCTATTTTTTTGTACAGTGTTATATTAGAATTAAAAATGTATTTTCAGTAATTTATGTTTCTAAATATGCTTTACATTAATATTATAAAAAGACAATACAAATGCAATTAATACTAAATTTGAGTATTTAAATGAGTATGAGTATTTAAATAAAAATAATTAAACAGTTCCATAAACAAATTAACCATTAAACTCCGTAAAACAGTTTGATTTTTTACTATTAATAAAATAAAAGAGTTATATTTAAAAAAAGTAGATGTTTTATTGTGATTTTTTTCAATCTTTTTATTATTTGTTTAAATAAAGAATTTTTTGATCAAGAATTCGTAAATTTTCTTAACTGTTATTTCACTGTTTACATTCATAATGTAACGCGAATTATAGAAAAATGCGAATTATCGATCCTTGATTGTATTTAGTAAAAACTGCCAAGATGAAATCGCAAGTTTTAAACAGGTTATTTTGTTAACCTGTGGTTTTATGTGGTATTTTTTAAATGGGACTAAGGCATTTTTGCATGCAGCATTCTGTTATAGACAAATTAATTTTTTGCAAGTTTTGCCTCATTCATTTTAATATACTTTTTACTTTCTTCTATCTTAAATAGAAGAGATTATCAAAAGTAAGAAATCGAAATGTTTTACGAAGTCCACTTTTGAAGGGATTTAAACATTTTAGCAGTGAGAGGTTAGAAAAAAAAACATGTTTTTTTTAAATGTATTTCTGTCCTCATGTCGTCATTACACCATCGAAAAGTGTATGAAGATATGCATGCAATTGAACGATATTTGTACTTTCTTCCAGGGATGCAGAATCTGTTCGATCCTCCGATCTAGGATCGTGCGGAAATTTTGCACAAAAATATACAATTGATTTTGATTCAAAATTAAGTTACTCCAGACATAATAATTGCCTCTATAATTAAAAAAATCCGTAGGGTGACTTTTACAAAATTGATCTTAGAATAATATATACTTGAACATAAACTGAGAAAATTTGGGAAAAAAAATCTTCACCTATGGTAATACAGATCGATACAAATATGCATTAAAATTTTATTAGAAAAAATATGTTTTTACAAAATGTATTTTTGTCCGTATGTCGTTATTGCACCTTCGAAAAGTGTATGAAGATATGCATAGAATTGAACGATATTTGTACTTTCTTCTATCTTCAATAGAAGAAAGTATTGTAATCTAAATTTTTTTTGGACGAATTAAGTATCAGAGATTCCAAAAAGCACATTTTTAGAAAATGTCTGTTTGTCCGTGTGTCTGAATGTTGCAATTCTAACATAAAAAGTGTATGAAGATATGCATATAATTGAACCAAAACTTTTGTGAATGTTTTTTGTTGTAGCAAGCAGGTCCTCCATCACTTTTGAAATATTACACCAAAAGGGGGCGTCGCAATAGCGATTTTTGTGCCATTTTCAATATTTTACCCACAAAAATTGTATGAATTTATGCATAGAATTGAACCAAATATTTCGTGTAAGTTTTTGGCTATGGTTAGTTGAACTTCCCTGAATTTGAAAAAAATTCGCCACGCAACAATACCGATTTTTGTGCCATTTTTAATGTTTTACCACCTAAAAGTGTATGAAGTTATGCATAGAATTGAATTAAATTTTTTGTGTAAGTTTTTGGCTATGGCTAGGTGGTCCTCCTTGAAATTGAAATAAATCTGCCTGAAGGAGGCGTTGTAATAGTGATTTTTGTATCATTTTCAATGTTGTACCACCTAAAAATATATGAAGGTTGCGTGGTATTTAACCAAATTTTTTATATAAGAGTTTGACTATAGTCAGTAGACACTCCCTGATTTTGAAAAAAAAATTCGCCAGAAGAGGGCGCTATAATCGCAATGTCTCTGCTATTTTCATTTTTTTAAACATCCAAAAGTGTATAAAGTTATATACAGAATTGAACCAATTTTTTGACTATGCTTATGGCTATGGCCGACAGATCTTCCTTGAATTTGGAAATATTCCGTGGGAAAAGAGCATTGTGATAGCGTAGCGCTTTTTGTATAATTTTCTCGATTCCTTGTCGTTCTGTCGGCTATGGGTTCGTGCAGAGATGGGAACTCGCGTCCTGCTAAGTCGGCTATTTGCAAACAACTGATGATAACAAAAAAGGCAAAACTAATGATTTTAATAAATATCATGATACACATGAACTCATTTTTACTTTGATTAATTGACTGAAGCACAAATTTCATATAAAAATCCACACTACAGAGAGAGAACCTTATAATAGTTTTAAAGGACACAGTTAAAACGAAACATGTTTATGTTGAAAATTTGCCTAAAGGAGGAAAAATTAATAGCCTTGGCAAAGAGATATAACTTTGAATTACGCCATTTAAGATTATACCATTCAACACATGTCTAAAATGGAATATTTCATGTGTTTTTTGTGATTCCTTCTTAGTTGTTTTGAGTGTTGTTGAATGCATGATTCAGAAACCCCATTATTCATTTGGGGTGGGGAGAAGTCCCCTTCGTCGTCCACTTCGTCATTGACATCTCTGATTACATTATTTAATTGCAGTGCAAATTGTATTAAATGACACCGAATGTTTTAGCAATAGGCGTTAACATTAAATTAAAAAAAACTCTGAAATCCAGAGAATTTCTCACTAAACACTTTTACACACTACAATTTCATCGCCACAAAAATAATTTAATTTATCTCTATTCTTTGTAATTCAATAACTTAATTTTATCGTTTCTTTAGGTAATATTAATTTATAGAATTTTTTGCTTAAATTTACTTAATATTTTATTTGTAATAAATTATTAATTTTTAAATTGTTGCTATTTATTCTATTTATAATTTTACTGTTAGGAAAAGCATCTATCACGCCTTTGATTTGGCTAACTTCAGATAATTGGGTGTCTACTGCAGTTTTTAATACTAAGGTAGACATTTTATTACAATTTATATTCTACATTATGATTTTAAATTTTTGTGATAATTTTTTTTGTTTGTTTTTTAATGAAATGTATAAATTGATATTGATTAATTTTGTTTTATTGCAGATGCATAAAACCACTAATCTGACACATCACATCACTCAAAATATCTTTAATGTGTGAAACAAATGCAGCAAAATATTTTTTATGAAAGTTTTTTGAAAAAGAAGCTTCTAACTCTCAGCCAGGAAAATCTTTCATTTGTGAGTTATGCAAGAATTTATCCCAAAGAAGTCTTTTTTGTGTGAGATATGCAACAAAGAATTTTATCATAAGAGCAATTTAAGCAGCCATCTGTTAACTCATACCGGTGAAAAACCGTTTGTGTGTGAGATATGCTACAAGAAATTCTCTCAAAGGGGCCATCTAAGCAGCCATCTTTTAAGTCATACTGGTGAGAAACCTTTTGTATGTGAGGTATGCAACAAGAAATTTTCTCGAAAAGGCAATTTAAGTAGACATCTGTTAAGTCATACTGGTGAGAAACCCTTTGTATGTGAGATATGCAAAAAGCAATTCTCTCAAAAGGGTCATTTTAGCAATCATCTGTTAATTCATACTGGTGAAAAACCTTTTGTGTGTGAAATATGCAAGAAGAATTTCTCAGAAAAGAGTAATTTAAGCAGGCATCAGTTAGTTCATAATGGTGAAAAATCTTTTGTATGTGAAACATGCAACCATAAATTTGCTCGAAAGTATGATTTAAGGGTGCATCTCTTAATTCATACTGGTGAGAAACCCTTTATATGTGAGATATGTAACAAGAAATTCGCTCGAAAGAATGATTTAAGGAAGCACCTGTTAATTCATACTGGTGCGAAATCTTTTGCTTGTGAGATATGCAACAAGAAATTTTCTGAAAAAAGTAACTTAAACAAGCATTTGTTAATTCATACTGGTGCGAAACCTTTTGCTTGTGAGCTATGCAACAAGAAATTTTCTGAAAAAAGTAACAAACAAGCATTTGTTAATTCATACTGGTGAGAAACCCTTTGTATGTGATATATGCAACAAGAAATTCTCTCGAAATAGTTCTCTAAGAAGTCATCTGTTAATTCATACTGGTGTAAAACGTTTTGCAGGTGAGAAATTTAACAAGAAATTCTCTGAAAAGAATAAGTTAACTAGACACCTCATTTCATAATTGTGACAAATATTTTGTGTGCGATAAAAAAGCTTTTAAAAAAAATTGTGATTTGTCCTTCGCTGACTTGTTATTTTAGTAGAAATCGCATCATATATTCTAGCATATCTCCAAATTAAGAGTGTCAACATCAGCTATGGCTAACACATTTTTATTTTGTCTTATATTCTTTGAAAAGTCTTGTTTTTGTCTTTTTATATTTTGCAAAAAAAGGAATTTAAAAGGTTTATAATGTTTTCTCCTTATTTAGGATATTTCAGTTAAAATAGTATTATTAAACAGCATTTCATACCATGAATTCTTTAACTGTATAACTGACTTTTTATAAACTGAAGAACATTTTTCTTTAAAGAATTGCTTCACCTGAAAACTATGTAATATCAATAATAAATTGTAAATAACTAAAAATAACTGCATGTGTCTTTGATAAACAGATTGCTATTTCATAAAAAATATAAAAATTCAATAGTTTTAAAACAAAAAAATATTGGTAAAATATGCTTTATTACTTTATCCTATTCTATCTCTTCTTAAAACTTTCTGACAAACTTGAAACATATTTTAAATTTTGATTGAATTTTCTCCCTTCTTTTCTCCGTCTGTGCTTTGTGTCTGTACTTGGGCTTTCATGTAAATAGTATTCGCCATTATCATTGCACATTCATCACGGAAAATCAAATTGTGTAGTTTTTATAGTTTGTTCAGATGTTTAGTACTCAACAGTGGTGTTGTCATTAAAAAAACAGGATATCTGAGCTAATCAGACATGCTCTTTGTTTCTAAGGTCTTGTTTCTTTTGCTTCTTGTTTGTGTCCTATACCATCAAACACAAAAAAAATTATGACACGGCAATTTTGCTTCCTATCATCTCTATAATGATAGCCTAATCATGTGCCTGTTATCAACAGTTCTGGGCAGACCTCTTCGTTCTTTTTTATGTCAGTTGGACATTTTTGTATGTATGCCCAGCGCAGGGTAGTAAATAAACCAAACTCGCCAAATACTGTTCCATCGCTATCATTTCATTTATTTTATAATAGTCCAAATCCCGTGACTGTCTTATACATCTTTGATTTTCAAATGCAAAGCTTCCCTTTGATTAAAAAATCAAAATTATTTTTTTAATAAAATTACATAAAAGTTCCCATGATCGTAAAGAATTCTTGGTACTTTTATATTAGACAAGCATAATTGTTGCTAATACCATTTTTTAACTTACCAGTTAATATTTTTAACACTTTCCACCAGTGTTGAAAGGAGTTTACTATGAAGCGTTTGTAGAATATAGATAAAATGTTATACAGGGTCATGCAAAGAACTGGATAAAGATTCGCCTATGGATAATTTTTAGAAATGTTATTTAAGTAGTTTAAAGAGCATTTTTGTTTGAACTAAATTTTAGCAAAATACTTTCGAGTAAAAAAGGTACTAGGTAAACTACAGGGCTGAATAAATACATTTGAAATAAGTAAATCTCTAAAACAAATTAGTCTATATTATTGGAACACATTTATAAAAAATTTCCAAAATTTGCAGTAATAATTTAAAAAATCTGACAAATGCATAGACAAAATATCAAAACAATACAAATAAATTAACCGGTAAATTTCAGTTTCCATTTATCATTGAATTCCATTAATCAAATGTGCCATTTTCTCTCAAGAAAAAAAAATTGAAAATCATTGGATTTGCCGTAGAAAAGCATTATTGCGGAAAATAAAATATTCTATATTTTCTGAACGAATGAATCAAGTCTAACAAAAAAACTATAGAGCTTAATCCCAGTGCCTCACTAACATACCCACTTAATTTCAAGCCATTTGGATGTTTTTTGCGTTAGTTATCGCGGAACAGACAGACAGAGACTGACAGAAACAAAAAAAATTCGTATACAGAAACAGAAAATTTTCGTGTCTCCAAAGTAAGCCTTCACTGACGTTTCGGCAATTAAGTGTTTTTAGAATATAGATAAAATGATATACAGGGTCATGGAACGAACTGGATACAGGTTCGCTTATGGATGATAATTTTTGAAAATGTTATTTAAGTAATTTAAAGAGTATTTTTTTAAAACTAAATTTTAGCAAAATACTTTCGAGTAATAAAGGTACTAGGTAAACTACAGGGCTGAAGAAAAGTATAGAAGTATGTTTCCATCTATTAGTATAAATTGCCAAAAGAAAAATTTCAACTAGCTAGGCATTTTCTTACTTAACTAAATTTCTCCATTATATAGCATCTATATCAAACGACAAATCAAATACAAGGCTGTTCAAAAGTATTGAAATACATATTTTATTATGAACAGTAACACCTTATTTCCCTGGATAACGAAGTTTTGTTAAAGATTTCAGAAAGTGTTTCATAATAAATGCTTAACGCATGATTTTTCTTGTTTATTTTTGGCATGGTAAATTAAAACAATGTTTTGATGTAAAATTAAGTATCATGGTTTACAGTATTATTTATTTTCTTTCTTTTTTCTTGCAAAAAATTAAAGAAAAATATATTAACTAAATATTAATAAAAATACAAATAAAATATTGACTTAAAAATCACTTGATGATGCAACAAACATGACATGAATGTGACATTTACGATCGGCCATTATTGGCATTTAATCTTATAGTTTGGCGATAATTATTTGGTCCACCGAGTATTCAAGTAGTACCAAATACCGAATTCTAGATTTCTCTGTCAGAATCTTCTGTTTTGGTAAAGGACTGAGCAAGTAAAATGTAAATTAATTTAGGAATAAATATAGCACCATGCAGGGCTTGGCATACATTTAAAGAAGACTAAACTGGTCGCCAAGGGAGGACAGTCATAGACATGTATCATATAATGGCCAAATTTTGTGCGTTTGCAAATTTTATTTGAAAAACGTCTCACAATGTCTGGCTTAGTTTTACGTCCTACCATTTTGAGATACGAGAAGATCATTGGGGTAGGTCACGTTGTTGCGACAATTCGATGAGTGGATCATTGTATTTTAATTGAAATTGTATTGAAACAGTTATTATGTTGTTGAAGAGGGTGCAACAATCAAAAATGGAAAACTGGCAATATTTCTTGGCGGATTTTTCTTGAAATTAACATATTTTGTCAAAATTTACAATTATTCAGCTGCCTTTTGACGAAATTTGCATTTTTTCTGCGATTCTTTAATGAAATATGCTTTTTTGCCATAAACCGTTTCCGTCATAATGCAATTTTTTCATCGTTTTTGACGAAATTCCCATTTTTTGCAATATTCTGTCAAAACTCGTTTTTCCCGCGGCCTATTTACGAATTTGGCTTTTATCTGCGACCCTTTCAAGAAATTCGCATTTTTGCGATCCTTCAACGAAATTTGCATTTTTCTGAGTTTTCTTTTGACGGTATACGTATTTTTTGCGAACATTTGTCGAATTTCGGGTTTTTTCGAGGCCTTTTGCTATAGACCCCTTGCATGTAACATTACATGCTTCATCTGGCGCCCGAATATAAGGCAAATGTGGAGTTTTCACATTCGTAAACATAGTGATTTGCGCTTCATTCTTTAAATACTTGGAAAAATAATGCAAGAATAAGAAAAATCAAAATTAAACAGAAAGACCACACGTGCTTTAAACGACAAACGGGGAGTTATGGTGTTTTGTTTGGGCTCCAGATGTGCATCAGATTTTAGAATCAGCCGTTGCTGTGACGTCAATGCAAGGGGTCTATAATTCGCATATTTTTCTGCAGCCCCTTTGACAAAATTCTCTTTTTTTCAGCAGCCAATTGCCAAAATTCTCATTTCTTTTGACGAATGCAATCATTTGATGAAATTTGCTTTCTTTCTGAGGTCCTTTAACAATATTCACTTTCTTTCTGTGGCCCGTCAACGAAATTATCTTCTTTGTGCGGCCCTTTAACGAAATTCGAATTTTTTGCACGATCGTTTGTAGAAATTTGCTTTTTTCGTTTTTTTTTTTTTTTTTTTTTTTTTTTTTTTTTTTTTTTTTTGAAGACATTCTCATTTGTTTCCCGATCGTTCATAGAAGTTCGCATTTTTCAGCAATCGTTATACGAAATTCATTGTTACTCCACGATCGATTTACGAAATTTGCATTTTCCCTGCGATTACTTGACAGAAAATGACCTTTTTCTGCGATCATTTTACAAAATTCGCATTCTATTCTAAGTCTATTGATAAAATTAGGGGGTTTTCCACAATTTTTTAAAGAAATCGGTCATTTTTTCCTGTGAACATTTGACGCCAGCGTTTTTTTTTTCGGCATCCATTTCTCAAAAATCATGTTAAATTTTTTAAAGTCCAAAATTTCAGATTGAAAACCTATTTTTTTTAATTTTCTTAAAATTTTGAACCGAATTAGTCCTGCCCTCCTCCTCCCTCTTTTGTCTAAAATTATTTGTGTTTACAACACAATTCAACTTGCTTCATATGGTATAGAACATTATGGAAATTTAAGTCAGACACGCCCCCCCCCCTGAAATAAAATCCTACATACGTTACTGTGAATATGAGAAGCTGGGCATCGCCCTCTTTCATAGCTTAAGTGGTTGAGCTCTTAGAGCGCTATTTCAAAGACTCCGGGTTCGATTCCCTGCTTGGACATTTTTCACTCTGTTGGCTCTACATTTTTAGCTAGGATTGTGATAAATCACATTAAAAATATTCGATATATTAATAATCATAAATCCCCTGTACTTCCGTGATTATCTACGGTACAAAGTTTCAAGTGTTTGAAATTTTTTTTTCTTAAATGTAGAAATCGAACATTTTAATCTCTTCGTTAATATCTGTCCAATGTAGGATGCAAAATTCGTTATCAAGATGACGTTCAAAATATGGAACCTGTTCAAATCTGCATGTGGTAGTTTTCTGCTTCAGTTTTCAACTGCTAACACCAATAAATAACTCATTATTTAAATCTTCTCATTTTTTTTACAAGTATTTGTTAGATATTTTTAGCATTCCGGTTACCCAATCTCTCTCCCTCTTTCACAAAGAAGACGAAGACAAAATCTCACAGACTTTTTTTTTAATTATAAAACAAAAACTCGTAGTGAACAGATTTTATTTATTTATTTATTTATTTCAACTGGAAAAATCATAGGCAGAGTTTTCTGTGTATCCAAACCTCAACTGTGCTTCTCCATCCTTGAATATGGAAGATAAATTCTTTTTTTTTAAAATAAAATTTTTCAGTCTACTTAAGTATCCAAGTGTTTAATATTTTACCCAGATTCTTCAATAAAACTTACATAAGGAAGAAGGGGTCACATCGGGACAAATAATTAATTTCACAAATATATGTGGCAAAAATTCTCAAAAAATTGTCAGATGGTATTAGTATTGCCTATTACCACATGTGTTTGCAAGTTTTACAGACAATCTACTAACATTCCAGATAAGCAACTCTATTTTTGATGATCACAAGTCGTTTTAAAAGTCAATTTATGATGAGATTATTTAAAAATTAATTGAATTTATTCTAAAAGAACATTTAAGAATATAAATGGGCATGAAATAAAGCTATTTTTACTGTTCCTTAATTTATCCTACGAATAAAAAGGTCTAACATGTTGTATATGAATACTATTACTAATTAAAGCACACTAAACACACTTTAAAATAATAAAACTTTTGGACTGTATCTTCAAATATATTTGTTAATAACACACTAAAATTAGCGAACACTCTGGTCGCCATTCTATTCACAAAACTATAAGTAGCAAAAACTCTGGTTGCTATTCTTTTCACACACTCTCTAAACAACAACATTTTTCTCTACTCAGTTCACTTCACATTTCAACCAAAGGGAGTTCACTACGCCCTCTTACGGGACTTATAAATTATGAATTTTCAACAATAAACATTCTCCCCCGGATTGAAATGCAAATTTCAATATTTTACAGTCAAATAAATTTATAAAATACAGTTACAGAAAATAACACAGCAAACAAATATATCCAAAATATAACACAAAAAATACAAAATTTACAATATTTTAATAACAATTTTTTTTAGTTATCAATAGGGAGAACAGCTATTTTTGTAATTGGACGCTTTAATTCGCCAGATTTAGTGCGAACCTTGACTACCCGAACCTTGCCATCCGATCCTGTATAAATTCACTAATGCGGCCTAACGCCCATTTACATACAAGCAAAAATCTTCTTTTACCAATACCATTATTCCTACCCTTAAATTTTCTTTTTTTTTTTTTATCTTCATACCACTATACAATTGCAACTCTCAACCTTACATTATTTTTCATAATTTAGCTAAAAAAAAACTACTTAATTCACCAATCCAAATCGTAGCCTAAATTATCAATAGCTAGTAATAACATTTTAAAATATGTACTTCAGTTTCAAAAATATTAGTTTAATATCATAATACCCATAATTCTTATCATAACATAATATGGCATCATAATTTCTAAACATAAATACTTTAAAGCACCTTATTAACACACAATATTATATATTAAATCATTATTGCATAAATTGATTATTACCAACTGAAAAAAAATCTATAAAATTTTATTTACAAGGAAAATATTTTTTCATAAGATCCCCTTGAAAGCCTGTAATCAGAAGATTAAAACAATAACTCCAAGAGTCTCACAATAAACAAAATTGAAATTTCCAAAATAAAATTAATTTAAAATTTTACTCTTGCATGATTTTGATATTCTATGATCTAACAGTGCTAATCTCCATGGTAATCCTTGCGGACCTGTTAAGTTAATATCTAATTAAACAATAGCCCCCACAATCACCAATTTGAAAAACATCAATTACCATCATCAACATCAAAACATCAAGCCAAAAATAAATTTATAACGTAAGCTACGTAAATTAAATGTTATGTAAATAGAATAAATTTAAAGTTGTTATTCAAAATTTCTCAACAATAATACTGAAGCTGCCCTCCAAAACTTTCTTGCTGGCCAGTTCAAGAAAAATGGTTAACAACTCCAATACAATTAAAAAAATTACAATTATGTATAAATTAATTTGTTAATTATAAAAAATATCAGCTATTTTTTTAGTGCCAAACATAGTAAGGTAGACGTTTTAATAAATACATGCTTTAGATTCTTTTTTCTTTGGTTCCTCTTAAAGAAAGACAATAAAAAGACAAACTTGAACTAGAATTCAGTCCACAATTTTAAAACATCGAGCTCATGTGGAGCAGTCTCAATAATACTGTGTTACAATTAGTTATCTATAAACCATTTTTTTTTTTCAAAAATGATATAACTCTACACAGGAAAAAAAGGAGAGGCAGTTCACAATACTTTCCTTAAAATTACCTCTGATACCAAAAAACATCTTGGTCGGATTTAGCAGTGAGTAGTCAATCCTAATTTGTTTTTTGTTAATATACTTTGCATGATTTAGAAACTGTACAACTGGACGAGAGTATGAATACAAACTGTTTCTCACATAAAATAAAAACAATGATATAATGTGTGCTAAAACTAAATATCTTTATATGTCCCAATAACGCCCAAGGAAAAATAAAAATGCTTCAAACAAAGATACACCAAACTCTAGTGATCCTAAAATCAACAGTACCAATGAGACTACATAAAAGATAAAATGATACTGCACACAACTTAACAAAGCAACCAAACTTACCATACAACATATATGTACTAACTTAATTAGTTGAAAAATTTACATAACTATAAAACAGAATATAATAAAAAAAGTAGGGACCTGTAAAGCTTTGAATTCAATTTTATAGATATAAAAATCTACAGTAAAAAATATAAAAAATATATTTAATTCAACATGAAAACTATGGATAGATAAAAATTTCAATTGGGCACTTTTGTACCCTTAAACAAAGGGGAAAAAATTAAACATTTTGAAACTTTTAACAATATAAACCTTAACTAAGACCACCAACATGAGAAAACTTTCACAGTTAATAAATATTGCACACAATTTTACGAGATCTTTCACGATTATTTTTAAAAACTTTTTTACTAACAAACAAATCACAGCAAGTTATATATGAATCGTACAACATCTCGATATTTATCAACAGCATATAATTTGTACACAGCTCACAAGCATTTATAAAATAAAATATATCTAATTTAGGTTGTTTATACAATTACAGGTCACTAGTAATATAAACTTAGTCCTTGAAGTATCCATGATCAGGGGTCCCAAATTGCAGACTAATAAGCACAATCAACATTTTTTGCTACAAAAATCTAACAAATATGATACATCAATCCCCTTTTAATTTTAAAAACATTATACAAGTCAGTAACTCAGTTTAAAAGCAATGTTCCCTACCGTGAGCAAAATATTTTATTTGTGCAAAATCTATGGACACAGCACTTATGAAAACATGAAAACATAGATTAGTTTTTAAAACAAAACTTTTCCGAATCATGGATGCTTCAGCACAGCAATATAATAATAATAATATAATCTTTTTTTTTTTTTTTAAACATAAATATATATTTCAACACATTTGTAAACACAGAATAATGACAGGATTTTTTTTTCAAATGTACACACTTTCTTAGAAGGAAAACTGCGTGTAAGCTTGGTTATATGCATTTAGTATGGCTTGCAAGCATCCTTAGAACGCTTCAGCTGAACTTTTAGTCTTTTCATTCCAATCTGAAAACCATTCATTTGCTGAATTGCAGCTTGGGCATTGTTAGGGTTATCATAGCTAACAAAACCAAAACATTTGCTGAGGTTTGTCTGTTTATCGATAAACACTTTTGCAGAGATAACATTTCCAAATGGGGCGAATGTCTGAGCTAAATCAGAATCTATAAACTCTTGAGGCAAATGATAAATGAAGAGATTAGCTCCTTCAGGTCCTTCAAGTTGTTTACCAGGTGAATTTTGAGGCTGTTGGATACCAACAGGGGGAAATGTACCTGCAAATGGCTGAATGTCTTGAATGCCTGTGTATGTTTGAGTAAGAGCATCTAAATTTGATCCATTTGTAGCTAAATTTGTCATATTACCAGTATTCGAATTAGAAATACAACCTCCCACTACATAACCAAATACGGTATTCTGTAAAATGACATCAGAATTTCTTAAACGGACTTGACCATTTTGTAATAATTCGTAGAAGCACTCAGTTCCTAGCAAAACATCTATTTTATTAGGTTCATTAAATTTTGGATCTGCCAATTTCACATCTTGAGGCAGCTCGGCAAATGGAAATTTAAAATAATGCCCTGGTATAAGGTTTGTTATCTTTGGAACAATAAAAAATCTATTGTTCTCTTATAATCAGCCTTATTCGAAATAGCGGCTCTAATTTTCCATTTGATATTAATCTGAGAATCATTCAAACATGAAACAGAAACATTAAATTTTTCTTTTCTAAATCCTAATAATTTTGCAAAACTATCACAAATATATGAGTTATTTGAGCCGACATCTATTAATGCACGCGCAGGTATAAATTCACCTGAAACGTTTTCAATATAAACTAAAGCAGTAGATAAAATAGTGGTCTTCCTCTTTTGGCATAAATTATTTACAGAAGTTCCTGCGAAATTACTATTCCTACTTT
Organism: Maratus speculifer; assembly: GCA_964019185.1. NCBI lineage: Eukaryota > Metazoa > Arthropoda > Arachnida > Araneae > Salticidae > Maratus > Maratus speculifer. The sequence goes on from CAXHSM010001376.1 coordinate 32,851,555, forward strand.
CAAAGCTCAAAGCTTCGGGGTTTAAGCTGTATGTCTTATCCTGGTTGGCAACAAATGAATTCGCAATTTCGTTTAACCCTCCTGATGATTGTTGATTGAGTTTCACTGACGTAGAACTATCTATTTTATCCCTTTGCATATGAAGAAGAGACGAATGATGTCTGCCGCAAAACTTACATGAATAATTAGATGTACAATTTCTCGCAGAATGGTTTGAACTTGATAAACAATTGAAGTATATTTTGTTTCTTTTAACAAAATCGATGCGGTCATTAACAGGCATTTTCTGAAATACATTGCATTTAAATAATGAATGTGAACCATTTTTGCAGCAAATACACGTAGAATTTTTCTCACTTGTGTAAAATGATGCCGTTATTGCTTTAGCTTGCCTTTTTTGACTAAATGTGTTACTGGTTGTTTTAGAAGCTTGTAAAGTTCGAGCATGATTTTTCAAAAAGGAAATCAATTCTGATATTTTCGGTATTTGATCTTTTTTAGATTCTCTTTCCCACCAAAGCTTACACGAAGAATCTAACTTCTGTATTACCATATATACAAATATAGTGGCTGAAAATCCCTCTATTTTTTGTTCGAGAACTCCTAATGATCTAATACATTCAGTTACATTATCCACTAATTTTAATATAGAGGACGGATTTTCAGTTTGTATGGGAGGAAGGGATATAAAACGCTTCAAATGCGCAAATACTTGATCTCGTTTATTCGAATATCGATCTTCTAAAAGATTCCATGCTATTTCATAATTAGCATCAGTAATTGGAATAGACTGAATGATCCTTACAGGATCAGCATGCAACGACAATAGGCTCTATCAGTGGAAACGTCATGGCATCACGTGACACCTTGGATACCCCCTTGGACGTGTTCCATACAAACCGTTGCTAAGGCGCTTGTTCATTCGTTTTGCATAGAGTGTAGTTGGAAGTTATAAATTTATCGTAAAACTTAATTTATTGGTTATTAATAAAGAATTGTTAAGCTGAAAATGTCGCGAAAAAGTGTTCTGAAATTTCATGCAATTTCTGAGTTTTTTGCAGATGAGATTAAATTAGTAAAACGTGGTGAAAATGCTTATGAATCCAACCATGTGGTGAATTATTTTTTCGATGGCGAGTGTCATATTGATGGCCAAGTGCATGCTAGCATGAAATACAAAATCTACAATGTTCAGGCAAGTATTGTTTATTCTTAGGCGCATAATTCATTATGATCTCTAAATTTAATGGTAGTTTATATATGTTTTAACTATGATAATAAGCTTGTTGATTTGTTTCGTGATTTTCTTTTTATCTATATTATTTGTTTTTATTTTGTTTGACAGTTAAATTTTGTTACGAAAATCTCATGAGAAATGTTAATTATATATCTTTTTAAATATTGAGTTCCATAATTTTATTTTATCTTACCTATTTAGCGATGATATCAAATTAGTGTGTTCTCTTTGAGAGTTTCTTTTTATTTATATGGTCATTTGTTTGTACATTGTTTTAAGGCGTAATTTTGTTTTCAAACTCTGATGAGAGATGTTTTTAGTAGCTGAAACAAATGTAGCAATTATCTAGCATATAAATAATCTTTAAGCTAGGACCAAGTTACAAATTGTGTCCTCCCCCTCACATTAATAAGAATCATTTACACAACTTATCTTATTACAGAAGCTGCATAAAGTTTCTATTTTGTTATTTAGTAACTTAAATATTGAAACTTTCAATTAAAGATACAGAAAAAATAATAGAATCAAATTAAGATTTGTGTGTAAACATTAATGCATCTTAAATTAATGAATCTTCTATTTTTATTTTAAATGTGTTTTTTTCAAAATTCCTTGTCAGAGGTGTAGTTGTAAAAATAACAGAGCATATATGCTCAAGCTAGAGGGTTTATCCTAGAGTGTATAAACTATACCATTCTTGAGAAATATATGCAAGTTTTTATTAGATTTTCTTTAAAAAAAATTCCAGAAGGTATACAGCCTATACCCTTCACTGCATCCTTGCTCTTCGTAACATAAAAAAATTGCAATTTTAGAAACTCATATTTAGAATTTGTCAATTTTTAAAGGGTTCTTAAAAGATAGTCTAGAAGAAACAACTAAAATAGAATTGATAAAAACGGCAAGTAAATAATTTCATTAATTATAAGTGCCAATAACAAAGCTAACAAATCGTCACCTGAGAATAATAAGGTTCTAACTGACATTTTGAAAAAAATTGACTTAATAGCATAGGAATGTTCTATTTGTATCAATGAATGCATTTCTGCATTAAAATTTCGATATATATAATTTACATCCGTTTGCGAAAGAGAATAATATAGTTCCATCAGAAATTGTTGAAAGCAGTCAGAATAACAGAGTTCTATATGCAAAATAATCGCAGACAGCAGATAAGATAATATATTTTTATTTTATTTTACGATACATAATGAAAACCTGCAATCTTTTATTTGTGTGAAAGAATGTGTTTTTTCGATAATTAAATTAGTCGGTTATTTCGATAATCAATTCAATTATTAAATCTATATTTTTCGGTAAAATATAGAGGGGATTTGTATCAGTAAAAATCCTTTTAAATATGTTTTTTAGTATGTCGATATGCAAAATGAATTGTGTTTAATTTTATTAATGGACCTGATCCAAGCAGGGATGAAGGACTAATCCTAATTCATTTAGATTTAGAAAATCCTGTGGGAAGAATGGATGAGAGTTTAGATGATGCGACAGCTCTAAATATTCTTGATGCTGAAACAATTTTAAAAAATCAGTAAAAGTAATTTCTAAAATCCAATTGATACCAGGACTATAAGTTTTTCATAAGTTAAAAAAGCCTTTATGTTGTTATGTACATGCTACTGGCAATACCTTGTCTCCAGCTGTGAACAAAATACCGTAGGTAAATTTTCAAGCAGAATAATGTCAAATGATATCAAGAATAAAATACAAGCTCATATTGAAAGTTTTCCCAATATTGAGTCAAACTACAACAAAGCAAGCACTACAAAAACATACTTAGAGTCAGGGCATAACTTACAGAAAATGTATGATTTGTACTTTCAGAAATGCTGAGACAGCAATGTAGAGGCAGTGAAACTTTCATGTTATAGGCACATTTTTAATACGCAGTTCAACATAGAATTCAATAAATCAATGAAAGATAGATGGGATCACTGTGAAGAGTATAAACATGCTGAAACCCAGGGAGAAATTAATAATGACATGCAATATAAATATGATCTGCACAAAAAAGAAGTTGAATCCACCAGAATTCTCAGAAATGATGACTGAAATTCCCCTGATATGTCAGTCATTTTCTTTGTATTAAAAAAGTTATAACATGCCCCAACAGTGATGTCAGCAAATTTTTCTATAAAGAAAATTAACTTGTATAACATGACAGCACATGCAACGTGGAAAAAAGAAAAGAAAGCATATTGTTTCTTGTGGACAAAGGACATGTCAAGCAGAGATGGGAATGACATAAGCTCAGCTGCATCAACAACTTTTCGGAAGATACTGACAGCCTTTCCCCATACTAATATTTTAATTTTATATTGTAATAGTTGTGTTCCTCAGAATGGAAACCAATGATATCTATTACAATTGCAATACTTATACAATATCCTCCACATATCATGGACATTACTGTAAGATATTGAACACCTGGACATTCATATGTGTAAGAAGTGGATAATATTCACAGCCAAATAGAAATAGCAATGAATGTAGCAGAATATTTTTCGCAATTTTCATTTATACGTCTGTTGCTGAGAGTAAATCTCAGTAACCCTATTACAACCCTGAAAATGAAATCAGAACAGTTCTAAGATTTCCACTCGTGTAGAAAAATTTGCCTAATCTCGTTCCGTAGACCACGGTGATATAATTATGATTCACACAACTACTTTATAATATTGAGTTTAAGACAAGCGACTCTTGTGACCAGAATTTCAGAGTTGTAAATTTGCAAAGAAACCCCTCCAAACTACGAGGAGTATCAACATCATTTCTTCAAAGGACTTTACCAAATCCTAAACTAGCACAGAGGAAGAAGGATTGCATTAAAAATGAAAAAATAAAAGACCTGCAGAACATGATAAAGTAGTTTCCGAGAGATGAAAGATTCTATTTTCAAAATATGTTTGAGAGAAATTACCCTAACTGTAATATAAAATAAAGCATGATTTATGGAACATTCCAAAATTTCGACTAACAAAAGAATATCAAACTTATTTTGCTGTTTTTAAAAGAACAAAAAAGTGTTTTCCCTTAGAGATATAAAGGCTATTCTTTTGATCAAGAGTATAACCTGAGTGTAATACGAAAAATTTTATTCATAATTCATTCCAATTTCATTTATCAGTATAATCACAATTTTTTCTGTTAATTTTCATACCCCCCACTGAAATAGCACGCTAAAAAATTAAAACTGTTGGGTTCTTATTTAATAAAATTAAATATTTAAGCTAGATTATGTTCAGTTAAATATCATGTTTAACTTACGTATATTCATTAGTTTTGTGAAGATGGTTTAATTAGTATGAATAAGTGGAAGCGGCAATTTGCTGTTATTGTGCTACAATATATATAGTAATAAATATTTTACTATCCACTGAAGTTTATTCGAATTAATCAACGAAATTTCACTTTGTTAAACTATAAAAAGTTACATAAATTAAGAAAAATATGTTTTTTTTTCATGATAGAACCATTTTATTCTGAGGATAACAATACGTTTGGAAATAATATGGTTCTATCAAATTTTTTACATGTAAAAAAATCCATGAAAATGTTATTTAAAAACTTTGATTTTGTAGAATTACTGTCTATACCTACCTATAAATCTATTAATGCCAAAAGGTTTTTGCAAAATTTAATAGCTGCACGTACACAGCATGCTGATTTTCAAAGTCTTCTAACTCGAAATTGATTTTTGGCCAGATAGAACCATCTTAATCTCAGGTGACGAAATATTGACAGCTAGTTTGCATTTGTTCTAAGAAAAATTAATGTTATTCTTCTAAATATTAACTTACAAGATATATATAGGTACATGTTAATAAAGATCACTTACTGTCAGGAATGTAGGGGGGGGGGAGATATATGCCATATACTTTCTAGATTTTTTAAAGAAACTGTATACCCTAAGTGTTTCAAAAAAGCTATAGTATACACACTCAAGCTATACTCCTGTCTTGAGTGTGTACTAAAGGGCAAAATTAGCACTAGCTACCGGCCACAGGGCCAGTAAATGAGAAAAAGTGGCAAGTAAAAAGTTACCATTCAATGGCCACCTTGTGGCCATTGAATGGTAAGAGTAGAGAATACAATAGAGTATACAATAGAGTAGTAGAGAATACAATTTGCTTACATTTATATTACGATATTTACTTGGGCTATTCAGTTTTAGATTAATACTCATAGAAATTTTACTGCTTAATATTTTTAAATAATAAATTGAACACTGGTTTAAGCAATATGGTCACTTGTAAAACTAGTCTTACTGGCCAGTGGCTCTCCTCTATTTAAAGCATGTATCCTCTTATCTTTACGACTACACCCCTGCTTGTTGTGCTTAAGATTTTTATACCAATTGTTTTTTGTTTTTTCCTCGTACATTCTTCTACAACAGCTGTTGATTAGATGTTATTCCTCTTTTATTTTTAAATACCAATATTTGGTATAAATTTATTATCAAAAAAGTAGAATGAGAAAATAAGATTCTGGTTATTTACTTGGTTATTTTTCAGAAAGTTATTGTATGTGACATGAAGAGTTCGATTTAAGCGGCATCGCAATTTGCGATTCAAATTTAACTAAAATGCGATCAAGGAAATGCATTAAATCGCAATCATTGCGATGCATATTTCTCACACTCTTTGTTATGTCATGTACACTTAAAGTTAAAATTTAAAGATGTTTTTTCACGACATACGTTGTGATTTTATCTCCCCAAGTGTTTATTTACAGTGGAAGTACAGCGAGACGCCATTGCTGGACGCAGTTTTCCCAGTAAACACATGATTTGTTCCCACCCTGACGCTGTGATTGATTACTGAATCACTGTTACTCGCTAATCTCGGCGTTTGCTCATAGAAGTTTGACGTGCGTGTTGTAGTGGGTCTAAAATGAACACTCGCTGTTACGATCCTTTTACTTTATTTATGCATCGAAACAGACAGCGCAGATTCTGACCCCACTTCTTCACTCCAACTGTACTTCTTTAAAAAAAAAAAAAAATTATTTTTATTTTCAAGATTTAAAAGTTACGTTAGCTATTTTTTACTCGCTTTACAAAAGTGTCAAACTGCTATTCAAAACTGACTTTGTATAGCAGTTACTGCTATGCAACTTTTTTTTCCTAAATCGACCCCTGGTGACATGCATACTTTATATTAAAGAATGAATAGTTTGATTACTTAAATGTAATTATGACATAAAAATTATTTAAATAAAATAATTTTTATGCCTTTACAAACTTACTGTACTTGCTTTACAGTTCTCAAGAATTAAATTTAGAAAAAAAAATTAGTTTTTTTTTTTTCATTTATTTATATGGCAAAATTACCTGTGTAAAAAAAAAATTCCAAATAAATCTTTGATTTTAATACTTTTGTGCCTTTTTAAACAATTATAAATAATTTTAACCTTATGTTTAAAAAAAAAATCAGCTAATTTAATCCTTGATTTAAATCAACTGAATAAAATAATTGGCAACATAATGGATAGCAAGATGTATCATTTAGCTATAAAAAATGAAAAAAATCTAAATTTATTTACCACTGCAAAATTTTGATTAAACCAATGTAATTTTAATGATTAGAAATAATTAAGGATTTATTAACTGGTCATCTTAATGTATGTCATCACTGTATGTAATCAATATTCAGAGTTTCCCCCAGAGGGTTTCAGGGGGGCGCTCCGCCCCTCCTGCCCTTTAGTTTAAAAAATAGCGCCTTTCTTGCCCCTCATCCAAAAACTAGCGCCCCTCTTGTCACTCATGACTTAGAACTTATTCAGAACCGTGTTTAGAGCATGGAAAACTGATCATAATGAAAAGGTATCATTGGTACACCCCACTGGTAAAGATGAAAATAAGGACTCGCCACTCGGTGACTAAATGTGAAAAACTGGCGACTAAAAATGTGGAAAGTACCGGCCAAATACAGGATTTTCCAAAAAATATTTTGTCAAAGAACCGTTGAAAAAATCCTTGCGAATTTCGTCAAAAAATCATAAAAAACCCAAATTTCGTGAAAAAATCTCGGGAAAACACGAATCTCGTGTAAGTATCACGAAAAGACATCGTCAAAAGATCGTAAAAAACGCAAATATTGTCAAAGAATCTCGAAAAAAAGCGAATATCGTCAAAGAATCGCGGAAAAACCGGAAATATCGCACTTATCGTCGCTAAATTGCAAAAAACGCAAATTTCATAACAAAAAAAGCAAAGTCATAAAATCAACGAAAACAAACGCAAATTTTGTAAAAAAACCCCATAAAAACGAACGCAAAAAATGCGAATTGTATCAAAGAAACACGCGAAAAAAAGTGCATACTATCAAAAAATTGCAATAACGAATGTGAAAGCCGTCTAAAAATTGCGATAACAAACGCAAACATCGTCCAAAACCGCAATAACAAATGAGGATGCCGTCAAAAATCGCGATTACAATACAAACACAAAAAACGTAAAAATATCTTGATTGTCGTCAAAAAACGTGAATTTTACCATAGAAACACGTGAAAAAAGCGAATTTGTCAAAAAGTCGTGTTAACAAACACGAATATCATCAAAAAACGTAAAAACGAATGCAAAACACGTGAATTTTATCAATAAAACATGCGAAAAAAGAGAATACCGTCAAAAAATCTCAATAATGAACGCAAATACCATGAAAAAATCACGATGACGAACGCGAATACTGTCAAAAAGTCGTGATAACGAACACGATTTTCGTTACAAAGTTGAGAAAACGAGCGCAAATTTTGTCAAAAGATCACAAAAAAGAAAAAAAAAAACATATGTCAAAGGATTGTAGAGAAACATATAACATTAGTTTCAGGAGAGACCCCCCCCCCCCCTTTATTTTTTAGAAAATCTGTGTTGTGAATTTCAGTTTTTATATTTTGAATCATATGTGCTAGTCCTTGAATATACATTTTTTTTGTCACATTATAATTCTATACAAATAATTATAAAAAAGAGAGTAGAGGTGTATCTATGTTGTTAGCTACAAAAGTGCTTAAGTATAGTTGGACTCATGTAGCTAACTACACATGCATGTTATATATAACTTTGCTGTTAATTTAAAAAAGATTGGAAATTAGTAACTCAAGTTTATAATACAAACAATACAAATTAAAATATTTTTATCTAGTTAATATGTTACTTATTTATCCTAAGCTTGTATATATATATCTTCTAATTAAATATTCAGTGTCATAAATATACTTACTGGTTACTAAAGAAAATATTCTCACTAGCCTATAACTGGCTACTAAAAAAAATCAAACTACCAGCCAGTGGCCACTAAGCAAAATTCCTTATTTTCATCTTTACCCACTGGCACATGATATCACTGGTAATCACTTTTTTACCAAATATACTTATATTTCAATCAAGTATTTTCATTATTAAGTCTAGCTAACTGTAAAATAAAACTTCCTTTTTTTCCGATTTTGATGTGAATCACCATCTTCCCAGTTTTAAAATATTTCACCGATTTAATGAAAATTAATACTATTGGTTTTATTCCCACATGTGCTTCATTTAACTTAATGACTATAATTAAAGGAATTGATTTTTTCCCCTTAAACAAAAGAGAAAACTGCACTCTGGGCAAAGTCTCAATTTAGTGGTCTCCCCAAACTTTTTCTTGTGACAGGCTAAAAATGACATTGGTAGGATAAATTTGGTATCTGTAAATTTCCATGCCGGGGGCGGCCACCCCCTCGTCCTCCGTTTTGCATGGCTCTGCCTAAACATGTCTTTGTGCCCATTTCACTTGATCATCCAAAAAGATATTTTAAATATTAGTTAATTGTTTGTAATAAATTTTACTTTGGAATTTTACTAATTGAATTTATATAAAATATATTTATAATTCTAAAATACAGATTTTTAGAAAATTGTAATAGAAAGTCATACATTCAGATAAGTGTAATAAAATATAATAATCCAAATAAAGGTATATCCTTTGAAATACATAACATATAAACTTTTAAAAAGGAATAGAAAAATAACCATCTGATGATTTAAAACCTATTTTAAAATTGAAACATATCTTAAATAAACATTATTAATATTTTTTTTTAATTAATTACAGATTGTGCTACAAGAAGATGGAGAAATAAAATATGCAGAATGCACATGTCCAAGAGGAATTGTAAAATGTCACCATATGGCCGCACTTTTAATATGCTGCCACCATAATATATCGATTACAGATGCAGCATGTCAATGGTCAGCCCCCAAAAATGCGAATGACTCAACAGTTAAAACCATTGAAGAATTGTACCCTGTTCCTGAAAGTCAGAAAGAGTATGTCTGTGTAGAAGTAGAGGACAGAGAGGAACTAAAACGTTCTGTTTATGAAAAAGTAAAACACATGAAGTCGACAGGTGTGTGTTGGCTTTTGTCACCCGAGCCAGATCTTGAAGATATTGACAATCATGACATTTCAAGAATTTTATTTTCGGCCGAGTTTTCTAATGTGGAAAATAAAAGAGCCTTTTTAGAAGATAAATTGAAATTGGATGAAAGTCAAATACGGTCAATTTGTCATGAAACTATTGGGCAGATATACAATGAAAAATGGAGCATGTTAAGATGTAGGCTTACTGCAAGTAATTTTGGAAAGGTGTTGCGTGCATCTTCAAAAAAGAAATATCCAATTTCTTTGTTTCGACAAATTTGCAGTGAATACAAGCTAGAAGGAATAAAATCCATAATGTGGGGAAGAGAAAATGAAAAGACGGCAGTGTCATCATTCACGAAACATGCCGAAAAGAATGTCTTGCCTACTGGGCTGTGGCTCCATGAAAATGGTGTCTTGGGAGCTAGCCCTGATGGTTTGGTAGAAGATGAAAATGCCATAGTCGAAGTTAAATGTCCATATAAATTCAGGGAATCTGGTCATCCTGAAATTTTAGGTGATAAAAATTATATTGTTTATTTGGATGAAAATAATCGTTGCGTTATAAATAAAAATCATGACTATTATAGTCAAATACAAGGAAACTTGTATATTTGCAAAAAAGATAAGTGTTATTTAGTATTATGGACACCTAAGACAACAGTCATCTTCCCAGTTTTGAAAGATGAGTCTTGGGTGCCAAATATGAAAATTTTATTAGATTTTTATTTTGATAAATTAATACCATATATTACCAATAGAAATTAAATTTTACAAAGTAACTTTCTAACAGGGTTTGTGATTTTTTTAAATAAAAATTAAAATAATCTTATTTTTTTTATTTAAATCAAATTTATTGATTCAAATCAGTTTTTAATGTCACATTAATCTTATTTTATATGACTTTTTGTTTAATTTAAAAAATATAAATTTTACATACATAGACATGCATGTTATAAGTATAATACATATTATATTTCATACCTATTCTTATTATACCTGTATTAAACAATTTACATAAATGATTCACATTATTTCAAAGTAAAGCCTTAGGTTATAAAAAAAATCTTGATTATACAAAATGCATGAAAAACTATAAATCAGACGTCAAAAACTAATTCAAACTTCAGTATTTTAATTAAAATAACATCTGCAGCACATAAAATTTTTAAACAACATTGGAAGCAAACTAAGTTTTTAACTTTTGTTTTTTAAAGTGCTGGCTGAGAAAAATGAGTTTAGCTGCTGCCATCAAAATACATAAGGCGAGAAGATACAAATTTGATATGTCATTATGTCATCACTAATCGACTGACCTCTCACTAGTGTTGGAATTTACCCACGAAAATTTTATGTAACAATTTCATGGAATATCTATTTTATAAAACAATAACTATTTAAAATTACGGTACTACTAGGTTATACCGTAGACCAAAAAATTATCACCAAACTATAAGATTCAATGCTAATGGATTATCGTGAATGTCACATTCAATAACATTAAATCCCATTCATGAGTTTAAAATGTCAATAAGTGTTTTTTATTTCGACTTTTTATTAATATTCTGCTAATTATTTGTTTTTTCATTATTTCAAATAAAAATTATGGCAATGTGTATAATTTGGCTATATATTTGGTGATTTGTATAATTTGGCAAAATGGTTCGATGGGATAACAGAGTAGTTCCAAAATTACTAATGAGAACATGAAACTTCAAATAAAAGTTCAGCCATAGAAGAAATGCTACAGTGTTGGATCTGGCTGTTTTTTTATTGGGGGATTCCAAATTCTCATCAGTCGGTTTAAAAAGTAATTGGTCATAAGTAAATTGGTGAATTCATTGATCTATCAGATGATAGATATTCCACAAATAAAATAAAATTGCTATTCAAAATTTTCCAGTGTGAATTCCAACGCTAGTGAGAAAGTCTGTCAATTAGTGAATTCATCACAATTTGTGCCTTCTGGCCTTGAGCATTTCGATGACAGTGGATATCTAATTTCTGAAAGTACCAAACCAAAGGAGAAAACATTTATTCTACTGAAGCAGATAAATCTAATGCAGTAAAAAACTAATTGATCATTTAGTATCTGCTTTCTCAATAACTTTAACAAAGATACCTTCCACCATTCTAAAGGGCTGAGATCAATTATATTAAATTTAAATAATAATAATAAATAAATAAATGACTGGTTCAGACTTTATTCAAATCTAAATATAAAAGGCCTCCCCAAAGTACAGCACATAAAGTCATACATTTTTATTTTACTTCAACTTGTAGAAGCTTTTTGAAATACTAATGAGTAAATATTCAAATATTTAATATTTCTGCTTAGATTTCTTTATTGTTGCAAGATTATTTTTTAATTTGATTCAAATGAAATTTTAAAGCATTTTCTTTCTAAACTTTACATTTATTTTACCTCTTGACAAAGCTTAAGCTTGATCTTTCTGAAAGTTGTTTGATTATAAGTATTATATAAAACTAAATTATATTAAAGCACATTATTATGTTTTTCTACATTTTAAATTTATTAAAATATAACGTTAAAAAAAACTCATTTGAATCAATGATTTAAAAAAAATCAATTGATTTTAAATCATGATTAAAATCAAGCTGATTTAAATCAATGAACCCTGCTTTCTAAATCTTTTGCATTTTATCAATAATTCAGGAGTATATTTATTTACATGTTATGGAGATATCAAAAATAAATTACTATAAAATTATTGCCACTTTAAGTGCTATGAATGATGAAAAATAATTTTAATTGTAGGAATTTTCGCAGATTATTGATTGATAAAATCCAAATAGTGCTAATTTAAATGAAAAATCAACATCTCCATAAAATGCATTTTAAAATATATTTCCTATTAGTAAATTTCATTTTGGTAATTTTACTTTCTATTGGTAATAATGTTATAACAGTGATTGCTGCTTAATGGAATCATATTTATAAAAAATAACCCATATATTCTTTAAATTGGTGCATTTGATTCAAAAATTGCATATTTCTTCTTTTTTAATCATTATTCCTATATACTCAGTACAATATATATTTTCTTTTACTGTTTTCCCTCACATTTGTGAACAGTATAATGCCTATAGCTTTTAACATTAATTTTTCAAATTTCCAATTATTTGCATAGGAATTATTTGTTATATTTTTCTGCATTTTGTGTCAGAGATAAATTGCAAAATTGCTTATAATGTCATATGTGGTGACGGTGAGCATCAGAATCTTTAAAAGTTTCAGAATTTGTTAATAATTGCAGATGTCATTCAGAAGCTGCGAGTTGTTCAATAACATATAGATTACCTGTGAAAATATTAAACAGAAAAATAAATGTATATAAAAATTTAATATTAAATTTGGAAATTTTGAATGTATTTTGTAATTTAAAAATAAATCCTACTTATTTTGTTCTACATGTTTTTGTTTTTTCCTACTGAAAAAAAAGCATTTTTTTCTTTTGTGTATGTGTTTAGTCACAATAATTTGCTTCTAAAGATGTCCTAGTTCATTGTTATAACCTATATTATATAAAAGAAAGTCTGGATTTCGTATTAATCACAGCACAAAAAAATCTACCGAACCAAAAATCTTGAAAATAGGGGTAAAAATACTTCTAACACAGAGTGCCGCTAAGAAGGGATTTTCGAAAATTCCACCACTAAGGGGGAGAAAAAAAAGAACAAACATTTTAAAAAATCCTTAAAAATCAACTTTTGTAGTTGTTTTTCTACTGATAACATATTTTAGTGTATTTTTTCATGCTGAATCGAATGGTACCAAGCAAATTCTTTTAAATCCAGTAGTTCGCGAGATACTTCCCATTTCCTAATTTGGCGATGTCTTCGGTGCAAAAACCTGAAATTTTTAATGCTTATCTATATACATAAAAGAAAGTCTCGATTTCGTATTAATCACAGCACAGAAAAATCTACCGAACCAAGAATCTTGAAAATTGGGGTAAAAATACTTCTTATAACATCGAGTGCCGCTAGGAAGGGATTTTCGAAAATTCCACCTCTAAGCTGAGTTAAAAAAAGAACTATCTTTTAAAAAATTCCTTAAAAATCAGCTTTTGTAGTTGATTTTCTACTGATAAAAATTTTTCATGCTGAATCGAATAGTACCAAGCAAATATTTTAAATACAGTAGTTCGTGAGATACTTCACTTTTCTTAATTTGGTGATTTCTTATGCGCAAAAACCTGAAATTTTTAATCCTTATCTATATATATAAAAGAAAGTCTGTATTTTGTATTAATCATGACACAAAAATATCTACCGAACCAAAAATCTTGAAAATTGGGGTAAAAATACTTCTTATAACATCGAGTGCCGCTAACAAGGGATTTTCGAAAATTCCATCTCTAAGGTGAGTTAAAAAAAGAACGAACTTAAAAAAAATTCCTTAAAAATTGGCTTTTGTAGTTGTTTTTCAATGGATAACATAATTTAGTGTATTTTTTCATGCTGAATCGAATGGTACCAAGCAAACTCAGTAGTTTGTGAGATACTTCACATTTTCCTGATTTGACGATGTCTTCAGCTCAAAAATCTGAAATTTCCAATCTATATAGATAGAAGAATGTCTGGATTTCGTATTAATCATCGTACAAAAAAATCTATTGAACCTACAATTTTGAGAGTTCTATAATCAGGTTAGCATGATTATGTAAGCTATATTTAATTATTTCAGTATATATAAAACGCAAAGTGAAATTTCATTTCCAGTCGCTTATAACTTAAGTTCTATTAGATAGATTTTAATAAAACTTACATTGTTGGATAATTTTTCAGAAATTTTGTAACAAATGAAATATAGCATTCTACGTTGTTTAATTAAATACTTATGGTGATGTTTTGAATCAGATGAACCCAATTACAAAAGGTTGGCTTTATTTTAAAGGTTCCGCTGAATGAATTTTTATGTGATTAAAACTGTTAACATGCTGAGCGCTACATCATTCATTGTCATTGAACTTTCCATTTAGATGACTGACTTTTCACTGATGACAGTTTAAAATTAGATATAATACTAAAAATTACTATGATATAAAAATTTCGTTTTAATCAAAGTTTCTTTGTTAAAACTGTTGTTAGCTTTCATTCAAAAACTAAAACAAAATTACTTCACCTTTTTCATTCACGTATAAAAACATTTCATATTTATTTATTTAGAAGGTGTCAGAAATAAAAATTTAAATTAAAAAGTTGTTGACATGTTTCGGTTCATTTATAAGAACCGTATTCATAACATATAAAATCAGTAGAAAATTAAATAACACTGGATATAAATATAATTTAAAAATCAAAACAAAACATTGCGCCCCCTATGATCGTGAATATAGCCATTGCCACCGCGGCATATAAATATAATAAATTTTGACCATAAATTAAAATTAAAATTAATAAAAGTAGAAAAACTAAATGACCCTGGATATAAAGGTAATTTAAAAACCCAAAACATAAAACATTGCGCCCTCTATGATCGTGAATAGCCAATGTCACCGCGGTTCCTCCTATTAGACTCACCCTTTAAATATTTATTAAGTAATTCTAACCACAAACTCGGAATGTCATAAGAATAAGAATCATTACAAACCCTATCCCTTCTAGAATATATTTCTATGGATTCACGGATGATTAATTTTCGGAATAAACTTGAAATGAACACTAATCTACTATCTTTAAAACAAATTTTAACCCCCCTCTTTAAAAACAATCTTGATAACGCAGTCTTTTATTTCTGACACCTTCTAAGTAAATAAATATGAAATGTTTTTATACGCAAAGTTTCTTTTTCATAAAACTGACCAGTGTAGCAGGAGAAGGTTGCTAATTAATATATATTTATCTTAGATTAACAATGTGTCAAGATTGTTTCTCCAGGGGTCAATCTAAACTGTTCTAATAGGATCTTTTTTTTTTTTTTTTTTTTTTAAATAATTTGAAGTTTTTGATGGTAAAAACTTAATTGCCAAATTATAAAAAACACATGTAGTTTTATTTTTTGTTTAATGGAATCGTATTAATAAAAAATGACCCATATATTGTTTAAATTGGTGCATTTGATTCAAAAATTGCACATTTCTTCTTTATTAATCATTATTCCTATATACTCAGTACAATATTTTTTTTACTGTTTTCCCCTCACATTTGTGAACAGTATAATATCTATAGCTTTTAACATTAATTTTTCAAATTTCCAATTATTTGGATAGGAATTATTTGTTATATTTTTCTGCATTTTGTGTCAGAGATAAATTGCAAAATTGCTTATAATGTCATGTGGTGATCATCAGAATCTTTAAAAGTTTCAGAATTTGTTCGAATCAAAAGTGAAAAAATATGTATCAGTGTCTTACCTTAAAATCTAAAGCCTAATTTGTTGTTGAACTTTAACTGAATACTTCACTTGGCATAAATATAAATCAGTTTGGTCTACCATTTGATGCTTTGGAAAAATAACTCTACACAGGGTTCATACTTTCTTTCAATGATAAAATTCAAGCACCTTATCCTCAAATTTCAAGCACTCTTTCAGAAATTTTATAAATAGAAATTTTAACGTTAAAAAACATATTGTAAAAATGTCAAGAGAAAAAAAATTCATTTCTACATGTTTTCAGGCTATACATAACATACTGTAACAAAGTCTTAGTGTAAAATGTTATGAGAAAATCTTCAAAAAATAAATTCTTTTTGCATTCAAATTTGAAAGTTATTTGTGCTAATACTAGTAAAAATTTTATACTTTGTCAATTTGATATTTCATCATGAAAGGCTGCACCAAAGTTACAATTGAAGAAATAACTTCAACAATAAATTTATCAATACTTTAATTAAAAAGAAAATATACTATGGAGACATACATGTGATTGTTAAGATTCAGATTTTTTTTTTTTTTTTTTTTTTTTTTGGAGGGAGGAGAGGGGGGGGGGGCACAAGAGATAAATATAAATCTTCCATGATTTCAATGACTCTTCTTATAGCTGGTATACTGTCAAAATTTCATGGCAGTTTTTATTGTCGATGATATTTTATAATAACCTTGAAGCTTTGCTGGACAGTACTTGAACACTAAGTGCTGTTTTGTTAGTGCCAGTGGAGCCCTCAATCAAATTTGTTTTGAAGGATTTTTGTTTAAAAAATATTAAATCATGCAAATTCGATAAGGGTCCAGACAACGATAGGTGAGTCAGTTAATATGAAATTAAAAACAATAATAATTAATCTAATCAATACATGGGTGGTATCAGAAATAAATTTATATATGGGACACTTGTACTTTCTTTTTGGTTGGAGGGAGTTCAATTGTTGCATTAATAATAAATAATTATTTATTAATCAAAAAAAAAAAAAAAAAAAATCATGAAAAAAAAATTAACTTTTCATGAAATCCAAATAACTTAAATATTCAATTAAAAAAAAATAATAATAAATTCAACAGGGTCATGACTTTTCCTGTTCCCCTTTTCTAGTAGCAATGTTTAATAACACGTGAACAAGAACAGTATAGCCTCCAATCCTCCTAACCTTTACAATATCAGAATTACATATTTATTCAGGGTTCATACTCTCTTTCCATGATAACATTCAAGCACCTTACTCAAATTTCAAGCACCTTTGCAAAAATTTGTGAAATCAAAATTTTACCGTTTGAAAATATACGAGGAGCCCAGAAGCCAAGGGGTATAAGTGACAAAATTGAGTTAAGTGCACAGGTTATCTGGAAATAAGTCTATTTATTTGTAGTTAAAAAGTTGAGTGATTTTTTAATTATGTATTGAGTTTTAGGGGTCAGTTACTTAACCTCTTTCCCGAAACTGTGAAATGCGTGGAGGCCAAGGGGTATAAGTGCAGTTGTATCCGTTGACGTCTATATAACTGAAGAGCGACCAACAACATGCAAGGCCAGTTCATGAATCTGACAAACGCCCCAGGAATTTGATCATTTTTAAACGGCGATTGGTACAAAAAGATGATTGCATGCCAATTTGTATCAATCACAGTTTAAAGATTTACTCCGTGTGGCGTTTTAAACCTCATGAACTGGAGTTGTATGTTGTTTTTTTCTTTTTAAAATTTGCTTTTTAATGAGTTTAATATTGCATTAAATAAATACAAATTGTTAACAAGTAAGAAAAATCAAACAAATCAAATCAAACATTTTATTTATAATATATATTATTATATTTTAAATATTTAAGGAAATACGAAAAAATGCCATGAGTACAATATTTAGAGATTTATTATCGGCACCAAGCTAGCATAAAAATAACAAGCTCTTGATTTATCAGCACATGTCATATTTGCACCACATTGGCATGTTATTTTTCTGAAGTTAATTTGCCGAAAACTTTGTTTTCAAATACCAGTTACATGCATATTTTTTTAACTAATTTATATTATTTTAAAAAGTAAATAATAAATAAAAAATTATTAGTTAATAATTATAGAATAAAAAAAATTTACATTATTTTAAAAAAGAAAATAAAAAGTTCATTAATAAATGAATAACAATAGCCGGGTTACTATGTGAGGCACATATAATTGCCATTTTGTTGCATTTGTGCCAATGTAATGCGTATATGACATCTGTGTCTATTTCTTTTGCAGAATCTTCTAATTTGGCAAAAAGTGAACAATTAAAATAAATTATGAATAAAAGCAATGTGATTTAATGCTTAGTTACACTAAGCATTAGTTGGAGACCAAACTAATCGCCAAGGGTGGCTAGTAATAAAAAAATTTCCTTATGCTAAATCAAAATGTCATACAAAAATTTTAATTTTCTTAATTAAAGTTTGTAATTTAATAAATGTTTTAAAAGATTGCACTAAATATTAAAGAAAAGTTCATGATTGTAAATTTGAATAAATGTTTGAAAATACTTTGAAATGTAGATTTGACACGAAATGACAACAAATATGAAACTGTAAATAATGGAGCATTTATTTATGTCTTAAAAATTACAAAATACAGTAGAACCCCGATAATCCGGATCGGGTTTTTCGCTTTTTTTTTCAAGTTTGAGAAGCGACTGGCTAATTTCTTTAACATTAACTTGTTGTAGCGTCGTATTCTGAATAATAAAACAAAAACTTTTTCACCAATCGCTTCTCAAAGTTGAAAAAAATGAAAAAACCGATCCGGATTATCGGGGTTCTACTGTAGAATTAAATTTATGAGTATTACAGAAACAATAACAGTGGAGAATGCATAGATATAATCACAGCCCCCCCCCCCCCAAAAAAAAAAAAATCAAACGACAGTATCCACTTTTTTTTTTAAATACAAAAACACACATGAAATGCATAATCATCTTGAAAGCGACTACATTGAAAATTGTAATCTCAGTTAAAAGATTTTTTTTCCATATATCTACAACTACATTATAAAGAGGTAAAATTTGCTTATCTGTAGGGGATAATCTCTGGAACTACCAAATCAATTTCAAAAGTAACTAATAAATTAATTGCAATTCCAAAATAAAATGTAAACATACATTTAAATATTTATAATGCTCTATTATGAAACTGCAAGTACAACTTCATTATCCTGTTGACCTATTTCATCAAATAACACAAATGCCAAACTACTCATAAATTATACAAATAAGAAGGAAAAAAAAAATGAGTAAAAGATTTGAATGCAATACACTCCATACCAAATTTCAAGATTCAGGTCAATTTGGAGGGGAATTTTTAAGTATTTCATCAGAGAGTTTATATTATACAAAAATGAAACTTTGTATCTTAATATAATTAAAACATTTATTGCCTAGGATTGTCCATATTATATACAAGACTAAACCTTCACGATATATTTCACACAATTTTAAGACCGAATGTTTTACATGCACATCTCTAAGTCTCCAGATTTTACAACAAATTGCTTTAAATCAAAAGTATCCCATAGGTATTCTCATATACTTATATATATGCATACCTGCTAACTTTTGAAAGTGGCAAAGTGTAAAATAATACATAAGGGTTATTTCGCACAACTTTTAACAATAAAGATCCATGTAACCCATTTTTTTAAATCGCATATAAATGAGATTATGTTTTTTACAAGAAAGTAAGATGTGAATATTATTGAATGATACATTAATAACAATTAAAAAGGAATTTGGTGATAAAATTATAAAAAACATAACAGATACTCATTAAGAAACTGATTTTTAAAAACAGATTTTTTTAAACTTTATTTTTGCTTTTTAAAGAATGAGAAAATTTTTTTTAGAAGACAACTTTATTTTATATGCAGTTAAAATTAAAAGGTTTCTCTTGGCTATTTTTAATAATGAAACTTCCAAGTCATTAACATTTAGCATATTTCTTTCATTCACCATTTAATTATTAAACGCTAATTCGTAATTTAAGGAATAAAAAATAAAACTTCAAAGAAATTTTGCAAAAAAGCATAAGAATAAGTACTAAAAGTATAAAAATTAAAAAGTGTATATTTTATATCTAAAGTGTAAAAGTTGGCAAGTATGTATATACATATATTTACACAGTTGACTCCCTCAAATCCAGGGACAAGAGGTTGTGTGGATTTTAGAATTTTGCAGATTATTGTTAATTACTTTACATTTTTTAAAACTGTAATTTGAATTTAATTAATAATGCAATTGCTACTATAATGAATGCTTACAATGTTATAAAAAATTAAGTACAGTAGACTCCCTTAAATCCGCACAGCTTGGGATCAGAGGTTGTGCAGATTTTAGAATTTTGCGGATTTCTGGTTATTGCTTTATTTACATTTTTCAAACAGTAATTTGAGTGCAATTAATAGTGCAATCGTAACTATAATGAATGCTTACTAATAAAATATTAAAATAAATAAAGAACAAAAATAATAAAAATTTAGATAATTTTTAAAATGATTAAAGTACTGATAGCAAAGGTCGAGTTAATAATCAATAGTGTATGATTAAATATACATTATAAAGATTAAATGTTTTTTTCCAAAATTATTCAACAAAACTTGCCTCATAAAAGTACATTACTAATTCACATCAAAATCATAAAATAAGAATTTTTTTTTTCAAGTTTAGCCAGGCTTAATAACCAAAAAATCTTGATTAATGCATAAATATATTTGGTAAGAAGATTGTGATTAACAGTAATATTAAAAATATCTTGAACTTTTTCCAAAAAAATTTATTTTTCCTTCATGAAAAAAACATGAATAGAGTATTATTAAAAAAATTACAAATTAAAAAAGATATGGAACTGATACAAAACTAAAAAAATCAAATTTTGTCCCAATATCTGAACTGAAAGTTTCATTGTTTACATCCATAAAATATGGGCGGATTTTAGAGAGCTGCGGATTTGAGGGAGTCTACTGTAATAACATAAAATAATATTTTGGAATGTAAATACATGGAATTTATTAAATCACAATAAAGTATTGATATGATGAAAAACTGAAATGTGAGAAAACACACTGTTTAATGCTTTCTATCAGCTTCACATTTACAGTGTTAAATATCTATAACATGTTTAAAAGAGGTTCTATTTCTTTAATATTAGCATTTTGAAAAACTGTTAAAACACAACAAACTTGCCAAACTTTAGAGGCATATGGCAGGAGTGAGTGTGGGATCTTGTTTAAAATTTCATATATTTTAATTCGTCTAATTGCACGTTCAACATGAATTCTTGCACGTGCAATATTTAGGGTATTTTCTACCTGAGAAGGTGTGAATTGAGGAGTACAAAGAAAAGGGGGGATATTTAGATGTACATTTGGGGGTAACAAATCTTGGATTAAAAAGCCTTTATCAGCTAAAATCAGATCTCCTGGATGAAATTGATTTAACACTCCACAGTGCTTTACCAATTCTTTGTCAGACACAGAACCTGGGTAAAGATCTGAGCAATAAATTGGAAAGCCATTAGGTGCTATTCCAACAAGACCTTTCAAGGTATTGTTGTGTTTATAATGGCTGTAAGTTTCCTTCTGCTTGTCCATTTCAGAAGGAACTGTAACCCCTATTTCCGTACAATCCATTACCATACGGCAATTAGGAAAGTAACAAAAAGCTTCAGGAGAAGATGCTTTAATTTTTACTAAAGAGGGAAGGTCTGACATTATAGTTTTATAAAGAATTTTATGAAGTACATGGACCCATGTAAGTATCACATTCGAAACCAATGCAACACTACAATTAAAACGCACACTTAAATCTACGTGCCTTAAGTTGAGCCTTAATTTCATTAGGGTCATAAGTATTTGGTCGTTTCGATTGATTTTCTCAACATTAAAGCCATGAATGTAATTTACCTTCATGTTTTTTAACGTATCAAAAATGGTTTCTATTTTACTCTTTGAGATTCCTGTATAAAAAATAATCAACGAATTACTATGTTGAATGCATTTATACTGGAATGGCTGATTTTTGAGAAGAGCAACTTCTTGTTTAAGCTCCTCAGTTTCTTTCTGTAAGAAATAATTTTCAACATCTGTAATTATACTTCCAGAAATTTGGCATGCTTTTTCATTTTCGTCTGCTTGGCACATGTTTGCATTTTCTTCTGTCAGAGTGATTTCACACCTATCATTCATTTCAGGGAAAGGCCTAAAATTAGAGGAAAAAGAAAATGTTAACATAAAAAATATTTGTGGTATTGTATGTATTAAAATACCATCCTCTCCAATTACTACGAAAAAAAAGAAAAAAAAAAGTACCTTCCATCTTCCTCTGTTAGGCTTTCTACAACAGATTCAATCATATCTTCTACTGCCATAGTAATATCAATTGGAATTGGAATATCTGCAACTGAGTTATTCAGATCAGAAAGATGTCTAAAATTTAGAGGGAAAAAAAATTAGCATTTAAAGACATTTGGAGTATTATATGCATTAAAGGTCTACCTTGGTGAAATACCATGTTAAATCATTGGAAAAGTTTCAAGAGTGATGACTCATTATCTACTATAATTATTAAAATACTGTTTTTACCATCATATAGTAGATGTCAGATGCAAATGATGTGCATTTTAAAAAATTGCTTATATAAATTTTAAATATCTTTAACAAGATGATAAATTTTAAACAAATGGAAATTTCAAAGTTTATAGGGATTTCTTTAATATATTTAAAATTTACAGAGAGGGAGATAATTTTTAAAACACATATCATTGGCATCTGATGTCTATTTTAATAATCATATTAGGTAATGAGTCTTCGTGCTTCAAAGTTTTCTTATAGGCTAATATGGGATTTTATAATAAAGGAGTTTCACTGCAGCAGAGCCTTAAAATAATATACTTCTCCCAAAGCAAAAAGAAAAAAAAAAACTCAATTTATATAAAATGGCCATTAATAAAGTAAATTAACAAAAAGGTTTTTGCAAAAATGAATCGTAAGATATGCATTGAAAAAAGCCAATAAAAGCCAAATTTTTTTCAATAAAGACAGTTTTTTTTTTTTTTTTTTTTTTTTTAACAATAAAAGCCAGCCGGTGGCTTTTTTGCAGCCCTGGACATTGTAGGATTCCGGGTGAGAAATTTCAATTTTTGACTATTAAAAATATAAAATCACAAATTTTATGGGAATGTCCCTTCCCTCCAGGCAACCCCTTGTATTCAACACTGTTATATTTTTATCAACAAATGCAGATGACACAATATTTAATAAGAAACTAGCAGCCTTTGCCTGCTATGCTGGTTGGTTTAGATGAACATTAAATAGTTTAATTCTTAGTATTAAATAGTTTAATACTATTAAAATGCATATCAAACAATGTCTCAATATAGTATGCAATGGAATACTTTTGTGTGATCCTGTAAATCAACAAGAAATATTATTTGCATCACAGAATGTACATTATAGTACAGTAGACTCCCTCAAATCCACAACTCTCTAAAATCCGCACATATTTTATGGATGTAAACAATGAAACTTTCAGTTCAGATATTGGGACAAAAATTCATTTTTTTAGTTTTGTATCAATTCCATATATTTTTTTTATTTGTAATTTTCTTAATAATATTCTATTCATGTATTTTTCATGAAGGAAGAATAACTTTCTTTTGGAAAAAATTCAAGAATTTCTTATATTACTGGTAATCACAATCTTCTTACCAAATATATTTATGCATAAATCAAGATTTTTTTATTACTAAACCTGGCTAAACTTGAAAAAAAAAAAAAAAATCCTTATTTTATGATATTGATGTGAATTAGTAATGTACTTTTATGAGGCAAGTTTTGTTGAATAATTTTGGAAAGATACATTTAATCATACACTATTGAATATTAACTTGACCTTTGCTATTAGTACTTTAATTATTTAAAAAATTATCTAAATTTTTATTATTTTAGTTTATTACTTATTTTAATATTTTATTATATTATAAGCATTCATTATAGTTCCGATTGCACTATTAATTGCACTCAAATTGCTGTTTAAAAAATGTAAACAAAGCAATGACCAGAAATCCGCAAAATTCTAAAATTTGCACAACCTCTTGTCTCAAGCTGTGCGGATTTGAGGGAGTCTACTGTATATACTTTATAGATGCAAATCAACTTTATTATGTCCGAAAGCGTGTAAGACTATAAAAAAGCACTTGAAACTTTTCCCCCCATTGATCGTAATGCATTGGAATCCTTTTGATTGTGCCTGTAATTGAACTAAATATCCAATTTTTATAAAATTTGAAATGATTCAACAAAATTATCTAATAATTATAAATTTTAAGTTACAAACAATTTGGTTAGGTAGTTTTCGAGTTGTTATATGTGAACAGACAGACAAATGGCCAACTAGCATAATTTAATAAGAAACTAACAGCCTTCGCCCACTACACTGGTTGGTTTAGATGGACATTAAATAGTTTAATTCTTAGTATTAAATAGTTTAATACTATTAAAATGCATATCAAACAATGTCTCAATATAGTATGCAATGGAATACTTTTGTGTGATCCTGTAAATCAACAAAAATATTATTTGCATCAGAGATTGTACAGAATGTACATTATAGTATATACTTCATAGATGCAAATCAACTTTATTATCAGGGTTGCCACTCTAATCTTGAAAAAAAAAAATGCTGTGTTTTCCCTGTACTGCAAAGCGTTTATTCTATGTTGAGTGAGCAAAAATATATGCGTGTATGTATGCTAATTAGACATGTTATAATTTACCATTACCCAATTAATTGAACAAATATAATACATTATATGATATGAGCAAATGAAAAAACTTTTTAATGTTGTTACACTTATTATTAAATTCCACATTTTACATCAATAATAATAAAAACAGTAAAGCAATACTCAAACATTCTGCTAAAAAATACTTTGAAATACTTGTAAATGAATGTTAAAATATCTAAAAACTTTATATCAAATAATTTAAAGAATATAAAATTTTAAAGAATTTTACCTAAAAATCAATTATCTTGAACATATTACAAAAATTGCAGAAATAAAAAGGAAAAGAAAACAGGAAAAGCTACTTACTTTATGCATTCAAATTAATATTTATATTAAAATATAGAACACAAAATATAGGATAAATTTGATACACAACACTGTTTTATTATTATTTTTTTTTATCTTAAAAAATATCATAAGATAATATTCAGTTTTGAAAATGAAAGCCGAAAAAAATAATTTACATTTAGATATAGTAGGGAAAAAAATTCCCTGTGTTTTCCAGATTTTTTCCAAATTCCCTGGATTTTTCCTGTTTTGGGAGAAGCTTTTAAAATTCCCTGTATTTTCCAGGTGGCGTGGCAACCCTGATTATGTTCGAAAGCGTGTAAACTATTAAAATGCACTTGAAACTTTTCCCCCCCATTGACCATAATGTATTGGAATCCTTTTGATTTTCCCTGTAATTGAACTAAACCTCTAATTTTTATAAAATTTGAAATGACTCGACAAAATTATCTAATAATTATATATTTTAAGTTACAAACAATTTGGTTAGGTAGTTTTTGAGTTGTTCTATGTGAACAGACAGACAAATGGGCAACTTGGGATCCTGTGATTTTTTACCTTCAATTCAAAATAAACACATCATTTTTCTGTTTCCGGGATTGGAGGAGATAGTGTCACATTACACAGGGGTGGGGAAATATATCATTTTGCTCGCCAGTGGCGAGTGGTTTTTCTGGTAAGGCGAGTGCATTTTTAGTTTTTGAAAAACTGTAGGTAATAGAGACATTATCTGAAACACTTTTTTAACTTAAATATTTTAACTTTCCAAATTATAGTGTAAATATGGTGCTAAATTCTATCTTATATTAAGCTTACCTCTGTTGCATATATTTCTTAGTATTATAATCGTAATTTTGTTTGTAATTGTGTGCAATTTTATCTTAACTATTTTCAACTGTGTGTGTTGCATCTTGCGGGCTGGTGAAATAGATCCTTGGCTGGTAAGATTTTTGAAAAATTCCCTACCCCTGTACATACATATGGTCAGATTTTAGTAGTGTAGATGATATTTACTTATACTAAAAATACTATCCATTTTTCAGAATCATAATTCATAAAAATTGTATAAATATTATTTAAAAATGTTCTTATAAATGTAAATTTATTTTTTTATTGAAACTTAATGTGTTAAGCATTACTAACTTAATAAACAACAAGAAACATTTTACTAACCGTTTTTTACTTTGTGCTTTTTCAGGTGAATTAAAAGCAAAAAATTTTCCTGAATTCCAATGAAATAGAGATGGAACATCTTTTATGTTCCGATCCACAAAATGGCAGATACAAATCCTTGAATTACCACTTGGTTCTCGATCTTTACGCCTAAATAAAACAAATTAATTCAGAATTAGGAGATAGTGTAAAAAACATTTCCACAAAGACTATCATATACTCTTAGCTCCATGGTCATTTTAGCTGGTCCTTTATTAATATTTTATGAAATAAAATTCTGTGCAATTTTAGAACAGATATATCAGACGAAGAGTTGTATGCAATTCAACGGTTCCACTTCTCATAAAATCAACTTTCTTTTTTTTATGTTGTTTTACAGGGGGATTTTTAATTATTAAAGTATGTATTTAATAAATATAATTTTAAATAATAAGAATAAAATCAGTTAATTGTAATTCATTATGGTGGTTCAGAAGATATATTTAATTAAATTATTGATGCATAATACAGTGACATCTCTCTAAGACAGAATTGCTTGGGACTAATATATAATTCCATCTTCGATGGAGAAATTTTGGTGACATTTAAAAATTTGGGACTCAAATTCTCCTGTCTTAAACAGATTCTGTCTTCGATAGATTTCACTATATGTTGCAAAATCAAAGAGATATTACATTATAATCATAGTATGTCTCTCAAGTGACCAAACATTACTTGCATCTTAAAACAAAACAAAAATTTAAAGACGGGATAAAAATGAAAAAGCTTATTAAACACAAGACCAGTTTAGTGAAAATAACATATATTTACTCCTTACATATGTCATTTTCAAAAAATTTCCTAAACTCTTTTAATTAAAGTGGTTTTAAGATATATAATACTTACGTGAAAAATGTATCTTTTCTTTAATTTTGTAGTTAAAATAATTATATTTACCATTTATTTATATTTTTGTTAACATTTTTCGAGTTATCAAGATCATTATTACATTATACCTGTGATTTTATATGAACATCAATGACTTTTACAATCTGAACACAAAAACTATTGAGTTTTGAAATTAATTACCATTCTATGTAATAAGTAGAGATGGATTTGGGGGGGGGGAGAAAAAATGGAGAATTTATGAAATGAATCAAGAAAAATCATAAAGTAAAGATTTTCAGTTGTCATATTTCAAATAACAATAAATCGTTAGGGTTATTTTGTTTCATTTAGTTTGTAAACAACAGCTTAACTTACACCCGAATGCAAAATTAATAAATATAATGTGAAAAAGTCTTACCTTATGAGTGAAATCCATTTCTTTCTTAAGGTATTATTTTTGGGAAATACATAAAACCGACAGGAATCTCTCATGCTGTTATGAGAACACATGGGTACGAAGCAGACAACCATAATAAATTTAAAATTTAAAACAATAACAAGTTAATAACGTTAAATAAAGTATTGAAAACGATATAAAATATAATAATAAATGGATCTAAAACAATAATGCAGGATGTACAAAGATAACAATGTGATATTAAGCAAAATAAAAAAGTACTATTTTCCTCAATGCTAAAACCTATGAGAAAACGCCATTGTCGTGATTGTATGGAACTTGGCCTGCGGTTGCTATGGGCAACAGAGAGGTAACCTTCTACTGTGACGTCACACTGATAGAGTCTATTGTCACCTAATTTTTCAGTGGTTTGTAGGAACTGGAGTTTGGCCTTCGGCTTTCTTCAATATACATGGAAGTTTAAAAGCTATTCTTATCGCCGGGACCCGTGGCGCGGTTCTGTAACGCAAGCGTCTGGCGGGCTGAAGCTGTGGTGAGCTGGGGGTTCTGTCCTCGCCCAAGACACGCTGGACATACAGAACAGATGAAGACAGGATAAAAGATTCCATAAGCGGAATCGTTTATCCACGCACTGCCCTCTGTATAGAACATACACAGGTCAGTGCATTCGAAGAAACCACAACATGAGGCTACAGAATCGTACACAACACAGCTTCTATTTTTTTATTTATTTAAACGTGTTTCATCACTGTCATGATATTGGAGTGAACGCATATATTTGATTCTTATGTATAATTATGTAGATGTCTTTTAAAAAATTATCATTTCCTTTAGAAAAATTAAAAAATTCTTTTCCTCTTGTTTCGATTTCAAGAATAATTTGGTTTCAATGCAAATAAAATGAAAAAAATATACATAAATTTTTTAGGTTTTTTTTTTTTTTTTGGAATTATTCCAGCCATAACCGAAGGAACCAATATATTTTATCCTTAAAACCGAAATAATTGTATTCTATTACATTATCGTTTAGGATATATAATTGAACACCAGTTTCATTATTATTATTTTGTTACTGTAAATAAAATACATAGGAAAAATAGAACTAAGTTTTCTTGATCTCGCAAGAAAATATAGTACAAAGTTTTCCGGTATACTTTCTTTTTCCAAAATATGTATCTTCAGATAACTCGGAAACCGAAATAAATCTGGGTTTTAGCAAAACCCATGTAATTGGCAAACATATGGAATGTGGCTTTTCTTCGTTTTTACGATCCGGTATCAAAGCAAAATCTCTTTCTTTTTATTTTTAATTCTTTGTTTTTCACGTGGGCTTTACTTTGTTCAACAAAGCAGAAAGCTGAAACTAAATGAATATAATCCAAAATATAATAAATAATAATAACAGATAGGAAGGCTATCAAATATGATATTAAAAAAATATTAAGTAATATATTCAAATAATTAATACATTCTAAAAATATTTGAGACCTTTTCAAAAAATTACTGGAAAGAGTAGTTTTTAATCAATTGAGCCGTTTGGAATCTTCGAATTTCACGCATTTCCGAAGATAAAAGAAATATTTCCGAATGGGATACATAATCAGTTAAGAGAATGTAGCATTAAAAAAAAAAAAAACTTTTACAAATATTTAAATGGAAACAAGATGGTTTTAATTTTCTCTTCCATAGGATTAGCACTAGTGAGACAATCATTTCACTTTAATTTTAAAATATACTCCCCCCCCCCCTTTTTTTTTTCTACTCGAAATAAATTTTCTACAAGCATTCGAAATGCAACCTATGAATTTTTTTTAATCTGAATTTTATTGACCTATTAAAAAAAAGAGAACACATGTTATCGTTACTTTTTTTAAATTCAATAAAAAAGTACAGTTTTTTCCTGAAAAATGAAACCGTAAATAGTATAGAAAAACAATTCATAGTTTTGACAAGTTGAGAAGCAAATCTATTTTTCTTCTTAAAGGGGGGGGGATAAATTTGTTTCATCTTAGTGAGTATAGATGTCAGCAGATTGTGAGTATAGATGTCTTCCAAATATTTTTCAAACGGAGTTTTCTTCTGAGAGAAGGTCTCGCATTCGTGTCGATCCGATTAAACGAGTAGTGTGCAGCTCGGAGGAATCGAATGATTCATTTGAATCGTTTGTTTCAATTTTAAATTCTACTTTTGAAATCTCATCTCTCCGACTACAGATGGCAGCACTGAAGCGGTAAATATTCTTTCATTTTCTGTTCTATCAAACACTGTTCTGTGTCATGTCTATTTAAACTTAACCAGAAAATTCGACGAGTTCGTCACAGACTGGAATATCTCACTTTTATAATTTATTGTCATGTACCCGAATAATAATTTATATCCAAATAACCTAACACTTGTCCGTCCGTCCCTCCGACCGCACAGAACGACGCAAAAACTACCCGACCGAATCGTTTGATGTTCAAGATATGTAATTATTACATAATTTTGTCGAGTCTTTCAAATTTTCTGAAAATCGGATGCATAAGACTGTCTGTATAAAAGTTATGAGCGATTTCGATCACGTGATCACGCCCTTTTTTCTCCCTTTGTGTTTTTTCTGCTCTCGCAGGGAAATGCCGTCTGAAACGTCAATTAAGACAGCTTGTTGTGAAATATCGATTACGTTTGCAAAAAACGAGATCAGGTAATTTCTGAACAACAACACCTGCTAGTTTCATGCATTTACGAACAAAAATAAATTAAAACTTATGCCCACAAAGTTGCCCCTTTTGAATTAAGAACACCCTTACTGAAAATAGATAAACGGCTTTCTTATGTAAAATAAATTGAATAAAAATTGAAAAATAATGATTGCGTCTGTGAAACAATGAATGGATTTCTCGAAAATAGGTTGTCAAATTCTCTCGGGCCGTTTTTTCTTTCTTTTTTTTAACTCGCCAAGGCGCCCTCTATTGGAAAAATACCGAAAATAAGTGTAACTAAAAACAGCATACATTGTTTTCTATCTTGAGGCCCCAGACTAGTCACTGAAAAAAGACCCGGATGTTAATGTTAATTCCATGGGAGTGTTACTTTCAAATATCTCGCTCACATTTTAATATCTTTACATGATTCTTTTTGCATAGGATAGCTGAGGACGAAACGGGCTAGTTTTTATTTTTTTAAATTTTCTTTAGTTTTTTTAACTTTCGAAACCAGTTAAAACCGGTTCTGAAATTGAAACTATCATAATATAACAAATATATAAGCAAAATCGAAAAAGTAAAAAAATAGCCCGATTGCCGAACCAACCTCTGCTATCCTATGCAAAAAAGTTAAAAATATTAATATTTGAACGAGATATTTGAGAAGAACGCTCCCATAGATTTAACATTATCACCCGGGAATTTTTCTGTCACTAATGTCGCGTCTCAAGGGGCTGCTTCACTCAAATGAAAAGACCCATTCACCATTTCCCCCCCCTCCTCAAAAAAATGCAAACAGGACACAACGTGGTTCAGAACGCCAATTTTGACGCTTTTTTAAAAAATCAGAGCCATTGTACACTGTTTTTTGGAAAAAGAAACATTGACTAGATTTGAATTCAGTGATCGTTTTCCCACCCCCCTCAAAAAAATGCAAACGGCACAGAATGTGGTTCAAAGCGCCAATTTGGACGCTTTTTTAAAAACAGAGCCATTGTACACTGTATTTTGAAAACGGCAATTTTTATT
Organism: Maratus speculifer; assembly: GCA_964019185.1. Classification (NCBI taxonomy): domain Eukaryota; kingdom Metazoa; phylum Arthropoda; class Arachnida; order Araneae; family Salticidae; genus Maratus; species Maratus speculifer. The sequence continues at coordinate 32,882,871 of CAXHSM010001376.1, forward strand.
TCTCTGTGCAAAATGTTTTTTCGTTGTCTGTTTTCTGCAACAAAGTCTCTATTTTATAGGGATGCACCGAATAGTGATTTTGGTCGAATATCGAATATTCGGCGGACAGCCGAACCGAATACCGAATATTCTGCAAGCCGAATAGTAATTGCTGGGCCGAATACGGAATATTCGGCATTCGAGGAATTGCTCTTTTTGATCTTTGAAAACACAAAATCACAATTTTTCCGAGGGGGGTGGAGACACTTTACTGCTCCGGAGGGAGGAGTGCCCCCCCCTACTTTTTTATGAAATTTGCGCGATCTTTTTATGAATTTTGCATGTTTTTGTGATTTTCGATGAAATTTGCCGCTTTTTCACGTTCTTTTGAAGAAATTTGCCGTTTTTTTGCTATTTTTCGAAAAACTTGCCATTTTTTCGCGATTTTTTGAAGAAATTCGACGTTTTTTACTACCCTAAAAACAACTCTAAACTAAAAATTATAGCGTCTTAAGTAGATATCATTATGAATTTCTTCCATAGATAGCGGCCGTCGGCCTAACCGTTCGGAGTTTTCGTAGTTTTCTTCGAACCTTGCATAAATACGGGCTAGGTTCCCTTAAAAAGACCCCCCCCACGAAGGGCACTCCTCCCTTCGTCCTATATCCCTAGTGTAAATAATCGGGCGACAAAAATAAACCAAACCAAACCTACCGAATATTCGGCCTACAGCTGAACCGAATACCGAATATTCGGCAATTTATTTTTTTCTTTTCTTTCTAACACACTTCTTTCAGTCAATTCTTATAAGGTCTCATGAACAAAAACTCGACTCAAAACACTCACTTTGACAATATTTTACTCTACAAAAACATTTTCTTCTATCTTTTTAACGCACTTTCTCAGTAAGTCTTGACTCTTTTGCAATGGAAATTCGACTTAAAATGCCCACCTAGACAACATTTTACTCTACATATCAAGTATGACATGTAAGACCCAAAGGCAATCCATGGACACCCGACTCGAAATTTTTTTTAATTCCCCCCCTGGAGCACCCCATCTTCCCCTATGGGAAATGTCTAAAATTGAGTACCCCAAAAAATAGAGCGGGAAAAGTTAGCCTTTCGATGAAGTTTTTGTTCATTTCAAGCGTTAAGCTCTAGGGCAATTAGGGGCCGAGTTATTAAGAAAAACAAAAGGGGGAATCTTTGGGGGGCTTACACTCCTTGAGAACTAAAAAATTTCGAAGTTTCTTTAAAGAATCCGTCCTAAAATTTTGAGAGCTTCAAAATAAGGTTGCCAATTGCACATTTGTTTTTTAGAAAAGAAAAAATATATGTATTTTAATAATAGATAATTAGAATAATTTTTACAAACAAGCGAAATGTGTTTGAAAGAAAAAAAATAAAAGCACTACACTACATTGAATATGTTTCAACAAAACATAGTATATAAAAATAACCAGACATTTATTTATTTATTTTATTTATTTATTATTATTATTTTTAAATAATACCTTACGGAAAGGAGAATTGATACAAGGCTTACAATAAAATGAAATTTTAGCATGTACTCATATTTATGCACACATATACTAATTCAAAATACAAATAGCATGTATTAAACTAAAACAAAAACAGATTGCTATTAATTTTCTTTCCACAAAAAAGGAAAATTTTTAATGAACTTATTTAATGTGTTAAAATAATACTGTAAATGGTTTGAAAAGTACAAATACCGAAAAAGATAATTGTTCTGTCTTCAATAATAGTACGTGTTCAATGATTGGTAATTCATTGAAAAATGGAAAATACGCTTACATTCGAGCTCAGTCTAAATTATTAAAGGTCTATGCATTTTTTTAGATACCCCAGTACAAATATGGTTTGCTAACCTCCGACCAACCTTTTTTTTTTTTTTTTTTTTTTTTTTTTTTACTAAATCTGTCAATTGTTACCTACATTTTAGCCTTTATTAAATAAAAACCTAAATTGAAAATTTCAAACACGTATTAAGTCTTCTTTTACTTCTTTATGTTTAGCACAAACTTAAAATCTTTCAGGGAGCGCAAGAATTATGCATTTTTGTTTTTTAATAACATGTTGAAAAATGGAAAATACGTTTAAACCCGAGCTCAATCTAAATCATTAAAGGACGGAAGATGCAGTTTTTTTTTTGGGGGGGGGGGGAGGGGGGGGATACTTATTTCTTGAAAAAAATCCATTTTAGAGTTATTTATTATATTTTTATGAAAACTAAAAATTATCAATGAAAGAATGAACACAGTAAATAAATCCAATCGAAACCCAGTATTTAATATATTTGTTTAACTACTCCTTCTAGTTCTTTCCTATCTGGTGAATTTCCTTTGCTTGCAAACTTCACACTTCTATTTTTGCGAAGAAAGAAAAAGGTATATATATAATAATACGTAGCAACAATAATTGTTACGCACAAACGAAAGATGTAATAAATAAAAATAAATAAAAATACCACTCAACATTGAATATGTTTCAGTAATACATAGTTTATATAAAAATAATCAAGCATTTAATATTTTTAAAATACCTTATGAAAAGTAGAACAGGATACAAGGCCTACAATAACATGAAATTCAAGCACGTTATCATATTTACGCACACATATACTAATATAAAATACAAATAAGATGCATTAATCCAAAACAAAAATAGATTGCTATTTTTTTTTTCTACAAAAAAGGAAAAATTTTAATGAATTAATTTAATGAGTAAATATAATTCTGTAAATCCTTTAAAAAGTCCCGGAAAAGATGATTGTTCTATCTTCAATAACAGCACGCATCCATTGATTTAAAAAGTCCACTACAAAGTCCTATTTACATGCATGGTTTAAACAAAATGCTAATTTTTAACATAAAATATATTCACACATGATTCATACACTTTCAGCTGAAATACTATTATTTTTATAAAGAAAAGCTCAACCAAATAATCGCGCGACTGCAAAATGCTATTTCAATTTGAAAAAATATCGTCATTTATTTTGTCTAAATTCATGGAATTTTCCTGACCCGTAGGAAGCCTGACACGATAATAATAAAATATATTATAATATTCTATTTTTTACCAAATAAAATAAATCAAGAATACACCAGTGACAGCAAAATTCACCACCGCCAAATCGATTATTAAAAAGTATATAGAACAATTTGATTTTCCAGGCTCTACTATTGTCACCTAATTTTTCAGTGGTTTGTAGGAACTGGAGTTTGGCCTTCGGCTTTCTTCAATATACATGGAGGTTTAAAAGCTATTCTTATCGCCGGGACCCGTGGCGCGGTTCTGTAACGCAAGCGTCTGGCGGGCTGAAGCTGTGGTGAGCTGGGGGTTCTGTCCTCGCCCAAGACACGCTGGACATACAGAACAGATGAAGACAGGATAAAAGATTCCATAAGCGGAATCGTTTATCCACGCACTACCCTCTGTATAGAACATACACAGGTCAGTGCATTCGAAGAAACCACAACATGAGGCTACAGAATCGTACACAACACAGCTTCTATATTTTTATTTATTTAAACGTGTTTCATCACTCTCATGATATTGGAGTGAACGCATATATTTGATTCTTATGTATAATTATGTAGATGTCTTTGAAAAAATTATCATTTCCTTTAGAAAAAATAAAAAATTCTTTTCCTGTTGTTTCGATTTCAAGAATAATTTGGTTTCAATGCAAATAAAATGAAAAAAATATACATAAATTTTTTAGGTTTTTTTTTTTTGGAATTATTCCAGCCATAACCGAAGGAACCAATATATTTTATCCTTAAAACCGAAATAATTGTATTCTATTACATTATCGTTTAGGATATATAATTGAACACCAGTTTCATTATTATTATTTTGTTACTGTAAATAAAATACATAGGAAAAATTGAACTAAGTTTTCTTGATCTCGCAAGAAAATATAGTACAAAGTTTTCCGGTATACTTTCTTTTCCCAAAATATGTATCTTCAGATAACTCGGAAACCGAAATAAATCTGAGTTTTAGCAAAACCCATGTAATTGGCAAACATATGGAATGTGGCTTTTCTTCGTTTTTACGATCCGGTATCAAAGCAAAATCTCTTTCTTTTTATTTTTAATTCTTTGTTTTTCACGTGGGCTTTACTTTGTTCAACAAAGCAGAAAGCTGAAACTAAATGAATATAATCCAAAATATAATAAATAATAATAACAGATAGGAAGGCTATCAAATATGATATTAAAAAAATATTAAGTAATATATTCAAATAATTAATACATTCTAAAAATATTTGAGACCTTTTCAAAAAATTACTGGAAAGAGTAGTTTTTATTCAATTGAGCCGTTTGGAATCTTCGAATTTCACGCATTTCCGAAGATAAAAGAAATATTTCCGAATAGGATACATAATCAGTTAAGAGAATGTTGCATTAAAAAAAAAAAACTTTTACAAATATTTAAATGGAAACAAGATGGTTTTAATTTTCTCTTCCATAGGATTAGCATTAGTGAGACAATCATTTCACTTTAATTTTAAAATATACTCCCCCCCCCCTTTTTTATTTCTACTCGAAATAAATTTTCTACAAACATTCGAAATGCAACCTATGAATTTTTTTTAATCTGAATTTTATTGACCTATTAAAAAAAAAAGAACACATGTTATCTTTACTTTTTTTAAATTCAATAAAAAAGTACAGTTTTTTCCTGAAAAATGAAACCGTAAATAGTATAGAAAAACAATTCATAGTTTTGACAAGTTGAGAAGCAAATCTATTTTTCTTCTTAAAGGGGGGGGGGGGATAAATTTGTTTCATTTTAGTGAGTATAGATGTCAGCAGATTGTGAGTATAGATGTCTTCCAAATATTTTTCAAACGGAGTTTTCTTCTGAGAGAATGTCTCGCATTCGTGTCGATCCGATTAAACGAGTAGTGTGTAGCTCGGAGGAATCGAATGATTCATTTGAATCGTTTGTTTCAATTTTAAATTCTACTTTTGAAATCTCATCTCTCCGACTACAGATGGCAGCACTGAAGCGGTAAATATTCTTTCATTATCTGTTCTATCAAACACTGTTCTGTGTCATGTCTATTTAAACTTAACCAGAAAATTCGACGAGTTCGTCACAGACTGGAATATCTCACTTTTATAATTTATTGTCATGTACCCGAATAATAATTTATATCCAAATAACCTAACACTTGTCCGTCCGTCCTTCCGACCGCACAGAACGACGCAAAAACTACCCGACCGAATCGTTTGATGTTCAAGATATGTAATTATTACATAATTTTGTCGAGTCTTTCAAATTTTCTGAAAATCGGATGCATAGGTCTGTCTGTATAAAAGTTATGAGCGATTTCGATCACGTGATCACGCCCTTTTTTCTCCCTTTGTGTTTTTTCTGCTCACGCAGGGAAATGCCGTCTGAAACGTCAATTAAGACAGCTTGTTGTGAAATATCGATTACGTTTGCAAAAAACGAGATCAGGTAATTTCTGAACAACAACACCTGCTAGTTTCATGCATTTACGAACAAAAATAAATTAAAACTTATGCCCACAAAGTTGCCCCTTTTAAATTAAGAACACCCTTACTGAAAATAGATAAACGGCTTTCTTATGTAAAATAAATTGAATAAAAATTGAAAAATAATGATTGCGTCTGTGAAACAATGAATGGATTTCTCGAAAATAGGTTGTCAAATTCTCTCGGGCCGTTTTTTCTTTTTTTTTTTAACTCGCCAAGGCGCCCTCTATTGGAAAAATACCGAAAATAAGTGTAACTAAAAACAGCATACATTGTTTTCTATCTTCAGGCCCCACACTAGTCACTGAAAAAAGACCTGGATGTTAATGTTAATTCCATGGGAGTGTTCCTTTCAAATATCTCGCTCACATTTTAATATCTTTACATGATTCTTTTTGCATAGGATAGCTGAGGACAAAACGGGCTAGTTTTTATTTTTTTAAATTTTCTTTAGTTTTTTTTAACTTTCGAAACCAGTTAAAACCGGTTCTGAAATTGAAACTATCATAATATAACAAATATATAAGCAAAATCGAAAAAGTAAAAAAACAGCCCGATTGCCGAACTAACCTCAGCTATCCTATGCAAAAAAGGTAAAAATATTAATATTTGAACGAGATATTTGAGAAGAACGCTCCCATAGATTTAACATTATCACCCGGGAATTTTTCTGTCACTAATGTCGCGTCTCAAGGGGCTGCTTCACTCAAATGAAAAGACCCATTCACCATTCCCCCTCTCCTCAAAAAAAATTCAAACAGGACACAACGTGGTTCAGAACGCCAATTTTGACGCTTTTTTAAAAAATCACAGCCATTGTACACTGTTTTTTGGAAAAAGAAACATTGACTAGATTTGAATTCAGTCATCGTTTTCCCACCCCCCTCAAAAAAAATGCAAACGGCACAGAATGTGGCTCAAAGCGCCAATTTGGACGCTTTTTTAAAAACAGAGCCATTGTACACTGTTTTTTGAAATCGGCAATTTTTATTTCTCTGTGCAAATTTTTTTTTCGTTGTCTGTTTTATGCAACAAAGTCTCTATTTTATAGGGATGCACCGAATAGTGATTTTGGTCGAATATCGAATATTCGGCGGACAGCCGAACCGAATACCGAATATTCTGCAAGCCGAATAGTAATTGTTGGGCCGAATACCGAATATTCGGCCATTCGAGGAATTGCTCTTTTTGACCATTGAAAACCAAAAATCACAATTTTTCCGAGGGGGGGAGACACTTTATTCTCCGGAGGGTGGAGTGTCCCCCCCCTACTTTTTTATGAAATTTGTGCGATCTTTTTATGAATTTTGCATGTTTTTGTGATTTTTCGATGAAATTTGCCGCTTTTTCATGTTCTTTTGAAGAAATTTGCCGTTTTTTTGCTATTTTTCGAAAAGCTTGCCATTTTTCGCGATTTTTTGAAGAAATTCGACGTTTTTTACTACCCTAAAAACAACTCTAAACTAAAAATTATAGCGACTTCAGTAGATATCATTATGGATTTCTTCTATAGATAGCGGCCGTCGGACTTACCGTTCGGAGTTTTCGTAGTTTTCTTCGAACCTTGCATAAATACGGGCTAGGTTCCTTTAAACAGACCCCCCCCCCCCACGAAGGGCACTCCTCACCTCGTCCTGTATCCCTAGTGTAAATAATCGGGCGACAAACATAAACCAAATCAAACCTACCGAATATTCGGCCTACAGCTGAACCGTATACCGAATATTCGGCAATTTATTTTTTTCTTTTCTTTCTAACACACTTCCTTCAGTCAATTCTTATTAGGTCTCTTGAACAAAAACTCGACTCAAAACACTCTGACAATATTTTACTCTACAAAAACATTTTCTTCTATCTTTTTAACTCACTTTCTCAGTAAGTCTTGACTCTTTTGCAATGGAAATTCGACTTAAAATGCCCACCTAGACAACATTTTACTCTTCATATCAAGTATGACATGTAAGACCCAAAGGCAATCCATGGACACCCTACTCGAAATTTTTTAAAATTCCCCCCTGGAGCACCCCATCTTCCCCTATGGGAAATATCTAAAATTGAGTACCCCAAAAAATAGAGCGGGAAAAGTTAGCCTTTCGATGAAGTTTTTGTTCATTTCAAGCGTTAAGCTCTAGGGCAATTAGGGCCGAGTTATTAAGAAAAACAAAAGGGGGAAACTTTGGGGGGCTTGTACTCCTTGAAAACTAAAAAATTTCGAAGTTTCTTTGAAGAATCCGTCCTAAAATTTTGAGAGCTTCAAAATAAGGTTGCAAATTGCACATTTGTTTTTTAGAAAAGAAAAAATATATGTATTTTAATAAAAGATAATTAGAATAATTTTTACAAACAAGCGAAATGTGTTTGAAAGAAAAAAAAATAAAAGCACTACTCTACATTAAATATGTTTCAACAAAACATAGTATATAAAAATAACCAGACATTTATTTATTTATTTTATTTATTTATTATTATTATTTTTAAATAATAACTTACGGAAAGGAGAATTGATACAAAGCCTACAATAAAATGAAATTTTAGCATGTACTCATATTTATGTACACATATACTAATTTAAAATACAAATAGCATGTATTAAACTAAAACAAAAACAGATTGCTATTATTTTTCTTTCCACAACAAAGGGAAAATTTTAAAGAACTTATTTAATGTGTTAAAATAATACTGTAAATGGTTTGAAAAGTACAAATACCGAAAAAGATAATTGTTCTGTCTTCAATAATAGTACGTGTTCAATTATTGGTAATTCATTGAAAAAAGGAAAATACGCTTACATTCGAGCTCAGTCTAAATTATTAAAGGTCTATGCATTTTTTTAGATACCCCAGTACAAATATGGTTTGCTAACCTCCGACCAACCTTTTTTTTTTTTTTTTTTTTTTACTAAATCTGTCAATTGTTACCTACATTTAATATTTATTAAATAAAAACCTAAATTGAAAATTTCAAACACGTATTAAGTCTTCTTTTACTTCTTTATGTTTAGCACAAACTTAAAATGTTTCAGGGAGCGCAAGAATATGGCATTTTTGTTTTTTAATAACATGTTGAAAAATGGAAAATACGTTTAAACCCGAGCTCAATCTAAATCAATAAAGGACGGACGATGCAGTTTTTTTTTTTTTTTTTTTTTTTTTTTTTGGAGGGGGGGGGGGATATTTATTTTTTGAACAAAAATCCATTTTAGAGTTATTTATTATATTTTTATGAAAATTAAAAATTATCAATGAAAGAATAAACACACTAAATAAATCCAATCGAAACCCTGTATTTAATATATTTGTTTAACTACTCCTTCTAGTTCTTTGCTATCTGGTGAATTTCCTTTGCTTGCAAACTTCACACTTCTGTTTTTGCGAAGAAAAAAAAAGATATATATATAATAATACGTAACAACAATAATTGTTACGCACAAACGAAAGATGTAATAAATAAAAATAAATAAAAATACCAATCAACATTGAATATGTTTCAGTAATACATAGTTTATATAAAAATAATCAAGCATTTAATATTTTTAAAAATACCTTATGAAAAGTAGAACAGGATACAAGGTCTACAATAACATGAAATTCAAGCACGTTATCATATTTACGCACACATATACTAATATAAAATACAAATAAGATGCATTAATCCAAAACAAAAATAGATTGTTATTTTTTTTTTCTACAACAAAGAAAAATTTTAGTGAACTAATTTAATGAGTAAATATAATTCTGTAAATCCTTTAAAAAGTACCGGAAAAGATGATTGTTCTATCTTCAATAACAGCACGCGTCCATTGATTTAAATAGTCCACTACAAAATCCTATTTACATGCATGGTTTAAACAAAATGCTAATTTTTAACATAAAATATATTCACACATGATTCATACACTTTCAGCTGAAATACTATTATTTTTATAAAGAAAAGCTCAACCAAATAATCGCGCGACTGCAAAATGTTATTTCTCTTTGAAAAAATATCGTCATTTATTTTGTCTAAATTCATGGAATTTTCCTGACCCGTAGGAAGCCTGACACGATAATAATAAAATATATTATAATATTCTATTTTTTACCAAATAAAATAAATCAAGAATACACCAGTGACAGCAGAATTCACCACCGCCAAATCGATTATTATAAAGTATATAGAACAATTTGATTTTCCAGGCTCTACTATTGTCACCTAATTTTTCAGTGGTTTGTAGGAACTGAAATTTGGCCTTCGGCTTTGTTCAATATACATGGAGGTTTAAAAGCTATTCTTATCGCCGGGACCCGTGGCGAGGTTCTGAAACGCAAGCGTCTGGCGGGCTGAAGCTGTGGTGAGCTGGGGGTTCTGTCCTCGCCCAAGACACGCTGGACATACAGAACAGATGAAGACAGGATAAAAGATTCCATAAGCGGAATCGTTTATCCACGCACTGCCCTCTGTATAGAACATACACAGGTCAGTGCATTCGAAGAAACCACAACATGAGGCTACAGAATCGTACACAACACAGCTTCTATTTTTTTATTTCTTTATGTTTAGCACAAATTTTTTTATTTATTTAAACGTGTTTCATCACTGTCATGATATTGGAGTGAACGCATATAATTTATTCTTATGTATAATTATGTAGATGTCTTTTAAAAAATTATCATTTCCTTTAGAAAAATTAAAAAATTCTTTTCCTGTTGTTTCGATTTCAAGAATAATTTGGTTTCAATGCAAATAAAATGAAAAAAAAAAAAAACATAATTTTTTTAGGTTTTTTTTTATTTAGAATTATTCCAGCCATAACCGAAGGAACCAATATATTTTATCCTTAAAACCGAAATAATTGTATTCTATTACATTATCGTTTAGGATATAAAATTGGACACCAGTTTCATTATTATTATTTTGTTACTGAAAATAAAATACAGAGGAAAAATAGAACTACGTTTTCTTGATCTCGCAAGAAAATATAGTACAAAGATTTACAGTATACTTTCTTTTCCCAAAATATGTATCTTCAGATAACTCGGAAACCGAAATAAATCTGAGTTTTAGCAAAACCCATGTAATTGGCAAACATATGGAATGTGGCTTTTCTTCGTTTTTACGATCCGGTATCAAAGCAAAATCTCTTTCTTTTTATTTTTAATTCTTTGTTTTTCACGTGGGCATATTTGATAGGAAGGCTATCAAATATGATATTAAAAATATATTAAGTAATATATTCAAATAATTAATACATTCTAAAAATATTTGAGACCTTTTCAAAAAATTACTGGAAAGAGTAATTTTTATTCAATTGAGCCTTTTGGAATCTTCGAATTTCACGCATTTCCGAAGATAAAAGAAATATTTCCGAATAGGATACATAATCAGTTAAGAGAATGTTGCATTAAAAAAAAACTTTTACAAATATTTAAATGGAAACAAGATGGTTTTAATTTTCTCTTCCATAGGATAAGCATTAGTGAGACAATCATTTCACTTTAAGTTTAAAATATACTCCCCCCCTTTTTTTTTCTACTCGAAATAAATTTTCTACAATCATTCGAAATGCAAGCTATGATTTTTTTTAATCTGAATTTTATTGACCTATTTAAAAAAAAAGAACACATGTTATCGTTACTTTTTTTAAATTCAATAAAAAAGTACAGTTTATTCTCGAAAAAAGAAACCGTAAATAGTATAGAAAAACAATTCATAGTTTTGACAAGTTGAGAAGCAAATCTATTTGTCTTCTTAAAGGTGGGGGGGATAAATTTGTTTCATCTTAGTGAGTATAGATGTCAGCAGATTGTGAGTATAGATGTCTTCCAAATATTTTTCAAACGGAGTTTTCTTCTGAGAGAATGTCTCGCATTCATGTCGATCCGATTAAACGAGTAGTGTGCAGCTCGGAGGAATCGAATGATTCATTTGAATCGTTTGTTTCAATTTTAAATCCCTACATTTGAAATCTCATCTCTCCGACTACAGATGGCAGCACTGAAGCGGTAAATATTCTTTCATTTTTCTGTTCTATCAAACACTGTTCTGTGTCATGTCTATTTAAACTGAACCAGAAAATTCGACGAGTTCGTCACAGACTGGAATATCTCACTTTTATAATTTATTGTCATGTACCCGAATTATAATTTATAACCAAATAACCTAACACTTGTCCGTCCGTCCCTCCGACCGCACAGAACGACGCAAAAACTACCCGACCGAATCGTTTGATATTCAAGGTATGTAATTATTACATAATTTTGTCGAGTCGTTTCAAATTTTCTGAAAATGGGATGCATAGGACTGTCTGTATAAAAGTTATGAGCGATTTCGATCACGTGATCACGCCCCTTTTTCTCCCTTTGTGTTTTTTCTGCTCTCGCAGGGAAATGCCGTCTGAAACGTCAATTAAGACAGCTTGTTGTGAAATATCGATTACGTTTGCAAAGAACGAGATCAGGTAATTTCTGAACAACAACACCTGCTAGTTTCATGCATTTACGAACAAAAATAAATTAAAACTTATGCCCACAAAGTTGCCCCTTTTGAATTAAGAACACCCTTACTGAAAATAGATAAACGGCTTTCTTATGTAAAATAAATTGAATAAAAATTGAAAAATAATGATTGCGTCTGTGAAACAATGAATGGATTTCTCGAAAATAGGTTGTCAAATTCTCTCGGGCCGTTTTTTCTTTTTTTTAACTCGCCAAGGCGCCCTCTATTGGAAAAATATCGAAAATAAGTGTAACTAAAAACAGCATACATTGTTTTCTATCTTGAGGCCCCACACTAGTCACTGAAAAAAGACCCGGATGTTAATGTTAATTCCATGGGAGTGTTCCTTTCAAATATCTCGCTCACATTTTAATATCTTTACATGATTATATTTGCATAGGATAGCTGAGGGCGAAACGGGCTAGTTTTTATTTTTTTAATTTTTCTTTAGTTTTTTTTAACTTTCGAAACCAGTTAAAACCGGTTCTGAAATTGAAACTATCATAATATAACAAATATATAAGCAAAATCGAAAAAGTAAAAAAATAGCCCGATTGCCGAACCAACCTCAGCTATCCTATGCAAAAAAGGTAAAAAATTAATATTTGAACGAGATATTTGAAAAGAACTCTCCAATAGACTTAACATTATCACCCGGGAATTTTTCTGTCACTAATGTCCCGTCTCAAGGGGCTGCTTCACTCAAATGAAAAGACCCATTCACCATTCCCTCCCCCCCTCCTCAAAAAAATGCAAACAGGACACAACGTGGTTCAGAACGCCAATTTTGACGCTTTTTTAAAAAATCACAGCCCTATTTTTTGGAAAAAGAAACATTGATTAGATTTGAATTCAGTCATCGTTTTCCCACCCCCCTCAAAAAAATGCAAACGGCACAGAATGTGGTTCAAAGCGCCAATTTGGGCGCTTTTTTAAAAAGAGAGCCATTGTACACTGTTTTTTGAAAACGGCAATTTTTCTCTGTGCAAAATGTTTTTTCGTTGTCTGTTTTATGCAACAAAGTCTCTATTTTATAGGGATGCACAGAATAGTGATTTTGGTCAAATATCGAATATTCGGCGGACAGCCGAACCGAATACCGAATATTCTGCAAGCCGAATAGTAATTGTTGGGCCGAATACCGAATATTCGGCCATTCGAGAAATTGCTCCTTTTGACCATTGAAAACACAAAATCACAATTTTTCCGAGGAAGGGAGACACTTTACTGCTCCGGAGGGAGGAGTGTCACCCCCCCCCCCTACTTTTTTATGAAATTTGCGCGATCTTTTTATGAATTTTGCATGTTTTTGTGATTTTTCGATGAAATTTGCCGCTTTTTCACGTTCTTTTGAAGAAATTTGCCGTTTTTTTGCTATTTTTCGAAAAACTTGCCATTTTTTTCGCGATTTTTTGAAGAAATTCGCCGTTTTTTACTACCCTAAAAACAACTCTAAACTAAAAATTATAGCGACTTAAGTAGATGTCATTATGAATTTCTTCCATAGATAGCGGCCGTCGGCCTAAAAGTTCGGAGTTTTCGTAGTTTTCTTCGAACCTTGCATAAATACGGGCTAGGTTCCCTTAGAAAGACCCCCCACGAAGGGCACTCCTATTCCTTGTCCTATATCCCTAGTGTAATTAATCGGGCGACAAAAATAAACCAAACCAAACCTACCGAATATTCGGCCTACAGCTGAACCGAATACCGAATATTCGGAAATTTATTTTTTCTTTTCTTTCTAACACACTTCCTTCAGTCAATTCTTATTAGGTCTCTTGAACAAAAACTCGACTCAAAGCACTCATTTTGACAATATTTTACTCTACAAAAACATTTTCTTCTATCTTTTTAACGCACTTTCTCAGTAAGTCTTGACTCTTTTGCGATGGAAATTCGACTTAAAATGCCCGTCTAGACAACATTTTACTCTACATATCAAGTATGACATGTATGACGCAAAGGCAATCCATGGACACCCTACTCGAAATTTTTTTTAATTCCCCCCTGGAGCACCCCATCTTCCCCTATGGGAAATATCTAAAATTGAGTACCCCAAAAAATAGAGCGGGAAAAGTTAGCTTTCGGTGAAGTTTTTGTTCATTTCAAGCGTTAAGCTCTAGGGCAATTAGGGGCCGAGTTATTAAGAAAAACAAAAGGGGGAAAGTTTGGGGGGCTTGTACTCCTTGAGAACTAAAAAATTTCGAAGTTTCTTTGAAGAATCCGTCCTAAAATTTTGAGAGCTTCAAAATAAGGTTGCAAATTGCACATTTGTTTTTTAGAAAAAAAAATCTATGTATTTTAATAATAGATAATTAGAATAATTTTTACAAACAAGCGAAATGTGTTTGAAAGAAAAAATAAATGAAAGCACTACTCTACATTGAATATGTTTCAACAAAACATAGTGTATAAAAATAACCAGACATTTATTTATTTATTTATTTATTATTATTATTTTTAAATAATACCTTACGGAAGGGAGAATTGATACAAGGCCTACAATAAAATAAAATTTTAGTATGTTCTCATATTTATGTACACATATACTAATTTAAAATACAAATAGCATGTATTAAGCTAAAACAAAAAGAGATTGCTATTTTTTTTCTTTCCACAACAAAGGAAAAATTTTCATGAACTTATTTAATGTGTAAAAATAATATTGTAAATGATTTGAAAAGTACAAATACCGAAAAAGATAATTGTTCTGTCTTCAATGATTGATAATTAATTGAAAAATTGAAAATACGCTTTCATTCGAGCTCAGTCTAAATTATTAAAGGTCTATGCATTTTTTTAGATACCCCAGTACAAATATGGTTTGCTAACCTCCGACCAACCTTTTTTTTTTTTTTTTTTTTTACTAAATCTGTCAATTGTTACCTACATTTTAGCCTTTATTAAATAACAACCTAAATTAAAAATTTCAAACACGTATTAAGTCTTCTTTTACTTCTTTATGTTTAGCACAAACTTAAAATGTTTCAGGGAGCGCAAGAATATGGCATTTTTGTTTTTTAATAACATGTTGAAAAATGGAAAATACGTTTAAACACGAGCTCAATCTAAATCATTAAAGGACGGACGATGCAATTTTCTTTTTTTTTTGGAGGGGGGGGGGATACTTATTTTTTGAAAAAAAATCCATTTTAGAGTTATTTATTATATTTTTATGAAAATTAAAAATTATCAATGAAAGAATAAACACAGTAAAGAAATCCAATCGAAACCCTGTATTTAATATATTTGTTAAACTACTCCTTCTAGTTCTTTGCTATCTGGTGAATTTCCTTTGCTTGCAAACTTCACACTTCTGTTTTTGCGAAGAAAGAAAAATATATATATATAATAATACGTAACAACAATAATTGTTACGCACAAACGAAAGATGTAATAAATAAAAATAAATAAAAATACCACTCAACATTGAATATGTTTCAGTAATACATAGTTTACATAAAAATAATCAAGCATTTAATATTTTTAAAATACCTTATGAAAAGTAGAACAGTATACAAGGCCTACAATAACATGAAATTCAAGCACGTTATCATATTTACGCACACATATACTAATATAAAATACAAATAAGATGCATTAATCCAAAACAAAAATAGATTGCTATTTTTTTTCTACAAAAAAGGAAAAATTTTAGTGAACTAATTTAATGAGTAAATATAATTATGTAAATCCTTTAAAAAGTACCACAAAAGATTATTGTTCTATCTTCAATAACAGCACGCGTCCATTGATTTAAAAAGTCCACTACAAAGTCCTATTTACATGCATGGTTTAAACAAAATGCTAATTTTTAACATAAAATATATTCAGACATGATTCATACACTTTCAGCTGAAATACTATTATTTTTATAAAGGAAAGCTCAACGAAGTAATCGCGCGACTGCAAAATGCTATTTCTCTTTGAAAAAATATCGTCATTTATTTTGTCTAAATTCATGGAATTTTCCTGACACGTAGGAAGCCTGACACGATAATAATAAAATATATTATAATATTCTATTTTTTACCAAATAAAATAAATCAAGAATACACCAGTGACAGCGGAATTCACCACCACCAAATCGATTATTAAAAAGTATATAGAACAATTTGATTTTCTAGGCTCTACTATTGTCACCTAATTTTTCAGTGGTTTGTAGGACCTGAAGTTTGGCCTCCGGCTTTGTTCAACATACATGGAGGTTTAAAAGCTATTCTTATCGCCGGGACCCGCGGCGCGGTTCTGTAACGCAAGCGTCTGGCGGGCTGAAGCTGTGGTGAGCTGGGGGTTCTGTCCTCGCCCAAGACACGCTGGACATACAGAACAGATGAAGACAGGATAAAAGATTCCATAAGCGGAATCGTTTATCCACGCACTACCCTCTGTATAGAACATACACAGGTCAGTGCATTCGAAGAAACCACAACATGAGGCTACAGAATCGTACACAACACAGCTTCTATATTTTTATTTATTTAAACGTGTTTCATCACTCTCATGATATTGGAGTGAACGCATATATTTGATTCTTATGTATAATTATGTAGATGTCTCTTAAAAAATTATCATCTCCTTTAGAAAAAAAAAAAAAAAATTCCTGTTGTTTCGATTTCAAGAATAATTTGGCTTCAATGCAAATAAAATGAAAAAAAAATACATAAATTTTTTAGTTTTTTCTTTTTTTTTTATTTGGAATTATTCCAGCCATAACCGAAGGAACCAATATATTTTATCCTTAAAACCGAATTAATTGTATTCTATTACATTATCTTTTAAGATATATAATTGAACAACAGTTTCATTATTATTATTTTGTTACTGAAAATAATATACATAGTAAAAATAGAAAGAAGTTTTCTTGATCTCGCAAGAATATTTAGTACAAAGTTTTCCGGTATACTTTCTTTTCCCAAAATATGTATCTTCAGATAACTCGGAAACAGAAATATGTCTGAGATTTAATAAAACTTCTGTAATTGGCAAACATAAGGCATGTGGCTTTTCTTCGTTTTTATGATCCGGTATCAAAGCAAAATCTCTCTCTCTATTTTCCTATTTTTAATTCTTTGTTTCTCACGTGAACTTTTCTTTGTTCAACAAAGCAGAAAGCTAAAACTAAATGAAAATAATCTAAAATATAATAAACAATAACAATAAATATGAAGGCAATCAAATATAATATTAAAAATATTAAGTAATATATTCAAATAAGTAATTAATACATTCGAAAACTATTTGAAACCTTTTCAAAAAATTACTGGAAAGAGGAATTTTTATTCAAATGAGCCATTTGGAATCTTCAAATTTTACACATTTCCGAAGATAAAAGAAATATTTCCGAATAGGACAGATAATCAGTTAAGAGCATGTTACATAAAAACAACATACCCTTTATATAGATTTGAGAAATATCAATAACATATATAATTTCAAATGTATTAATAAAATTCTAGCTGAAGATCTTTGATTTTAATAATGTTTGCTTAAAAAAGTCAGATTCAAAATTAATCTCCGTACTCACTAATACATGTCAACATATTTTTATACTGAATAATATCACATTTCTTACTTTTTTATTCTTATAATGTTGCCATATTCACATGTACTGACTCAGTTTTATGGTTCTTGAATTATTGTCAAATATATAGAATGAATACTCGAGCTTGTCTATTATCTTGCTCCAAATTTTCGTACAGTCTCACGTTAGTTCTTTCCAAAAATTAAGAAAAACTATATACAGGGTGATTCAAAAAAAGATGGGCAAAATTTTAAGGGGTGATAGTACACATCAAGACAAACAATATTTATATAGGAAACCAAGGGTCCCAAAGTCTTCCAAAGGAGATAGCCGCCATTAAAGTTTAGGGTCCAAAATTTCAAATAAACATAAAAAACGAAAAAATTGGTCGATTGATTTGTGGTTTTCAATAAAACTATTCTTTATGTTGGTATATTCTTAAAAATAAATTATAAAGATAAATTCCGAAAAATGTCGATAGAGGGCGCTTTAGACTTTGGAGTAACGAACAACTGTTTTTTGCCGTTATTTTCTGCATCTCATTAAATGGTTTCACAAGCTTAGACTTATTTCAAATTTGAACCCTCTGAACACAGTTAATTTGCGCTACTTAACCACTCCCAACTATTCAGATTTTGAGCTCAAAATTTAAGTTTAAGTCTAAGCTTGTGAAATCATTTAATGAGATGCAAAAAATAACGGCAGAAAACAGTTGTTCGTTGCTCCAAAATCTAAAGCGCCCTCTATCGACATCTTTCGGAATTTATCTTTATAATTTATTTTTAAGAAAATACCAACATAAAGAATAGTTTTATTGAAAACTGCAAATCAATCGACCAAATTTTCTGTTTTTTATGTTTATTTGAAATTTTGGATCCTAAACTTTAATGGCGGCTATCTCCTTTGGAAGACTTTGGGACCCTTGGTCTCCTATATAAATATTGTTTGTTTTGATGTGTACTATCACCCCTTAAAATTTTGCCCATCTTTTTTTAATCACCCTGTATATATATATATATACAGGGTGTCCCTAAACAAATGGTATATACGCTAGGGGGTGATAGAACACATCAAGACGAGTAATAGTAAATAGGAAACCAAGGGTCCCAAACGTTTTCCAAAGGAGATAGCCGCCATTAAAGTTTGGGGTCCAAAATTTCAAATACACATAAAAAACGGAAAAATTGGTCGATTGATTTGCGGTTTTCACTAAAATTATTCTTTATGTTGGTATTTTCTTGAAAATAAATTATAAAGATAAATTTCGAAAAATGCCGATAGAGGGCGCTTTAGACTTTGAAGTAATGAAAAGCTATTTTTTGCCGTGATTTTTTGCATCTCATTAAATGGTTTCGTAAGCTTAGACTTAAACTTAAATTTTGAGCTCAAAATCTGAATAGTTGGAAGCGGTTAAGTAGCACAAACTTAACTGTGTTCAGAGGGTTTAAATTTCAAATGATTATAAAAAACGGAAAAATTGGTCGATTGATTTGCGGTTTTCACTAAAACTATTCTTTATGTCGGTATTTTATTGAAAATGAATTATAAAGATAAATTTCAAAAAATGCCGATAGAGGGCGCTTTAGACTTCGGATTAACGAAATAATCCATCCTAATACTATTTTTGCCGTTATTTTTTGCATCTCATTAAATAGTTTCGTAGGCTTAGATTTAAACTTAAATTTTGAGCTCAAAATCTGAATAGTTGGGAGTGGTTAAGTAGCACAAACTGAACTGTGTTCAGAGGGTTTAAATTTCAAACGAAACGGAACTGAAAACTATATAAAAAAACGGAAAAATTAGTCGATTCGTTTGCGGTTTTTGCTAAAACTACTCTTTAAATTACTCTTATTCTTGAAAATAAATTTTAAAGATAAATTTCACAAAATGCCGATAGAGGGCGCCTTAGACATTGGAGTAGCATACAACTATTTTTAACCGTTATTTTTTTTTATCTCATTAAATGCTTTCAAATGTTTAGATTTAAATTTTGAGATCAAATTCTGAGTCGTTGCGAGTGTTTAAGTAGCGCAAAAGTGAACTGTGTTCGAGGGGGGTGGGGTTAAATTTCAACTCCTGAACACACTTCAGTTTGCGTTTCTTAACCCCTCCCAACGATTCAGAATTTGAGTTCAAACTTTAAGTTTAAATCTAAGATTTCGAAAACATTTAACAAGTTTTGGAAAGCATTTAATTAGATACAAAAAATAACAGTTAAAATTTGTTGTTCGTTACTCTGATGTTTAAGGCGTCCTCTAACGGAACTTTTTGAAATTTATCTTTAAATTTCATTTTCAAGAAGATACTGAGTTAAAGAATAGTTTTATTTTAAACCGCAAACGAATCGACCAATTTTTCCGTTTTTTATTAACATTTGAAATGTGAACCTTCTAAACACAGTTCAATTTGTGCTACTTAACCACTCCCAACTATTCAGATTTTGAGCTCAAAATTTAAGTTTAAGTCTAAGTTTACGAAAACATTTAATCAGATGCAAAAAATAACGTAAAAAGTAGCTGTTCGTTACTCCAAAGTTTAAAGCGCCCTCTATCGGCATTTTTTGAAATTTTTCTTTATAATTCATTTTCAATAAAATACCGACATAAGAATAGTTTTAGTGAAAACCGCAAGTCAATCGACCAATTTTTCCGTTTTTTATAATCATTTGAAATTTAAACCCTCTGAACACAGTTAAGTTTGTGCTACTTAACAGCTTCCAACTATTCAGATTTTGCGCTCAAAATTTAAGTTTAAGTCTAAGCTTACGAAACCATTTAATGAGGTGCAAAAAATCACGGCAAAAATTAGTTTTTCATTACTTCAAAGTCTAAAGCGCCCTCTATCGGCATTTTTCGAAATTTATCTTTATAATTTATTTTCAAGAAAATAGCAACATAAAGAATAATTTTATTGAAAACCGCAAATCAATCGACCAATTTTTCCGTTTTTTATGTGTATTTGAAATTGTGGACCCCAAACTTTAATGGCGGCTATCTCCTTTGGAAAACGTTTGGGATCCTTGGTTTCCTATTTACTATTACTCGTCTTGATCTGTTCTATCACCCCCTAGCGTATATACCATTTGTTTAGGGACACCCTGTATATATATATATACAGTCGAGTCTGTATATAACGAAATCCACGGTTCCAGTAAAAAATTCGTTATATAGAGAAATTCGAAGTATAGAGAATGATGTTAAAAATCGTATTTAATGTGTGAAATCTGAACAAATATTATTTTTGATCTTTTGAATTAAGAATTTGAAGTTTTTAAAAGTAAATATTAATCTAACATTTTATTTCTTAATTATTTAAGCTGTTTCAAAAAAGAGAACAGACATTTATTTGAAAGCTTAATGAAAATCAAATAAGAAAGACTTAAATGAACCTTATAGTCCGTTTTCTAATTACATCCCGTGTGCAATTTTATGATTAAGTATAGTGAGTGGTCTCATTTTGTTCCTTATGTCTTGTAGACTAAGAAAAGCGATGGTGGACATTCGGGACCCGCGACTGGGGAGGGGGAGGGGGAGGGGAAGCGTTGAAAAATGGAAGGGGAAAAATTCTATTTCATAAATAACAAAGAAAGTTATCAATAAATATTAATGTTTAAAACATTTATAGATTAGGAAAAATATTTCTGGACATCCAGGACCCGCGATTGGGGTGGGAGAGAGGGATGGGAAGGGTTGAAAAGTCCAAGGCAAAAAAATTCCATTTCTTAAAATATAAAGACAATTATGTATAAATATTAATGTTTAAAACATTTATAGATTAGGAAAAACATTTGTGGACATCCAGGAGCGGAGACTGAGGAGGGGGATGGGAAGGGGTGGGGGAGGGGAACAGTTGCAAAGTGCAAGGGAAAAATTCCATTTCATAAAAAATAAGGAAAATTATGTATAAACATTAATGTTTAAAACATTTATAGATTAGGAAAAACATTTGTGGACATGCGGGACCCGCAACTGGGGAGGGGAGGGAGAGGGGAAGGGTTGAAAAGTGCAAGGAAAAAAATCCATTTCATAAAAAATAAAGGAAATTATGCATAAATATTAATGTTTAAAACATTTATAGATTAGGAAAAACATTTGTGGACATCCAGGAGCCGCGACTGGGGAGGGGGAGGGGAAGGGAAGGAGAAGAGTTACAAAGTGCATGGGAAAAAATTCCATTTCATAAAAAATAAAGAAAATTATGAATAAATAAGCAATGTTTATAATGTTTAAAGCATGTATAGATTAGGAGAAACATGTGTGGACATCCGAGACCTGCGACTGGAGAGGAGTAGAGGGAGGGGAAGGGTTGAAAAGTGCAAGGGAGAAAATAAATAATAAAGATAATTGAAAAGGAACTGAGTGATGATAAATACTAAATAATACAAATTTTGTAACGCTAAATATTATTTGTTATCTTTGTATTGTTTTATACCTAAATAGTAAAAACTTTCAAATTTTAAACTGCAAGTTAAAGCTTAACTTCATAACAAATTAGGATCATCGGTATTACTGTCATCATAATTTACATCATCAAGGTCTCCAACATTATCACATTTATCAGTCTCACCCGAGCATGAACACATTTCAGTTACAAGGTAATCCATTTTGTGGACATTTACAGGATGCTACACATCTTCACTTGACACACGAACAACGCACCAATTAAACCAGTTCTTGAGGAGCACATGGCATGTTACACATGAGAGGTAGGTATTATTTTTCCTTTATTATCCAACCAAAATCAGTTTTGGGTGGAATATTAGTCTTTAAAATGTGTGCTCTTTGCCATATTATTGCTTGGTAATGAACTCTTTTTATGGCTGGGTAAAGGGCGGCTTGAATTGGATTCATATTTGTTCCTTCAACTTGCTTTTTTGTAAATAACCATCATCTTAGCTCACTCAATGTTTTAATGTTTAATTTTGGCATGTACACTGAACATACGTATTCTTCAAATGCAATATATGTTTCACTCTCAAGGATATGTGTTTGACCTTATGCGGCACGTGCTTTCAGAATTCTGTCGTCAGCATTTATGAAGTTCTTCCAAAAACTGGTTTTTGATTTACCACTGAATGAACCAGTGGTGTCAGATCCAGAAAGAGAATGCAGTCCCACTAAAGCTTCAGATCTTTTTTCTTGCCCTTTTCCCCTTCCCTCCCCCTCCGTCTAGCCTAGTTGCGGATCTCGGATGCCCACTATTGCTTTTCTTAATCTATAAAAGATTTAAATACTAATATATATATATATATATATATATATATATATATACAGGGTGATTCAGCTCGTCGGTGACAAACTTTAAGGATCGATAGAGCACACCTAGACGAACATTTTTGAATAGGGAATGTAGGGTCCCTGACGCGATGGTAAGGCGCTAGGCGCTTTCGAAAATTTGGGTGCCGAAATTCGAAACGTCATAAAAACTAGGGAAATGGTTAGATTTTCTTGCTTGTTGCGTCGAAATGATTCTGTTTGTTTAGACTTTCTTCAGTACCAATTTGATAAGCGTATCTCTTAAAACATGGATAGGGGGCGCTGCAGACTTTGGAGAGCTAGGCAACAACTTTAAGCCCGTTATTTTGATAATTTAACACATGCTCGCCAAAGTTTATACTCTAACTTAAAGTTTGAACCCAAAAGTAGAGCCCTGCAAAAAGCGTAAGAGCCGGAATAAAATGTCAAAGTACAGGGTGGTCGAAACTCGAAGGCTCCTAAGAGATAAACAAACAGATTTCTTGACTTATGGCATGCATTTTCATGATTCTGTTTGCTGGGGCTCTCTGAAACTCAGTTGAACGGTACAAAAAGAAACATCGATAGGGGGCGCTTTGGGCAAAAAACATAATTCGTTGACATTTCGGACGCTAACTGGAAACGGGGCGCTACGATCAGTTAGAAACAAAACAAGAGAGTAATTTACTTATCATAAGAAGCTATTAAAACTGCAGTTTTTTTTTTTTTAACAAACATAGCTGGTTTCAATCATGCACAATGCGCGCAATAAAATTTACATAAGGTGCTTTTTGCTGATTTATGCAAAAGATATCGTACCATATCGATATGCAAAAGATACGTAATGCGTAGACGACAACGCGAGATGACGTAGTTGTATGCGCAGACACGTCTTTTGAACGTGCGGTACCTACTTAAGCTTCGGGTTACTTGTCTGCAGATCGGTAGTAGGATGGAACGGTACACAAACTCTGAATTGGCTGACATGCATTTGGCGTATGGCGCTGCTGGTTGTAATGGACGAGCCGCTCAGCGGTTGTACGCCGAGCGTTACCCCAACAGGCAAATCCCCTGCCATGCCTTCTTCGCTCGAGTACACCAGAGGTTGTCCACAACGGGATCTTTCGACGGAGGCAGGCCTGAACGGGAGCGATCAGTGAGCACCCCCGACAACGAAGAGGCTGTGCTTAACCTGGTTGAGGACAACCCAGGTCTTAGCACGAGAGATATCGCCAGACATGTTGGCATTTCGCAAGCAACTGCGTGGCGCATCTTACGTTCCCGGAATCTGCACCCCTACCACATCCAGCGGGTGCAGTTGCTCAGAGAGCAGGATTTTGGCCCTCGAGTGGAATTCTCAAGATGGTACTTGGCGATGAGATCCAGGGATCCCCGTTTTGTAAACAGCATTTTGTTTACGGACGAGTCCACCTTCAGCCGGGAGGGAATGTGGAACGCCCACAACAGTCATGTGTGGTGTGATGAAAATCCACATGAAACCAGAAGCCGAGCAGCCCAGGAGCGTTTCTCAGTAAATGTGTGGGCCGGCATTCTGGGGGATTGCCTCATTGGCCCTTATTTGTTACCTGAACGGCTGACAGGTGGAAATTACCTGATTTTCCTGGATCAAGTGCTGCCGCAGCTTCTGGAGGAGGCGCACGTACCCGAAGGTTCGCGTCGCCAGATGTGGTTCCAGCACGATGGAGCTCCGGCCCATTACACGAACGACGTGCGTCTCCATCTAAACGCAAGGTATGGCGAGCGGTGGATCGGGCGTGGGGGTCCAGTTCACTGGCCTGCCCGATCACCAGACCTCACCTGCTTGGATTTCTTCCTTTGGGGTTACCTGAAGGCCGAGGTATACCATACACCTGTCAGCAGTGCTGAAGAACTTGTGGCGCGCATTGTGGCAGCTGCAGGGCAGATCAGAGATACTCCTGGCATTGTTGGAAACACACACTCCTCAATGCGACGGAGGTGCGAAGCCTGCATCATGGCCCAAGGTCGAAATTTCGAGCATCTTCTGTAGTGTTATTTTTTGTAAATAAATTTCCAGTATCATTGATGTTTTTGGTCTAAATTTATTCAGAAGTGTTGAGCAGAGGTAGAAAATGTGTTTTCATTATTACTAACTGATCGTAGCGCCCCGTTTCCAGTTAGCGTCCGAAATGTCAACGAATTATGTTTTTTGCCCAAAGCGCCCCCTATCGATGTTTCTTTTTGTACCGTTCAACTGAGTTTCAGAGAGCCCCAGCAAACAGAATCATGAAAATGCATGCCATAAGTCAAGAAATCTGTTTGTTTATCTCTTAGGAGCCTTCGAGTTTCGACCACCCTGTACTTTGACATTTTATTCCGGCTCTTACGCTTTTTGCAGGGCTCTACTTTTGGGTTCAAACTTTAAGTTAGAGTATAAACTTTGGCGAGCATGTGTTAAATTATCAAAATAACGGGCTTAAAGTTGTTGTCTAGCTCTCCAAAGTCTGCAGCGCCCCCTATCCATGTTTTAAGAGATACGCTTATCAAATTGGTACTGAAGAAAGTCTAAACAAACAGAATCATTTCGACGCAACAAGCAAGAAAATCTAACCATTTCCCTAGTTTTTATGACGTTTCGAATTTCGGCACCCAAATTTTCGAAAGCGCCTAGCGCCTTACCATCGCGTCAGGGACCCTACATTCCCTATTCAAAAATGTTCGTCTAGGTGTGCTCTATCGATCCTTAAAGTTTGTCACCGACGAGCTGAATCACCCTGTATATATATAATTAAATGGCATTTTTTTCTTGCCTCTTTCAACATTTTCCACTCCCCTCCCCTTCCCTCCTCTTCCCTTACCTCCGTCTTCCTAATCACAAGTCCCGAGTATCCTTCAAAGCCATTCTTTTCTATAAACGTTTTAAACTTTGATATTTATGCATATTTTTTTAAACAGAAATTTTTTATTGCCTCTTTCAAATTTCTCTCCCCCCCTCCTCCTTCCCAGTCGCGAGTCCCGGATATCCACAAATGTTTTTTCCTAATTTATAAATGTTTTAAACATTCATATTTATACATAACCTTCTTTATTTTTTATGAAATGGAATTTTTGTCCCTTGCAATTTTCAACCCTACCCCTTCCCTTTCCCTCCCCCTCTCTCGTCGCAGGTCCTGAATGTCCACAAATGTTTTCCCTAATCTATAAATGTTTAAATATTAATATTTATGCATAATTTTCTTTATTTTTTATGAAATGGAATTTTGTTCCCCTGCATTTTTCAACCCTTTCCCTCCCCCTCCCCCTCCTCCTCTCCAATCGCTTGCCAAGGATGTCCAAAAATGTTTTTTCTAATCTATAATTGTTTCAAACATTAATATTTATACACAATTTTCTTTATTTTTTATGAAATGGAATTTTTGTCCCCTTCAATTTTCAACCTTTCCCTTTCCCTTCCCCTCCCCCTCCCCACTCGCGGATCCCGGATGTCCACAAATGTTTTTTCCTAATCTATAAATGTTTTAAACATTAATATTTATAGATAATTTTATTTATTTTTTATGAAATGTAATTTTTTTCCCTTTACACTTTTCAACCCTTCCCCTCCTCCTCCCCTTCCTAAGTCGCGGGTCCCAGATGTCCACCATCGCTTTTCTTAGTCTACAATACATAAGGAACAAAATGAGACCACTCGTGATACTTAATCATAAAATTGCACACGGACCTATAAAAAGTTGTAATTAGAAAACGGACTATTATGCACACAAGCTGAGGTCGAGGCTAAAATTCGTCTGCTCGCGGTATTTACTGGCGGTGTTTAGCATAGCAGTCTATGGAGTGTAAATTATTAATGCTTGTTTGTTAGAAATACCGGAAAAAATTCTTTGTTGGAGCAGCATATGCTTAATATATTGTAATATAAATTCAAAATTGTTGTTCTGCTTTCAAGAAAATTTTCTAAATTTGTAAATTTTCTATTAAAAAGTATCCAGAAAGGCTGAAATCGTCTGCTAGCGATGTTTGCGCCTGCGCATTCAGGCATTCTGGCGGTGCAGTGACTAGAATAACAGGTTAGCATACCGCCAGCTCTGGCGTGTGATATTCTCGTGCATAAGTTCCATTAATTTCAAACGAAGAAATCTGTAATTTTTTGTTTTTTTAATTTTAAAATTGTTACGCTCTCAAAGAATTTTTCATAATCAGAATTTTTCTCAAGGAATGAAAAATTGTAGTTAACATTTTCCTCCATTTGAAGGGCGTCTCTTATGTGTCTGTTATTGATTCCTCTTTTACGTGTGTATTAATCCAATTGACTCTGTTTTGAGAAAGATGTGGAAAGGTGTGTGGGAGGTGGGATAAATTCGTTGGATTTAAAGAACATTGGAAGAAGTAATACATATACAGTAGACTCCCTCAAATCCGCACAGCTTGGGGCCAGATGTTGTGCGGATTTTAGAATTTTGCAGATTTCTGGTCATTGCTTTGTTTACAATTTTTAAACAGTAATTTGAGTTGATTGCACTTAATAGTGCAATCAGAACTATAATGAATGCTTACAATATAATAAAATATTAAAATAGGTAATAAACTAAAATAATAAAAATTTAGATAATTTTTAAAATGATTCAAGTACTAATAGCAAAGGCCAAGTTAATAATCAATAGTGTATGATTTAATATTCATTATAAAGTTTAAACATATTTTTCCAAAATTATTCAACAAAACTTTCCTCAAAAAATACATTACTAATTCACATCAAAATTATAAAATAAGGATAGTTTTTTTTCAAGTTTAGCCAGGCTTAACAACCAAAAAATCTTGATTAATGCATAAATATGTTTGGTGAGAAGATTGTGATTACCAGTGATATCAGCAATATCTTGAATTTTTTCCAAAAAAATTTATTCTTCCTTCATGAAAAAAACATGAAGAGTATTATTAACAATTTACAAATAGAAAAATATATGGAATTGATACAAAACTAAAAGA
The DNA here is from genome assembly GCA_964019185.1 of Maratus speculifer. Classification (NCBI taxonomy): domain Eukaryota; kingdom Metazoa; phylum Arthropoda; class Arachnida; order Araneae; family Salticidae; genus Maratus; species Maratus speculifer. The sequence goes on from CAXHSM010001376.1 coordinate 32,910,589, forward strand.
ATCAAATTTTGTCCCAATATCCGAACTGAAAATTTCATTGTTTACATCCATAAAATATGTGCGGATTTTAGAGAGTTGCGGATTTGAGGGAGTCTACTGTATATATATATATATATATATATATATATACATATATATAAAACCTCAGCACTGACGATAAATAAATGATGGAAAATTGATTCCGTATGATATCGAAGCTTTTTAAAACTGTTTTTTATGACCAATTTATGAAAAATTCGTTATATGGAGATAGATATTTCGCTATATAGAGACTGTTTTTAATGCAATCATGCGGAAAGGGGACCGTTCCTACTAAAAATTCCTTATATAGAGAAATTCGATGTATGGAGTTTCGTTGTAAAGAGACTCGACTGTATTTAATTGATATTCGGACATAAAAAATTTCATTTTCTCTGAATTTTAGAAATATATGCGTCTTTAATAATTTTCCTCAATTTAGCAAATTGGTGAAAATATTTGTTATTTATTCAGTTATAAACCGCTTGTTGTCATCGGCAAATCTGTACTGCTTCTCACCACCTCGTTCCTCAGCATTATTTATTTATATAATACGCCAATATGACGAGTCTGGGTCTTCTTAACCTCCAGAGAAAAAAATTTATCGTGGCCATATTAGGTGTGAAGTGTTCAGATTTAGATAGTTTGGAAATATACGCATAATCTTCTTTGTATCTCCTCTATATTTCCTCTAAAACTTTTGAGAAGTATCTAATTGTAAAATTTTGAGTTCTAAATTAAAAATAACGTGAAACCAGTTATTACAAATAACGAGCTTCAGAACATGGATTTTCTTCGCTGCTCAAGTATTGTACTGGCGCCATCTGTCGAAAACTAATATAAACAGAGAAACTTTCTGTTGAAATTATACCTTTTTTATGCATTTTTTAAACTTTGAAAGTATTGATAAAAAATGAATATTTCTTTTCAATTCTTATTGTATTTAAAATATAAGGAATTCGTAATCCCGTGGTGATTCATAATTAAATTACATCAATGGAGATTTTTTTTCTAACATAGTGAGCTTGTAGCGAGAAAAAAAAATTAGCTATATTAATAAATTTCTTATTTGCGATTTAATGTGAGTAGCAAAAAAAAAAAATTTTTACTACATCTGTCAATTGTTACTTCCTCTTTAGAATTTATTAAAAACGTAAACTGAAAATTTCAAGCATTTATTAAATCTACTTTTACTTCTTTATGCTTAGTACAAACTTAAAAGGTTTCAGGAAACGCAAAAAAATAGCACTTTTTTTATAATTCATTGAAAAATGGAAAATACGCTTACTTTCGAGCTCAATCTAAATTATTAAAGGTCTATGTATTTTTTAGATACCTCAATATAAGTATGGTTTGCTAACCTCCGACCACCATATTAGCAAACTATACTCGTAAAGTATAGAAAAATAGAACTTCTCTTTAGTCAGATCAACCCACTATGTAACCTTTCTCGAAAGTTCATCCCGTCTTTTGCAACCATGAAAAGTACTTTACCATTAAGGAACTCATTCCTTTTAACTAACAAATCGTTATTTTTAGAAATTGTAATTAATTTCTAATATAGAAATTTTAATTGTTAGCATTATTGAAATTAGCGCCCAGAGAAATAATGTAAAATATTTGTTAAAGCCCTATTTTTAATGAGAGGGTTATAGTTTGCTGCATTTGCATCCATCGACTTTGATTCTACTAGCCGCAACGGTTCCCAAACTATATGTCGCGAGCCACTAGTGCGTCGCAGTGACTGTTTTGATGGGTCGGGGAAACAATCGAGGTTTCCCCAAAAAATATATTTTTAATTGTTAAAAATACGTAACATCTTCAACAACAAATATTTTAAGAGGAAATCCTTAATTTCCATATGAAGAAATATACTAGCAGAATATCCAGAGACATCTAAATGAGCTTTGAATATCTTGATGATGTTCATCACAACATACTCGTATGAACATGCCTTTTGTACTTGGTTTTTTTTAACAAATATAGAAAAACTGTTCGTCGAAAGTGACTTAAGGTTGAAATTAATCAGTTTTAAGCCTGATAATAGATGCCATCATCGGTAAACATCACTGCCAAAAAACGCACTGATTATAAAATTATGTTTTGATAATAATTAAATGTATTTTTAATTATCTTTTTGATTTATGTGTTGTGTAATTTTTATTTCTCTTAAAGTCATTGGAATTGTCAATTCTTGTTTTCGTTGATAGTGTATCCTTTGTTGAAAAATTTAACTTTTTCGTAGTATTGGAAAGCCGATAGCTTATACAGGTCACACAACGATTTCAATGCTGATATACGTTTTTATATTAGGTGCATCGAGAATTTTTTTTTTAAAGATAGGTCGTGTTTCAATAAAGTTTGCGAACTGTTGCACTAGCGAGTACTTAAGCTATTTTGTAGGCCTTGTCACCTAGATGAATCCTGCCATCTATCGTTATAAAATAAAACAAATACTAAGTTCGAATTGATTTTTATGTATTATGTTAGTTTAATTAGTTAATCTGACGATGTATTTTAATAGGTGTATGGCTTGCTGGGTATGTGTAGTATACAGGTTCCTTTCAAGCATATCGTGGTTGAAAGTATAGGATTTCCAGATGTGAGGTGTCTTTTGATTTTTCACTTTGTGAAAAATAAAATTGAAAGGTCTTAAGTTTTGATGTTAGATAATTCCTACCAGATTGCCGGTGAACCAATAAATTTAGCACCATGTCGTTTGAGAAATGTCGTGGATTTTAGAGATTACAAAGTTCTCTAAAACATTCAATTTTTAACACTTTTCAATGAAGTTTATAAGTGTTTATGCTTTCAGTTTGTCTGTACGTCTGTCCGCACTCTAACTCTCGTAAATATACTCGGATTGCCATGAAATTCTTAGATGTTATTGACGTTTATCCTAACACGAACCCCACTGAAAATGAAGTTTGTACCATGATTAGTTCATTTACAGGGATAGTCAAAATGTTAGACAACAATAGCAGATTCCCGAATTTATGACCACCGATTTAGCTAACTCTCGCGATGTAGCGACCATTAGATAAGGTTGCGATCATTTTCCGATACTTACGTTGCTTTTCATTTTAAGACCCATAAGCAAACCGAATTTTAATTTAGAGATATGAAGAAAGAAGAATAATCCAGAGAATATGAAGAAACTGCGCATTGTATTAAAGTTTTCCGATATGTCTAAAGAAAATCATCGAACGAAATTTTTACTCCTTTTAACTTTTCCAAATGTTGGTAAAATCTGCGCAATTCGCTTCTCTTTCTCATAAACGCTCTAGCATGGTTAATACACTTAACAACAACTCTGTTAAATTACTTGGAATTAAGAAGCAAAGATTAACTTTTCTGCTAGCGACTAATGTGTCGGGAAAAAAAATGTAATTTCACAAATTACGACGATTGTTTGGAAAAAATTATTTTCAAAGACTATAGTTCTAGACTTATAAATGATTTAACATAGCTTACATAATAACAGTGTTATATTAATATGCCTGGACATTTAGAATCAGGTTAATATTCCTGGACAAATCATAAACAAATATTAAATGAAATTTCAGTTTAATAATTTTCAGTACTGTACATTTTTAAACTCCAAAACACCTCACATTTTTAATTTTTACACCGTCGCACAGTGGTCCCAAATCGCGATTTAGTGGCCAAAAATCATTTCTGACTTTCCTAGTGGTTGTATATGATTCATTTTCCTTTTATAACATACCATATGATATTACATTGTGAATTTCAAGCAAATGTACCTGGGGTTCCGGGGAGGGGATTTGGGGGGGGGGCAAAAGACGGGGAAAGTTTGTTTCGATTTAAATTTTCTAATTTTTACGAGTTTTCTCTCTCTCTCTCTCTCTTTACGGGTATGGAAATTTTCGATTCTTGATTTTGGTGATTATTTAATCTTTTTCAAGACAAATCATCTGTTTCAGTATTTCCGGAAAATTTCACACCCCTCAATTTCTCCCTCCCTCATTGAAAATGTATAGTTTAAAATCTTTTTTTTTTCTTTTTAATGTTATTGCAAAGTAAAAACAAAAGTTTGCAAGCAATCAACAAAATACATAAAAAAACCGATCAGCTAAACTTTGTCCCCCCCCCCACCCTTTTCCCCATAAAACATATGTGAAATCTCCCCTCTTTCCATCTGACCTTATAGCAAAGAAAATCTAAAAATATATTTTTTTAAGTTTTCAACATCAACTTAATATGAATTAATAATAAATCATAGAATTCATTAATTAGATCACTTCGAAAATTTTCGATTCCCCTCCCCCCCCCCCCCAAATATTTTGCACATCTCTAACACACATAGAATAATAACTTTGAAATTAAAAAAAAAATGAAGAATCTGTCTTCGTCACTTTATTTTATTAATATTAAATAAATAAATATTTATCTCAATTTCTAGCATATTTGAAATTTCCCTCTTTTCTTCCCCTCCCCACCCCTCCCTCTTATAAAATTTCTAGTATCCCCATTTTTACTTACCCATCATACGTAGTATAGGGTAAGTCTTGCAATCGTTTTGAAAATCGAAAATTTTTTTTTGACGGATTTACACGTTTTAGATAGTGGAGATTCCAAAAAACATATTTTTATTAAAAAAAATTGCCGTCCGTCTGTCTGTCTGTCTGTCAGTCTGTCTATCTGTAAACGCTCTATCTCCCGAACAAATTGAGATAGAGATGTTGTATGTAGAGATTTTGTATGTAGTTAGTATGTAATGGGACGAAGCCTATTTAATATCAGCAACCTCGATTATCCGGAACTATTTTTTTCGGACTCTCGAAAAATTCGTTCTGATGAAAGGTGTATAAAATTTTTCGAATTTTTTTGCTCTAAGGAATGGACGTAAAAGGCAATAAAATAACACACATTTTGCATATAGAACGAAGTCGATCGAATTATTAGTTGCCGAGATATTTGTAATCTTGTTTTCCACATTCTTCGATTTTTTATGACCCTGTATTTCATTCAAATTTCAATTCAGAGGTATATTTTAATTGGAAATGAGACGCTTAATCCGACGCAGTTAATTGTTAGTTAATAGAATTATTATTTTTGGAGTTATAAGGATGTTTCTTTTACGCAGTTCAGTACTACTTGAGTAGTTTGGCGTTTTATATAATTTGTCGAAATTGGTACATCAGCAGTTCTTTAATATAGCATTACTATGTATATTAACAATATTTAAATTTTGTTTATGAATTGCAATGCATTGTATAAATAGTTTTCACATGTTTTATTTTCATATACATATCCATGATGGGTAAGTATTACGGTGGCCCCCAACGACTAGTTTTTTTTATTTTTACAAACAAAATCTGATTTGAAAAACAAAAATATTTTTATTGCTTTTATCGACAAATAAAAATAAAATCCGTTTTTTAATCCCTTACCTATGGAATTAATTATCAAGAAATTGCTTCAGCTCAATAATTATTTTCTTTAATATCTGAAGATATATTGTATTTTTAAATTATAATAATGTGAAATTTAGATAAATTTTCATTTAAACTGATTAAATATGTCGGTAGTTTTAACTTTTTTTGTAATCAATTTACAAAAATAATCAGATTAATTGGCTAAAAATACCCTTATGGAAATATCACAATTCATATACAAGCAATGCATTTAAATGTATTGAAAGACTTTTGTAGTTCAAAATGTTTCATATAATTTTTTTCTTTAAAAAAAAAAAAGGCCATACCTATGAAAATGATTAAGAATATTACCACTTTTTGAAACGATTTAGCTTTGACTATATCTCTACATTATGGAAATTTGATAGAGCAAATTTTATTTTATGGAAAGAAAAATAGATTTTCATTAATGGGCAGAATAAATAAATTTAACAATAAATTTTCGTCAATGGTACTTAAAAGTACCTTCACTGCATAAAGGGTTAAATGCCCTTCAGAAAAGTGGAATTAGACATTTCGAGTAATCGCAACATTTCATCCCGAGGGCTGAGTAAAATGTTCATACATTTTTTAATTTGTTCTTTCGTATTGCTTATTTAAAATTAATACATTTAAAATCACATTTAAAATCACATTTAAAATCACATTTAAAATCATTAAATCTTGATAATGTTTATAGATGCGTACACTAATAACTATAGACATGTAATAACTAAATTAAATATAATTTAATGCAATACTTACACACATCATGAAATAACGAAAATTTCAGATGTCATATCTAAAATTTACATAATAAAACAAAAATCCATAGCTATAACAATCCATCTGAAGCATCTGATGATTCTTCACTGCTAAGTCCCTCATCAGTGGAATTATCACTTATAGCTGATTTTACCTGCAAACTTTCATGAAATTGTCTTGAAATTAGTAATGCTTGCAAATCTTTCTTAATTTCTGGAGCAAGCTTATGCGCATTTTTTTGGGCAATTCACGAGCAGGAGAAATTATAGGATCCGAAGATAGAAGCAGTCGGCAAAAATATTATATAAATTTAAGTGTGCATACAAATTAATATAATAAAATTATACTCATGTAATAAATTGAAAAAAACCTTTGTTTAAAAATGTAACAATAGATTTATATGACAATGCGTGAAAAAAAAATACATTTTAAAAAATTTATTTGTAAGTGGACAAAATATAACTTTAAAAATAATCCAGAAACTTAAAACAATGGATGATTTATTTCTTCCAGCTGACTAAAGTTCCTTACATTTATGTTGGTAGAAATAGTGTGTATATATGTATATGGTATATATGTATGTGTATATAATATATATATATATATATATACATAAACTGAACTCTAAATATATGCTTCAAGTTTTAATAAGATTTTTGATATAAACGGAAAAAGTAAAAGAAAAATTGTAAAATAATAATATTAATAAATAAATAAATAAATAAATTTACATATTTATACCCCCTCCTAGAATTAAAAAAAAATTAAGTTGACAGTGTTATATTAATAGGAATCTTGCATTATATCAACAATGACAATTTTGTGTCAGTGCGGAAATTTCAAAGCCCTTCAAGCCGATTATTGATACTGGACTAATATGGGCGATATCCAGTGTCCAACTTCAAAGCATTGGTTCTCCCAAAATCGCAAAAAGTCGCAATAGATCTCTTGGGATATTATTTTAGAAGGTTCATTCTACATATTGTAGTAAAATCTCCGATATGTTCGGAGGAGTTTTTTTTATATATCACTTTTTATGTGCGAAAATCCCTAAAAACTATGTATTTTTAAAATGTATCCACTTTTTAAAAATTTTGAGATTTTTGTAACAGAAAAAACAAATTAAATATACAATTTAATACTGTTTCAGAAAAGTGCAAAGAAAAAAACTTTAAACTATCTGAAAAGGTCTTAATTAGGCTATGAATGCGATGAATTTGACTGAAAATCGCGCAACAGTAGAAAATGCTCAAAACTCCCAACTTCAGATAAGCAATGCGAATTCATGAAAGCCTATAAAACCAAAATATTAAAGAGCATAAATCTTCAGATATTTCTAAATACTGTGGAATTTATTTCATTTCAAAAAACGAAACTTCGATTTTTTGATTTTTGGCCACATAATTGCAATTTGGGACCACTGTGCGTCGTATGAAAAAAATTGCTTTTAAATGCAACTTGTTTGAAACCTGTATCTAAATTTGTTTTTGAGTTATTAATTTTTTGCAGTTTTTAATATTTTTTTGCCATTTTGGCAACAGAAGTATTCCATTTTCGGGCATTAAACATAGACCAACCAGAAAACGAATAAAATGAAATAAGTTGCAGAATTCAACCAATAAAAACATTCGATATACTTCAGATTTCCCAATTCTCTACTGAGGACAACAACTATTTTCCAAATAGTTAAAAAAAATCATGTGATCTTCATCCGAATTTCTGAAAAATCATGTTGCTTCAGAAGAATCAATTAAAACGTTGCTTGAAATTTACAAGACCAATAACTATATACAGTCGAATCTCTCTATAACGAAACTTCATACATCGAATTTCTCTATATAACGAATTTTTAGTAGGAACGGACCTCTTTTCGCTTGATTACATTAAAAACAATCTCTATATAGCGAAATATCTATCTCCATATAACGAATTTTTTCATAAATTTGTCTTAATTTATTCAGTTTTAAAAAGCTTCAAAATCGTATGGAATCAATTTTCCATCACTTATTTTTGATTTAACGTCAGCTCTGAGGTTTTTTTAAATTATTATTACTTCTCTTTTTGTTCTTTAAATCCAACGAATTTATCCCACCTCCCACACACCTTTCCACATTCTTCTCAAAACAGAGTCAATTGGATTGATACACACGTAAGAGGGAAATCAATGAGAGGCACATAAAAGAGGTCTTCAAATGGAGGAAAACGTTAACTACATTTTTTCATTCTTTGCTAAAATTTGAGCATTTTTTTGAAAGCGTAACAATTTTAAAATCAAAAGAACAAAAAAATTACAGATTTCTTTGTCTGAAATTAATTCAAGTCTTCCTTATTTCATTTTCATTAAGCTTTCAAATAAATGTCTGTTCTTTTATTTAAATAATTAAGAAATAAAATGTTAGATTAATATTTACTTTTAAACATTTCACATTCTTAATTCAAAAGACCAAAAATAATATTTGTTAAAATTATACACATTAAATAAGATTTTTAACATCATTCTCTATACATCGAATTTCTCTATATAATTTTTTTTTTTTACTAGAACGGTGGATTTCGTTATATAGAGACTCGACTGTAATTGAAACAGCGTTAAATATACCACACCGACTTTGTTCCACAGTAAATAAAGTAGTAGAATATAAAATGGAATATAATTATTTTGAATGTCCCTATGAGTGTACTATAAACAATAGTGAATTGATTTTCAGTAATTAATGTGCAAGTGAACCTGAGTGAGATAGATCAAATACGTGGATGTTCAAATAATTCATTAGAGTTAGAGCACAAACCTAAGGGAGACAATTGAATCAAAATTTTTAATACTTTTCAAGTATGTCAGAAAGATTTAAGAAGAGATTGAAGTGGCTGAAAAAGCAAAACTTTAAAACACATCTTACCAGATTTATTTACATTTTAAAACCTTATTGAAATACAATTTCTTTATGAAATAACAATCAGTGTATGAAAGACATAAGCAGACTTTTGATAATTAAATGTATTTTATTTTGAATATTTCAGACAGTTTGGAGTAGCAACTTTTTATAAAAAAAGATTTTTAAATTTATAAGAAAGCCAGTTTATTAGACAAAGAATTCCTTGTGTAATATACTTGTGTAACACAAATCTTTTAAAAAACAAATCCTCAATCAGGAGAGAATATTACAAACATATAAATCTATATTATGCAATAGATACAAAGAGAACTGTAAGACTTTGGAGAAAATATAGAACGAGGTTAAAGTAAAATGTGTTTGCCACAGCTGATGTTAATACAATCTGCAGATTTGCTACATTATATTTCAAATGTTTCCGTTTTTGAGTTTTTAATTTAGATGACGATATTATTTGACATGAAATGCCACTTTTTTAACACTATACTATGAAAAGACACCTATTAAAAATTAGTTAACTGCAAATAACGATTTAACATTTAGATTACAATTTTCAAAAATTCTCCTCTAGTTTATTTTGCACACAGTTTTCTTACTATTACGAATTAATAGACGTCTATTTAAATTACCGGGGCCCTTGCTAAGACTTTTTATTGGTGAGGGAGAGGCCTGAAATTGCCAAGTCAAAATTCAGTATCTGCCAATTCAGAGACAAGCAAACATAAATAGTTCTTGGCGTTTGCAACTAGTTTTATAATCTTACCAAGTTATCACAATTAGAAAATACAGTATAGTTTTTATTTGTAAAAAGCTTAATAATATTTCTAATTATATTGGTAACTTTCGTCAAATCTATCAAAAATAGAAAGTGTATTATAGTTTTTTATTAAAGTTTTGAACTAATTTGCCAATTCAGTTTGTATATTTGCCAAATATAACATGTGCAAACGTTTTTTTGGGAGGAAGCCCCCCTTTAGCAGGGGGTTAGTAAATTACTGTTTTAACAATATTTTTTTGCTACATCTTTCAAATACAAAAGGTTTTTCACCAAGTAAGAAATAACATAGCTCCGCTTAAATGGTTCTGATGTGAGAATTTATTCCTGCATATCTCACACTCAAAAGTTTCTCCCTAGAACGAGAAACAGAATCTTTATTAAATCACTCCTTCAAGATAAATTGTTGTTACATATCTACCTCAAAAAAGAACTTTCAGAATATGAATTAAAAGATGATGGCTTATCTCACTCTGTTGAAAGAATTTCTTGTTGTATATCTCACATACAAAAGGTTTCCCTCCATGAATTACATGATGCTGGCTTAAACAGATCTTCCTTGTGAATTTTTTGTTGCCAATTTCACATACAAAAGATTTCTCCCCAGTTAACAAACCAGTCAACCCAGTTAGCAAATTAACTGATGCTGGCTTAAACAGCGCTTACTTATGAATTTCTTGTTGCACATAAAAAAGGTCTTTTGTCAATATGAATTAACAATGGGAATTTAAGTAAGTCGTTTGTGAGAATTTTTTGTTACATATCTCACATTCAAAAGATTTTTTACTAGTATGAAAGAACAGATGCTTAGTTAAAGTATTGTTATGCGTAAATTTCTTGTTGTATATTTCACACGAATTGGTCATTCGCCTGTATGAAGCAGCAAATGCTTACTTAAATAGCTCTTAGATGAGAATTTCTTGTTGCATATCTCACACATAAAAGATTTCTCACCGCTATGAATTAAAAGATGTGTTCTTAATGAACTGTTTCGAGAGAATTTCTTGTTGCATATTTCACACACAAAAGATTTCTTACCAGTATGAATTAACAGATGTTGGTTTAAAATACCCTTATGAGAGAATTTCTTGTTGCATATTTCACAGACAAATGGTTTCTCACCAGTATGAATCAATAGATGAATCTTTAAATCCCTGTTATGAGAATATTTCTTATTGCATATGCTACATGCAAAAGGTTTTTCACCAGTATGTGTTAATATGTGTGTACTTAAGTTTTGCTTATGAGAAAATTTCTTGTTGCATATCTCACACACAAACGATTTCTCACCAGTATGAATTAATAGATGGTTGCTTAAATGGACCTTCTGAGAGAATTTCTTATTGCATACCTCACATACAAAAGATTTGTCACCGGTATGAATCAATAGATGTGTTTTTAAATCACTGTTTCGAGAAAACTTCTTGTGGCATACCTCACACTCAAAAGTTTTCTCACCAGTGTGAATTAAGAGATGTGTGCTTAAATTTCCCTTTTGAGAAAATTTCTTGTTGCATACCTCACAGAAAAAAGATTTCTCACCGGTATGAATCAATAGATGCGTCCTTAAATCACTGTTTCGAGAAAATTTCTTGCTGCATATCTCACACTCAAAAGTTTTCTCACCACTGTGAATTAACAGATGTGTGCTTAAATGACCCTTTTGCGAAAATTTCTTGCTACATATCTCACATACAAACGGTTTCTCACCAGTATGAGTTAACAGATGGCTACTTATATGGACCTTCTGAGAGAATTTCTTGTTGCATACCTCACACACAAAGGATTTCTCACCAGTATGACATAACAGATGCTTCATTAAATCATCCTTCTGAGAGAATTGTTTATTGCATACCATACACAAAAAAGTTGTTTTTGGAAAAATTCTTCTTGCATAAGTCACAAATAAAAGATTTGCCTGGTGGTGAGTTAGAATCTGCTTTTTTGAAAAAAGGTGTCTTTTTCAAAAAGTATTTGACTGCATTTGTTTTAAACTTTGAATATATTTTGAGTGATGTGATGTGTTACACTAATGGTTTTGTGCATCTGCAATAAAATAAAATTAATTAATTTCAGTTTTTACGTTTCAATAAAAAACAAAAACAAATTATTTATCACAAAAATTTAAAATCAATGTAGAAAAAAAATTGAAATACAATTTCTACTGTAGTATAATAAACTACACTGGACTCCCAATTATCTGAAATTAGCGGAATCAAAGGTACGTCAGATGTCTTTCCTAACAATATAAAGATTAAATTATTAAGAAAGTAAATAGTAACAATTTAAAAATAAATAACTTGTTATGAATAAAGTTCTATACCTTACTATCATCTAACAAAACGAAGATATTTTTTACAAAGAATAGAGAGAAAATAAATCATTTATGTCGTGATGAAATTTTCGTATGCAAATGTGTTTAGTGTTTAGCAAGAAATTACTGAATTCGGATTTCAGAATTTGTTTTTATCAAATGTTAATGCTTATTGTTAAAACATTTTGCATCATTTAATATATATTACACTGCAATTAAACAATGTAACCAGTGACATAGCCAAGTGGATGTCGCGGACTCCCCCACATCGAACGAATATCTGGGTTCTGAATCATGCATTCAACAACACTGAAAATTACTAAGTCGGAATCACAAAGAATGCATGCAAAATTCCATTTTAGACAGGTATAAAATAGTATAATCTTAATCGGCGCAATTCAAAGTTATATCTTTTGCCAAGACTAAAAACATTTCAGTTTTAAGTAAATTTTTAACATAAACATGTTCTGTTTTAACTCTATCCTTTAAAACTATTATAATGTATTCTCTGATAGTGTATTCTTATAATGTATTCTGTGAACAGTATAATTACACTAGTTTACAGTACATCTGTTGCCGGAAAAATTTTAGTTGTTGCTGACTACATATGATATGCTATTTTCAAAAATATAATTAGAATATTTCAATCAGCTCTAGTTTCTGAGTTTCAGTTATGTAGGTATTAAACAGAAAAAACTCGTATTTACTAAGAAAAACCTTACTCAAAAAATAATTAATCATTGAGTTCTAAAAAACTTTGTTTTAAAGATCTTCTCCGATGTGTAGACTTTGGAAAATGACGTATCAGAGACCAACAACAGTCAGGCATCATATTCGTATCCCAGGAACCCTGATAGCGCTCTTCCATGACGCGTAAGTCCTGTTGCATACGATCTCCCTTCTCTTCGCTCATATCTCCTAAATTTTCCGGAAACCTGTCCAGGTGACTATGGAAGAAGTGGAGTTGTATGCTCATATTGCACCCCATATTTTTTAATTGTAGCAGAAGTTCTTCTACAAGTTGAATATAATTTTCAGATTTTTTATTTCCGATAAAAACTAATTTTAGTATCTGAGAAAGCAAATTTTTCTCTTTTAGTCTTGATGCCAACAATTCTGAAGCTTGTTTAAAAAGATTTAAATCTCTTACAAGATCATTGAACTCATTTTGGGAAAAGCATTTTGACTCATTTGACATACCTTCAAATTCGGCATCATTTTGTGATGAGCTTGGTTCTTCAATGTCTTGTTCTAATGGTTCAGATATATTTTTAGGCTCTGAAGAGTCAAGTGAACGCTACACTGGATGTTGAACACAACTAGTACTTGGGTACTGCCATTTAGCACGATTTTTAGTCTTTAAACCGTTTGCGTTCACGCTACAAAAATAACAGTCTTCGAGATGATTTTGTGGTTCTCGCCAAAGAGTCGGTGTTCCTGGCACTTCTTTTACCACTTTTCCGTATTTCAAATATTCCACACACGATTTACAAACACAATTGGAAGCCCAAGACTTCTCATTTTTATCCAAGAGCATCACAAAATACTCAAAATAGATATTTTTCACCAACTCTGATATAACTTTTCTACAAATGTTAAACACATATTCTCCGCATATATAGCAAAAATGATCTGGATTGTTTAAACAACGTCTCCTTGAACTACTCACGACGCAAAAACTTGAGAAACTGATCTTAACACAGTAAAATACGCCTATTGTCGATTAATGTATATGCTTAAATGATAAAAATAAAAAATAAAAAATAACTCGAGCTGCTCAAAAATTTTCCTGTTAGATTTGACAAAAATAAGTCATAAGTGAACATTATCAACCACAAAATTCGCAGCAACAGACAAAAAGTTTAATTTTGTAAACTAGTGTTATATTACAATTATACATGATATTTGACATATCTGAATGTGACCTATGGTAAAGGTAAAGAAAATCAGTGTTACACGAATACAACATTATATATTTATTGTTACTAAAACTTGAAACCTATCTGAAATGGAACATTTTGAAATTGCGTTTCCTTCTTGACAAATTTTTGGTGAACACAGAATCATCCTATAAATGGAAACATTTGACAATCCCGAAGAATAAGTTTTAAAGCATATTTGCTAAGATGGAAATGGGTTTTGATGGAACCAACTCTTTCTGACAGTTAAGGTAAAAAATCAGTTTATGCAGATGCAATAACAGCACACTGATTGAGTTTCGAGACTTTTATCTTTGCAAACTGTATAATTTTATATAAAAAAATATTATTATTAATGTGCTACCTGGAATTAATAAAAGTAACTCTATTTTTGAACTAGTTATTTGTGAACTTTTATAGTCACTTTTAAAATACTGTAAAAAATCTGAATGATTTATCTTCTGTTCTAAAATATGCTGACGATCTCTCATCATTTCTAAAAGAGTTTTCGTCAATAAATAAGTAAGAAATAAGAAACTGGTGTTTAAATGTTTGTTAACAAATTCAAAAGAGCACAATTTCTTGCTTTGATACATTTTTTTTTTACATTTTTGACAAACTTTGATACTTTTTTAATCGTGAAGATTCCTTGTCAAGTTGGCTATTCGATGTAGAGAGATAAGAAATGTAAATTTTCGGGAAAAATTGAAATGGCGGAAGAAACCGGGGTTTTTTTGGAAAAAAAGAAAAAGTTAGAAAAATGTATTTTTCACAATTGTTTCTCTTAAATAAATTATATTTTCTTAGAGAATATTAAATGTTATTATTTTTTCATTTATCTGTACTAAAAGAAAATAATTTCACTTTTATGACTATATAACAAAATAAAAAAAAGAAGCAAAGCCTGCTTTTAAAATTTTTGTTAATTTTCGGTCTCAGATTTTCATCGTAATATTCATGTTTTGTTTAATTCTATTGTTTGGTATATTGTCTGTTGAAATGATTTTTCAGTTACATGTTTAATTACCAATTGATCTAATGTAAAAACCTCCCCCAATATCTCTGCAGTTTGGAATCAAATGTATCAAAATATTATACATACCATTTACATAGTATTGTTTTTTAAGTATATAAAGGATACTAGTTTAACGAAACAAATTGTTGCAGTTTTGTTATTACAAATATCAGTACTGAAATCTTCTATTGTTTAAAAAATGTATATTTCTAAAATATTACATTTTTTTCCTTACACTTATAATTTTTATTTCTTTTAAAAAATATATCTAGTTTTGGTATAGCTTTCCAATATCAACTGAAAAAAGATTTGATTTACTTTTATAATCAAAACTAAGTTTTAGTTTGTCTTACCAACTTTGCAACCAAAAAACAGCATAGCATTTATTGACTGTAAAATTATTACTCTCTGAAAGTGAGATAATAAAAAATAAATAAATAAAATATAACATCAGATTTTCACGCAAAATTGATGTTTTTAGCTTAATTAAATATAAAATTTCTCGTTTTATTCTGAAATCTTATCTCAATCTGTTGTTAAAAATCATATTCAATAATCTTTCCATAACGTAATTTCATAATTCTAAGAGTGAAACTATAAAACACAACACTACAAAAAGAAAATGCAAGGAATTTGAGGAACGAGCAAAAGCAGTTACAAAGAGAGATAAGCTTCTACTATGATCTTCTAACAACTACTAAAATTCAAAGTTTAATCCAGAGGGAAAGTATAATTCGTAACATAGTTATTAGAAATAAAATTTATTTTTTTCATCGCAGTTGTATATCTCTAATGTAAACTCTCCATGTTTTGCAATAATATTGTATGTGATGAAGGGAAATGAAGGTCATTTTTAGATTTAGCACCCCGAAAAAATATTCAATTAATCAGCTATCGTGAAATTATGAAAAATGCAGCATAGTAGAGCAAACTGTAGGCAATTTACACCAAAATTTAAACATCATTAATATGTATCAGAAACTGACTAAATCTGAAGAAAAATCGTTCTTTAGTTCTTGAGATAAAAATATTGTGATAGTCATGAATAATGCAGCATAGCAGCGTCTTCTGTTAAGCTATTTACATCAAAAAGTAATCAGCGCCAGATTATATCAAGTCGTAACTGAATGTGAAGTTTCATGAAAATTTGTACAATAGTTCTTGAGATAGAGCTTTTGTGGTAATCGTGAATAACGCAGAATAGCAGTGCTATTTGTTGGGTGATATGCACCAATAACTAAACAACTCCAGTTTATATAAAGGTATAACTAAATCTAAAGTTTTGAGAAATTATGCTTCAGTTCTTGAGATAGAGCACCCACAAAATTTTGTCATGTAGAGACAGAGTGACAGACATTTCCCCAAACCATCATATTGTGTTCAGGACCTTCTAAAACATATAATTTGACCGGAAGTCAAAATTTTTCACAAATTCAATACTTATTTCTTGCAAAGATAGAAGTAAGTAATACTTCAAACTTTATATCAAATTTGCAATTTTAGTATTTCCATTAAACAGCCTATTATTGAAAAAAAATTAGCACATGAATTAATATTTAACCAAAGTAGTTACATTTAATTATATATATATATACAAATATCTAGATTTTTTTTTCATGTAATTCTGTTTTTTTTTTTTTTTTTTTTTTGAAATTCTGAACTTTTATGTACAGTTGTACACAATATAATCCGAATTTGTAAATTAGAAATTATTACTGCATTTAGGTTCCTATTTATGTGGCATGAGATTTTTTTTTTTCAGTCACTGCATCTGTGAAAATTCAATTTGGAAATTCAATTTTTTTCTGAAATGTCTATTTCCAAGAGAAATTTTGTGAAGGTTCTTGCGTTTCAAAGCGGAAAAAAAATGTGAGGAATCCTTCCAAGTCTTCTTAAACAGATTTCTACTGAGAGATCACAATACACACATTAATTTGTTCATGTAGGACACAAAAATAAATAAAATAAAAAGTATCAAAATGAAGCTATTACAAAATTTTCGCTATATAATTTTATAAATGAAATTTCAATTTTTCCTGCTTGGAAAAATTAAAAAATAAGTCTTCAATAAAAAACTGTTTTTCTTTTTTTAATCGAGCATTCCCATATCTACGCCTTTGTGTATTCTTTTCCTCGAAGAAATTAAGCTGTTAATATGTGAGGTACAGAGAATAACTTATATAAATATTTTTTGTAATCTTCCCTCCTCAAAAAAATATATATACATATACTGTAGACTCCCTCAAATCTGCACAGCTTGGGACTAGAGGTTTAGAATTTTGTGGATTTCTGGTCATTGCTTTGTTTACATTTTTTAAACAGTAATTTGACTGCAATTAATAGTGCAATCGGAACTATAATAAATGCTTACAATGTAATAAAATATTAAAATAAGTAATAAACTAAAATAATAAAAATTTAGATAATTTTTAAATTGATTAAAGTACTAATAGCAAAAGTCAAGTTAATAATCAATAATGTATGATTAAATATTCATTTCAAAGATTAAATGTATTTTTCTAAAATTATTCAACAAAACTTGCCTCATAAAAGTACAATACTAATTCACATCAAAACCATAAAAAAAGGATATAATTTTTTAAATATTAGACAGGCTTAATAACAAAAAAATCTTGATTAATGCATAAATACATTTGGTAAGAAGATTGTGATTACCAATGATACAGTTGAACCTCGAAAATCCGGACCTCCGAATTCCGGAAATCTCCAAAATCCGGACATTTTTCCGATTTCAGTTTTATTAATTTTTAAAATTAGACATAGCTGTAATTTTCATCAACTGCAGTTAACTTCTGATAGCTATACTAAAAATATATATATAGATATATTCTGGTTAATAATGTAATGACTTGCCGTTAATTAAAGACTTTATTTCTACAAAAATTAAAAAGTCAAAAAGTGTTCAACAAAATTTACAGTAATGAATCATGATGAAATGAATGAATCGTTGAATTAATCATGAATTTTGATACTTAAAAAAATTTGGGTTTAAAAAAAAAAAAAAAAAAAAAAAAACTTAAATTCTGTTGAAAAAATGCAGAAAAAACGGAGAAATATGTACAAAAAAAGAAAGCCAAAACAAGTATGAAATGAATTAAAAAATCTTGAAAAAACGCACATTTCATCAAAGATTCATGATTCATTCATTTCATAATGATTCGTCTCACTCTCAATCGCCTTTGAGAATGGGGAGGGAGGGCGTTTTCTCGGGATTTTTTGAAAATTTCAAATTTTTTATAAAGTGGGGAGGGGGCGTTTGATCGGGAAGAGCGGATTAACGGGATTTTACGGTATTATAAAGCCATAAAAAAAAAGATTTTTTAGTAAACCTCCAAAATCCGGAATCGCTGTGGTCCCGACGGTTCCGGATTTTCGAGGTTCAACTGTATCAGCAATATCTTGAATTTTTTCCAAAAAAAATTATTCTTCCTTCATGAGAAAAAACACGAATAGAGTATTATTAAGAAAATTACAAATTAAAAAATATATGGAATTGATACAAAACTAAAAAAATCAAATTTTGACCCAATATCTAAAATGAAAGTTTCATTGTTTACATCCATAAAATATGTGCGGATTTTAGAGAATTGCAGATTTCTGGTTTGTGGATTTAATGGAGTCTACTGCATATATATTTAAGGATCAATAAAGTATAGTTTACTTAATCCGGAATGATCTGTGATTACAGATTATAGAAAATTCTGGATTACGAAATTATTTGAAACTTGGTGATTCCGGGTTTTAGAGGTCTGTTAAATTTTTTTTTTTTTTTTACAGCAATATAATTACATACAATATGCAATATTTTCCTAGAGTGCAAATAAACAACAATTAAGCTGCCAAATTCAGTAATAAGAATGATACACTAAAAACGCTGAAATTAAATATAGGGCAGAGTGGGATAATGGGAGGAATGAGACAGTAGGCTTTCCTCTTTATTTCTCTTGCCAAACATTTCATCATTCACACACAAGATGAAGCAAAGGTTGCCTAACCTTCAGTTGAAAAAAAATGATCTATAGTAGCATGTGCTAATTGTATAAAGGGAAAGATTATTTCAAGAATCAAAGGTAAATTTGCTTCATATATGCTTAATGCTTTTTGTATGTTAATGATTTGTTTATGCATAGATGTAATAGTTTTCCTATTAATGGAACATTACACTGTATATCATCCCTAATTCAAACTAAGCCTAAAAGAAAAATGTTTGCTTATATAGTATGGGACCCATTATCCAGAAAGTTCCGAAAACTAGAATGCAAAATAAAACCCAAAAAATAATTTGTTCCATTTAAAAAACATGAAAATTAAAGATATATTTTACATCAAGCTTGGGATATAGCAGATTGATATACACATATCCAAAGATGATACAATTTGTTGCCCTCTATGATATTTTTTGATTGTATGAATGAACATGACGTGGAAGACTTTAAAATTTCTAAGATGGAAATTATTACACATCTGCTGGACTAAGCTAAGGGACATTCATATTCAGATTTTCAATTGTTAAAACAATAGTCAGTGTAAAATTGTCCTTGCTGGTGATGATACTTTAGTAATTCATATGATGGCTGGAAGTGAAATGTGTGACAAATGATATATTTAATGAAAGTAATGATGATCAGCAGAATGGGGTGAATAAAAAAATTCAAATGAGCTACTGATATTTTTCAACTGAACAACCGATTTGTGAAATGCAACAAAAAAATTTCTTCCATGAACAGCGAGTCATGTCATAATGCAGGAGCAATCAGCACAAGAAATAGATTATAAGCAGCCAATCTTAATGAAAATTTTCTAAAATTCTAAATCAAAATATTCTTCTCAAAAGTGTTGCATGTTTTTTTTAAATTATTATTTTTTTTTTTTTATTGTAATTTAGAATGTTTTTTGTATTATTATTTTGTGAAAATAAATTTTTAACAAATTTATAATTATATATTTACATATATTATTCATATTTTATGCATTTTATATCATTACTTTGTACTCTTCTTAAACTTATAGTAAAGTGCTCTGAATTACGGAAAAACCCTTTATCCAGAATATCCAAGGTCCCAAGCATTCTGGACAACAGATCCTATACATGCAAAAGATGTAAGGAGGAATGAGACATGTCCAATTCCTTTTTTTTTACAAGGTGAAATTAATTTGTTAACAAGCAAAAATTTTAAGAGTATAACATATTACTTATATCACTGATAATTAGGACTGGGCGATGTAGATATTTCTTAACATCGCGATTTAACACAAATTTTACCGTCTATAATATGGAACCTATTATCTAATTTTTAGCAACAAAATACGGGCTTTATGCACTCCCCTGTATTAATTTAGCATTTAATTGTTCAAATAACTAAAAAGAGGTATATTTTACACACACACACACACAAAAGTCTCATATTTTTTTTTTAGTTAGTCACCTATTTTAATATATTTTTTATAAACTCATCCTTTAAGAAATAAAATAAGGAAAAGGATTTTTTTCATTGTGTCTGACTTGTTTTGGACACTACAATCTAAATTACTTAAGGAGTAGGGGAGCCTGGGGGCAACTTCCCCTAGCAAGCTCAAATAGCATTTCATTGCTAACCACATACATACACTTGTTTTTACAGACACTGAGTTAAAAATTTATTAAAGTAAGACCGAAGCAAATTCAATGATAAATTTAGCAGTTCGTCTACCTTCAGAAGAAAAGTAGTATAAAAAGGAGAGAGGGGATGAGAAAAAAAGGATGCAATTTTGTTTCTTTTTAACTTTTAAATTATAATAAAATGTGTTTAATATAAATGCTCACATTCATATAGTGAATGGAGAAAAATTGAAAGGTCACATTACCAAAGTTGCTGATTTTTTCGAGACCGTTGGCCCCTGTAAGATTAGTAATAAAACATAATCTTAAAATATACATCTTTCTAATGATAAGTACAGTCGAAGATCTATAATCCGCACAAGTTGAGGCCAAAGGTTGTGCGGATTATGGAATTTTGCGGATTATAGAGTATAATGGATTATGCGTCATTTTATCATTCTTAGGCAGCATTTTAATTCTATAATCAGTATAATATGGAAAGATAAATATGAAATCTAGTAATTAATTTAATAAGTAATCTAAAAAAATGCATTTTTAAAGTTATTTTATTTTTTAAAAATGATATATATATATATGTATTTAAAGAACAATAATTACATATTAATAATGAGATTTATTTTTAAGGAATATTTTATGGAAGAAAGTATAAAAAAAATGAGAACAAATTATGCACAAAAAATAACCAATACAAAGTAAAATAAATGGTAATTACTTCAGTATACTATAATGAAATAGTACTATGAATATTATTTAAGAAATCTTTTGTTTAACAAAAATAAGAGTCGAGTGTTGTTTGTTTCAAAACCCGAAATGAATGAATCATGAATCTTTGATGAAATGTGCGTTTTTTCGAGATTTTTTAATTGATTTCATGCTTGTTTTGTCTTTTTTTTTTTACAAATTTCTCCTTTTTCTGCGTTTTTTCAACAGATTTTACGTTTAAAAGAAAACAAATTTTTTCAAGTATCAAAATTCACGATTCATTCATTTCATCATGATTCATTCCTGTAACTTTTGTTGAACGATCGCGGAAAAATCCCGTGTAAGCGCCCCCCTCTAACTATTGTACGATTTTTCGTCACGTTTGGGGGGGGGGGGGGCAGATTAACGGTATAATATTTAGTTCTCAGCTGGTGCTGTGTTTACTGTTAGGACGCGCGATGCACACAAAATAGTGCGTTTTCAATGGTTATTTACTCTCCTGAACTTGCACAAACTGAAATAGCTACGAATCAACAGTCGTCAATTCGAACATTCAGTAAGCTTAGGCACGTTCCGTAATAGTTTAGTTTTTTACTGTCAGTAAAATAAAAGAGTAAATTAAAAAAAAACATGTTTTATTATGATTTTTATTACATTTTTTATTATTTGTTTAAAAAAAATCATTTTTGGATCACGGATTTGTAATTTTTTTAACTGTTTATTTCATTGTTTACATTCGTAAAGTAACGCGGATTATGGGAAATTGCGGATTATGGGTCCGCGGATTATAGATCCTCTACTGTAAATGACAAAAAAAAGTAGAAAATTGCAAATCTGCAGAAAAATTCGTTGAATGCTCCCTCATTCTGCTGTAAAAAACAAGTTACCAGAAACATTACAGAACCCTCTGAAAGTATTTTAAATTAATTACATAATAATTAATTAAAACTAAAGTATTCTAATATTACTCAAACATAAGAAAAAATAATTTTCTTATGTTTGAAGGGGGGGACCAAGGAATAAATGTGTTATTAATACACTACACACATCACATGCAGTTGACATCAATGCTTATGCGCAGTAGCGTCCAGACTTATCATTTTGGAGGGGGCTGAGGTACAACATAAATTTCTGAGAGGGTATCACAAGAAACGTTAACATTTTCACTTTAAATAGATTTTTATGACAGCAGGTAACGCACACATTATAAATCGAATCTGCTAAGATGAAATCGCAAAAGTAAGAAAAAATTTCGTTTTAAGCAAGTTTTTGTCTTAACTAGTATAATTTTTATGGCGTACATAGAAATCCTGTGTACATCCGAAACTTGATTCAAATGGTTATTTTGTGGTCTCAGCAAAAAACACTTTCTTAATGAAAACCTGCGTAAAACGGAATAGTTTTCTGGACTTTTCTAAATTCCATCTTAGCAGATTTCATGACATCTTGATAAAATTTCGAAATTAAACTTTTTTTTTACAAATTTCAAGGGGGATGTAGCCCCATCAGCCCACCACTGCCGGTGAGTGCAATTTCGCATGATTAAACAGTATTTTTTTTTGGGGGGGGGGGGGGAGAATAATTCAACTGAGGAGCATGCAACAGAAGTGGGAAATTGAAAGCACTAAAATGCTCTTGAAATCCATTTGCATCTAGTGTGAAAAAGGGATTAAGTTATTTCAAATGCATGTGGAATCAAAGCCGATGAATATATTTTGAAAAGTAAAGCTATATTTCTTGAAAAAATAATCAAACTGAATACACTAAAAGCACAAGGGAAAAAAACGAAATATTGAAAATATAAACAAGTCATTGAAATCTGTTTGCATCCAATAGGAAAAAGAATTAGACAGTTCCCCAATTAGGCATAATCAATGTAAAGATGCATATTTCGATGAAAAAAACTGTATTTCACTTGGCGATCAATAATAGATTTTTTTAATCGTCACTTGGCGAGTGATGACTAGGGTGGCGATCAATGACCAATAAATTACTTTAAATGCAATTGGAATCAAAGCTGATGAATATATTTTGCAAAATGAAACTGCATTTCTTGGAAAAATAATCCAACTGAACACAGTAAAAAAATTCAGCAAAAAAAAACAAACAAAAAAAATACTGAAAATACAGCTATGCCATTGAAATCTGTTACATCCAGCAAGAAAAAGAAGAAACACTTTTCTAATTATATGTAATCAATGTAGAGATGCATATTTCCATGAGAAAAAAATGCATTTCACCTGGCAATTGAAAATAGATTTTTTAATCACCACTTGGTGAGTGACGACTGGGGTGATGATTGATGCCAATAATTTGCTTTAAATGCATGTGAAATCAAAGCTGATGAATAAATATATTTTGCCAAATAAAACTGTAGATATATTTCGGAAAAATAATTTGACGGGAATACACTAAAAATCATGGAAAAGAACTGAAATATTGAAAATATAGCTAAGTCCTTGAAATCTGTTTGCATCCTGTAGAGAAAAAATACTCAGTCTTCTAATCAGGTGTAATCAATGCAGTGAGGCATATTTTCATGAAAAAAACTGCATTTCACATGGCGACAGAAAAAAGATTTTATAATCGTCACTTGGCGAATAACGATTGGGGTGACAATCGAAGGTCGATTTTTTAATTGCCACTTTTACATCTATACGAACCAAATGGTATGACCGCTGTTAATTTTTACCTGTATTAAATTCAAATTCAACTAAATTGATTTAATACCAGCTTTCAGTGTTTTTCTTAAATCACCTTTTTCTTAAAACGGAAAACATTGAGGCTTGTGATGTGTGTTTAAATCGGATCTTACAAAATCGATTTAACACCAACTTGCTCTGTTTTCCCTAAATCATCTTTTTCTTACATCGCCTTTTTCCTAAATCGAAAAGCATTAAGGCTTGCACAGTTAGCTTAAATCGCTAAATCGATTTAACACTAGTTTGACATGCAAGCAGTATGTATACCAAAGTAGATAACTCAATTTTTTTTATGTTAGCTCTGAATACAATAGACTCCCTCAAATCCACACAGCTTGGGACCAGAGGTTGTGCGGATTTTAGAATTTTGCAGGTCATTTTGCTGGTCATTGCTTTGTTTACATTTTTTAAACAGTAATTTGAGTGCAATTAATAATGCAATCGGAACTATAATGAATGCTTAGATTATAATAAAATATTAAAATAAGTAATAAACTAAAATAATAAAAATTTAGATAATTTTTAAAATGATTGAAGTACTAATAGCAAAGGTCAAGTTAATAATCAATAGTGTATGATTAAATATACATTATAAAGATTAAATGTATTTTTTCAAAATTATTCAACAAAACTTGCTTCATAAAAGTACATTACTAATTTACATCAAAATCATAAAATAAGGATATTTTTTTCAAGTTTAGCCAGGCTTAATAACCAAAAAACCTATAAATATATTTAGTAAGAAGATTGTGATTACTAGTAAGATCAGGAATATCTTTAATTTTTTCCAAAAAAATTTATTCTTCCTTCATGAAAAAAACATGAATAGAGTATTATTAAGAAAATTAAAAATTATATGAAACTCATACAAAACTTAAAAACACATATTTTGTCCCAATATCTGAACTGAAAGTTTCATTGTTTACATCCATAAAATTTGTGTGGATTTTAGAGAGTTGCGGATTTCTGGTTTGTGGATTTGAGGGAGTCTACTGTACTTACTTTATTTTAAATCGTTTAAAACCAATGGCTGAATCAAGACTAACTAAAACGTGATGTAAGGTGATGGCTAATTTGCGATTTAAGGAACTGGCTAAATCACGATTTCCGATGTAGGCTTTAAATCGATTTAAGAGATAGTTCGATTTAAGGCCCAGACCTACTCACAATATAATAATATATTGAAATAAGTAATAAACTAAAATAAATAAAAATTTAGATAATTTTTAAAATAATTAAAATATTAAAAGCAAAGGTCACATTAATAATCAGTCATGAATGATTAAACATTCATTAGAATAACAGAATGTATTTTTCCTAAATTATTTAATGAAACTTGCCTTATAAAGGCAAAACTCAATTCCTAATTCACATTAAATTCATAAAATACGGAAGTTTTATTTCAGGCTTAGCTAGATTTAATAACCAAAAGTGCTTGATTAATATATAAATATATTTAGTAAGAAGATCATGATTACCAACAATATCAGCAATATCTTGAGTGTTTTCAGAAATAAATTTATTCTTCCTTCATAAAGAAATATGAATTCAGTAATATTTACAAAATTATAAATTAAAATACACATGGAATTGATATAAAACTAAAGAAGTCAAATTTTAGCCCTACATCTGAACTGAATGTTTCATTGTTTACATCTGTAAATTATGTGTGGATATGTGTTGCACGTTAGAGGGAATCTACTGCACTACCATATTATACAAAGTATAGTGCTGTCATATTAATTATGAAGTATATTTAACTTTAATTTTTACACCCCGAATTGCACCGTGTGAATTAGGGGGGGGGGGCGAAAGCCCCGGGTGTGAAAAATTAGGGGGCACCAGATTGAATCTTTTACTGAGGACGCAGTTTTCTCTTTGCACGAAACTCAGTTTTAAATATGTCTATTTTTGGACGCATATTTTTTTTTCGTAATTCATTTTGAGTTTATTTATTTGGGATTTAACAAATTTAACTGATGTGCAAATACTTTTTAAAATTCAACTGATGCGCAAATACTTTTTTTGCTCACTGTACGTTTTTCACTGCACATTATTTTTTATGTTACGTATTTTGTAAAAATATATCCTACAAATTACACAAATTAAATAATTTTATATGTTATTGTGATAAATAAACTTACCTTAAAATATATTTTGATAAAAGTATAAAACTCTGCAAAAATCTATCCTAGAGTTATAGATCCAGCAACAATTTAATTTTAAGAGACGCCAAATGATTGATTCAATTTGAATGAAACAGCTATGGAAATTTGCTTATAGAATTTTGCTGTGCACGACGCATGCGTTATAACATAATTAAAATTATTTGATTATTTAGTTAAATAAAATTATCAATTTATTTTCCATGTCAGAATTTTTTTTCAGAAGTGTATATTTTTCTTTTTCTAATTCCTCGCTTCTAAATTTCTTCTGAACCCACGCCATGTTCCAGCCTCCTTGGCATACCGTAAAAACAAAACAACAAAATCAGTTTATTATTCATTTTCAAAACGGCGCATGCATTAATTATTATTATAATTAGTATTATTAGAGTTTTAAGGAGTAGGTGCTGCAGCAAATAAGGCGCATGCAGTTTACCAAAGTACCTATGTGTCGACTCCTATGCAGTTCATTACATCGATTATGACTCATTCACATTGAATCAATCATATCTCGTCAAGCTGTGAAATAGATTGTTGCAGTATCTTATCTGGTAATTTTTATCAAAACAGTTGTTTAAGGTAAGTTTATTCATTATAAACCTGCCAATAAGACAAATTTGAAATCTGTAAGATTTTTACTATGCAAATTTACGATGTGCTTAAAAACACATAACAGTGAAATTATGCATCAGTGTGTAAAATGTATGTGTACAGTGAAAAACGTATATTTTCTTCGTTGAAGCAATCCTAATTTGTCCAAGAGTCGATATAGTTTCTTTTTTTCTTATGATGTGTTTTGTGAAAAAATTTCGCGAAACTTATTATTTTTTTTTCGTGAAGAATAACATTTTGTCTGGAAAGATGAAATGCAGTTTTTCAAATTTTAACCAAACTAATAATGTTTTCCTTAAATACTTGAGCTAAATATTTCTTTTCTGTCGAGCTTCTTTCCTTTAAAAATTAAACATTTGTGAAGTACCTGTTTTATTGAAAAGAATTTTTTGATGGGACCTTTTTTATTGAAATAAATTTCACAAAGGGATCTGTTTTTTATGAATTTTGTGAAGGGTTGTGTTTCATTGAAAAGAATTTCGTGAAAAGGGTTGCTTTATTAAATTAATTTATTAATTGATCCATCCTTTATCTTTACAAAGATGTAAAAACATAAATAAATTTGTTAAACACATATCTTGCATTTATAAGTGATTTTTTGAATGCTTAATTTTATCAAGTAAATCTTTCATTCTCTTGATTTGAAATACATAGTTTTAACTAATTCCACAATACTTTTGCAATATTACTTTGCCTTGGCTTTTTTTAACCATTTGGAAAACAGTTGTTGTTTTTGTTCGAAAATTTACCCTTGTGGTATTTGCATTTTATTTATTTATTTTTTTGTAATTTGAGGAATAGTATTAGTGAATTTCAAAAAATTACTAGGAAAAAGGAAATAAATATTAGCACATTTCGTAGTAAAATTCAAAAAATTTTATATACCTTTCATCAGAACGAATTTCAAGCATCTGAAAAAAATAGTTCTGGATAATCGAGTTTACTGATATTCAACAGACTTCTTTCCATTCTTACATACTAAGTTCAAACCAAATTTCAAGTGTCCATCTTAATTTGTTCGGGAGATGGAACGTTTAGAGACAGACTGCAAACTTTTTTTTCTAAAAATTTGTTTTTTGGGATCTCCAGTGTCTGAAGCATGTAAATCCGTCAAAAAATTTTTCGATTTTCAAAACGTTTGTAAGATTTACCTTATACTGTACATAAATGGAAAAAAACAAATCCATAAAAAACATTATATGAAAGTTCGTCTTTTAAACCAAAAAATTAAGTCTTATTATCGAGTCCATTCATTATGAAATTTGGGATGATCATGAAAAGGAAATAATTGAAAGTTGAACCGATTGATTGTAAATATATAAATATATGTATACACAGAATTTATTTATAAGTTGTAAATTTTAATCTTTGAAAAAATCATTTTCCAAAATGATAGTTCTAATTTGCTAAACTATTTTTTTTAATTATTGCCAATTCTGATTTTTTTTTCTTAATATTATTTTAATTTTTGTGCAATTTTGGGTTCAAAAAGTGAGCTTTGTTGAAAAAAAAAAAAAAAAAAAAAAAAAAAAGCAGCCATGAAAACAAACCTTATGAATGTTTATTCTTATTTTTACAAATAATGGCACATATGTTCTATACATACCGAGGTACCCAACTGGCATCAAAATGGCGTTTATTTGCTTGACAGGGTTACCATATAGATGTCATAATAAATTGTTTTGTTCTATAATTATTATCATTTTTTCAGAATTATTTCCTTTTTAAAATAACAGAAAATGATTAATTTATCAGTTTATTTTGTTTTCATTATGAAATAAGAAATAATATGCTATTATTGCATTCTATATGCAACCGGTAATCAAAAAAGATTTTTGGCAAATCCAGTAATTATATGACATTTCTTTAAACGTTTTATTAATATATAGTAAAATTATTGTTTTTTATACACCACTTACATCTTCTTTTTTATAAAATTAGGTAAGTGGCATGTTTACACAAAATAAATTTTAAAAGTCTTTAAAAAATTTCTTGAGTGTATGACACAAGGAGTAGGGTGCGAAAAAATTTGATTTGTCTTGCCAAACATTTTCTCTATCTCGCCAAGGTCCCTATACTGAAAAAATACCAATTTAATTTTAAATTCTAAAAAGAAACATATAAAAATGTTTGTCCTTTTTTTTTTTTTTTTTTTTTTTTACAAAATTAATTTAAAATTTTTAAATGTTTCTTTTAATTTACTTTCATTAAAATTAACAAAAATGTAGAAAAATGAATATTAGTAAATACATTAAACAATAGAAAAATATTTAAAAAAACATTTTAAATGCACAGAGTTTAAATTAAATTACTGTTAATTCAATTTGAAAGGTAAATGGATTTCAATGGGAATTTTCAAGAATTAGTAACCAGTTATTGACAGTCTAGATCAATTGGTTTCATACATGGCAACTTATGTTTGTTGCCAAATTTGGTGGTATTTTGTCAAGTTGACCAAAATTTGGAGATATTTTGTTAAGTTGGCTAAAATTTGACGATAATATGATAACCCTGTCATGAGTATTTTTCAACAAATTCTCACTGTTGAACCTAATGCTGATTTCTTCATAGGAAATAAAAGGTAATCAAATCTAATTTTAAAAAACAATGTTCTATTCCTGTATTGCTCCCAGGAATATGTTGATATTCTAAATTTCAAAGCTGTATGTTAACAGGAAATGGATGAAAAATGGGCATAGATATTATATATGCACCAGGGTATCTAATTGGCGTCAAAATAATTATATATGGTGTTGTTGCACTTGAGACAATAATTTGGCTATTATTGTTTATTTATATATGAATGTTTCTTTTCTTTTTTATTATATAAATTGTTTGTTTCTATAGTTATTAATCACTTTTTTATTTACTGTAAATTCTTTTTGAAAAAATAGAAAATAATTTAAAAATGTACATGAAACTGGTATTCAAAAACGAGGCTTTGTCAAATGTGTGATACAAAAAAATTGTGCCAAATCTGGTGCACATATGACATCTGCCGAAAAATGAGTTCCACACACAAAGTATAAGTTAAAAGAAAGCATGTCATAAAACAAAATAAAATAAGAAGAAATGATGCCATAAATCAAAATATCTTATTAAAATATATAATTGTTCCTAATTTTCACCCGTGAAATATAAAATATTCTTTTGTCAATTAAAATATCCTATTGAAAAGTTATCTTAAAATCAAAGTTTTTTTAACTTTTTTTTAATCGAAAAAAAAAGAAATTTTTTCCTCTGCTTGCTTCAATTATATGTTTTCAGCCACTTCATTATTACTGTGTGCAGTAATGTTGTAAATGTTCACCTCTTTCACTTTGCCTAAATGTTTTGTATTTACTCCGTATATTCCAATTCGGTTGTCTACAAAAACATCCAATCGATGAAATAGACACATGCCAAATTTCTGTGACATAAGCAAATAAATTGTGCTTTTTTACTTTCTTCTATCGTTACAAGAAGAAAGTATTGGATTCATGGAAATTTTCGACTTCCGGTTTTCGACGGATTTATACGTTTTAGAATGTCCTGAACACGTTTTGACTATTTTTAGAAAATGTCTGTCTGTGAGTCTGTCCGTCCGTCTGTCTGTATGTGACAAAAAACTTGTGGGCGCCCTATCTCAAGAACTAATGCTCGAAATTTAAAAAATATATATATTCAGTTAGATCTTGATATGAATTAGTGCGTATTGGTTTTTGGTGAAAATTGGCCTGCAGGTGGCGCTGCTATACTACGTTTTTCATGATTTTCAGGATTGCTATATCTCAAGAACTAATACACAGAATTTCACCAAACTTCAGATTCTGTGACCTCTTGATATACATAGATGCTGATTAAGTTTTGGTGTAAATTGGCCAGCAGGTGGCGCTGCTATGCCACGTTTTTCATGATTTTCATGATAGCTATATCTCAAGAACTAATGCACAGAATTTCACCAAACTTCAGATTCCTTGATACCTTGAGATACATAGTCGTTGATAAGGTTTTGGTGTGAACTGCCTTATAGGTGGTGCTGCTATGCTACATTTTGCACGATTTTTGCGATAGCTATATCTCAAGAACTAATGCAGAGAACTTCATCAAATTTTAGATTCTGTTACACTAGAATATATAACATAATTAGACACTGATTACATTTTGGTATTAACCTTGCAACAGGTGGGCAGCTATGCTGCATTTTGCACGATTTTTCCGATAGCTATATCTCAACAACCAACGCACAGAATTTCATCAAACTTCAGATTTTGTTACAAAATGTCATATAACATAATTACACGATGATTACGTTTTGTTATAAATCCTTCAATTAATGATGCTGCTGTGCTATATTTTACGAGTTTTTTTTAAACTAGCTATATCTCAAGAACTAATGCACAGAATTTCATCAAACTTCAGATTCTTTTACACCATAACATAATTAGACGCTTTTTTACGTTTTGGCATAAATTGTCCAAGATATGGTGTTGCTGTGCTACGTTTTGCAATTTTTTTTGTTATAACTATATCTCAAGAACTAATGGACGAAATTCCATCAAATTTCAGATTCTGTTAAGTCTTGACATAAATAAATGCTTATTAGGTTTTAGTATAAATTTCCCAACATGAGGCACTACTAAGCTCATTTTCTCAGAATATTAATTAAATTTTGCGTTTTAGGCTTTTCAGATACCAGAATCTTATTAAGCTAAGTCAAATGTTCGAGGAAATTCGATAGTGGGTAACTTTAGACTCACAACGTTTTTTTTTTTAATATTAAAATATCCTTATGAGATAGAAGAAAGTTTTGGGATTGACACATCCAACTAGTTTTAATCAGTTTTTCAAATATAATATTTAAACTATTTGGAACTAATTTTTTGTAGTATAGATGGATTCAGTAGGTTACCTTCATAGGTACCTTCTGTTACAAACAGAATTGAAATCCAACAAGTATTTTTTGAGATTTGCTTGACGAAAGAATTTTGTTTGACTTTTAATATCATTTTGTAGTTGTTATGTCCAGAAAATAATGCTGCACTGTGTATTAGCCTTTGCTTCGCTCAGACCTTGTATCTATGGAATATATGAAAAACCTAATTTTTTATTTTTTTTTCTTCTTGGTGTTTCCCCTCCCCCCTGACAGAATTTTAAATGTGGCCAAATTTAATGAAATTCTCAATCACAAAATGCTCTACAATTCTTTAACAAATTGGGCCAGAGATATGAGTTAATATCCTTTTTGAAAGCTCCTTTTTATGTAATACAACACTAACTATTTTGAGTAAAATGAATTTTTTGACAAATTTTCTTAATTTTTGAATTTAAATATTTCTTAAACACAAGTTATAACTTTTTTCAAAAATAAAATTATTAATCTTTGACTTTTTGGTTACAAATATGCTAAATTTCAAAATCGAGAAAATATGAGATTTCAAGCTATTACTTTTTTAATGAAAAACATTAATTAAAACTTTTCAAGTAACTGGCTCCCTATACTTAGAAATAAGGAGTTGTATATTTCTATTCTTAAGTAATTACAAAGAATATAAGTTGAAACTGGCGCAAAACAATAAGAACTATCAAATCTTAAAACATCATAAAAAAATAAATAAAAATTTTAAAAATAACGGTGTTTTATTAAGATTTTTCAGCTTTTATTTACTTGAAATTCTAATTTAAAAAGAGGAGAAAATTTTATTACTTGCATTTTTTGTGAAAATTGTGCTTTTGTCATACAAGATGAGGTACAGTCCTATCATTGGACACAGATGACTATTCGTCCCTTAGCGTTCGTATACAGTAGACTGCCTCAAATCCGCTACCTTAAAATCTGCACATATTTTATGGATGTAAACAATGAGACATTCAGTTCAGCTATAAGGACAAAATTTGACTTTTTACTTTCTTCTATCTTCAATAGAAGAAAGTATTGTAATCGAAATTTTTTTCGACTTCCGGTTTTCGACGGATTTACACGTTTTAGGGGTCAGAGATTCCAAAAAACATGTTTTTACAAAATGTCTGTCCGTGTGTCTGTGTGTGTGTCTGTATGTCGCCATTCTACCATCAAAAAGTATATGAAGTTATGCATAGAATTGAACCAAATTTTTTGTGAATGTTTTTGGCTGTGGAAAGCAGGTCCTCCTTCAGTTTTGAAATATTCCGCCAGAAGGGGGCGCTGCAATCGCGATTTTTGTGCCATTTTCAATATTGTACCGACCAAAAGTATATGAAGTTATGCATCGAATTGAACCAAATTTTTTGTGTATGTGCATGATTATGGCTAGTTGGTCCTCCCTGAATTTGAAAAAAATCCGCCGGAAGGGGGCGCTGCAATCGCCATTTTTGTGCCATTTTCAATATTGTACCGACCAAAAGTATATGAAGTTATGCATCGAATTGAACCAAATTTTTTGTGTATGTGCATGATTATGGCTAGTTGGTCCTCCCTGAATTTGAAAAAAATCCGCCGGAAGGGGGCGCTGCAATCGCCATTTTTGTGCCATTTTCAATATTGTACCGACCAAAAGTATATGAAGTTATGCATCGAATTGAACCAAATTTTTTGTGTATGTGTATGATTATGGGTAGTTGGTCCTCCCTGAATTTGAAAAAAATCCGCCAGAAGGGGGCGCTGCAATCGCGATTTTTGTGCTATTTTCAATATTGTACCGACCAAAAGTATATGAAGTTATGCATCGAATTGAACCAAATTTTTTGTGTATATGTATGACTATGGCTAGTTAGTCCTCCCTAAATTTGAAAAAAATCCACCGGAAGGGGGCGCTACAATCGCGATTTATGTGCCATTTCTTAATATTGTACCGACCAAAAGTATATGAAGTTATGTATCGAATTGAACCAATTTTTTTTGTATCTGTATGACTATGGCTAGTTGGTCTTCCCTGAATTTAAGAAAAATCCGTCGAAAGGGGGCGCTGAAATAGCGATTTTTGTGCCATTTTCAATATTGTACCGACCAAAAGTACATGAAGTTATGCATCGAATTGAACGAAATTTTTTGTGTAAGTGTATGGCTATAGCTAGTTTGATCACCCTGAATCTGAAAAAAATCCGCTGGAAGGGGGCGCTGCAATACCGAATTTAATGCCATTTTCCATATTGTACCACATAAAAGTGTATGAAGTTAGTTCTAGAACTGAACTAAACATTTTGTATATGATTTTTTTTGGAAAGGCAAGTAGGTCCTTCCTGAATTTGAAAAAAAATCTGCTTATCATTCTATTGTCCATCGGCTCGTGCAGAGACGGAAATTCGTTTTTACTCCGGTTAATTGATTGAAGCAGAAATTTAAGATGAAAATCAAAGTTGGTAAGGTATTGAATTAAAATTATTAAAGCATTAAAATGAGTAACTATTTTTTTTTTAAATATTAAAATGTATGTATGCGATAGAAGAAAGTTTTGGGATTGGCACATCCAACTAGTTTAGTTTTATAACAATTCCATACACATTTTAATTTGTAATTTTTGTTAATATTACTGAATTCATGCTTTTTCATGAAGGAAGAATAAACTTATTTTTGAAAAAATTATGAAACTTCTGATATTATTGGTAATCACAATCTTCTTATCAAATATATTTATGTATTAACTAAGCTTTTTTGGTTATTAAGTCTGGCTAAACCTGAAATAAAACTTCTATATTTTATGACCTTGGTGTGAATTAGCAGGGAACTTTTATGAAACAAGTTTCATTGAATAATTTAGGAAAAATACTTTTCAGGATTATAATGAATATTTTAATCGTACATTATTGATTATTAGGTTGACTTCTGCTTTTAATATTTATTTTTTTAATTACCTAATTTTTATTATTTTAGTTAATTACTTATTTTAATATTTTATACTATTGTAAGCATTCATTATAGTTTTGATTGCATTATTAACTACATTCAAATTATTGTTTAAAAAATGTATACAAAGCAATTTCTAGAAATCCGCACAATCTTTGGTCTCAACCTGTGCTGATTTGAGGGAGTCTACTGTATTCTAAGACAGATAGCAACATTCTTGAGCATCTCAATTATGTATTAATTTCAGAATTTTTGAAGTAAAATACTGTGGCCTTTAATTTGTTCCAAACCAAGATTGTAAAGTTCCATTAATTTGTTCCAAACCCATCTTATTGCAGCATTAACCAAAAATAAAAAACAATAAATTTTTTTTTGTTTTTTTGGATGGATGTACTGCTCAGTATAAAAATAGAAAAAACTTCTTAAACGTATGCACGTACAAAACAGACTTTTGTATTAATGCCGAGTGGCATTTTTTTAACCATATCACATCGGAAAAGTTCCTGTGGTGGTCTAGGAGGAACTGTAAAAAATATTGCTATAAAAGCGAGCTTGCAAAAACCCTACAAGAACCACATAACTCCCTGGCAGCTTCATGATTTCGCAAATAAATATATTCTTGGCATTAATTTCATGTATTGTGAAAATGAAGAGTGCAATGAAAATGATTCATGACACACTATTCTGAATGGACAAATTGGATAAAGCCTGTCGTTAAAAGTGTATGTACCTAAGGTTGGGGAAATGCATCATTTTACTCGCCATTGGTGAGTGAATTTTTAGGTAACCTTAAAAAACCACAAAATATAGAGATATGTAAAAAATTTTTTTTTACTAGTTAGCTATGTATTGCAACTTTCCAAATGACTTTGATCTAACCATGGAATTAAGTTCTATACTATATTAAACTTTCTTCCCTTGTATATATTTCTTAATTTTATAGAAAAAAAATATTGTGAAAATTCATTAAAGTAACAGGAATCGCCTATTTTTGTGGTTACATAAATTTTATCCAAACAACTTTTAACTGTATGTTGCATTTTGTGGGCTGATAAGGTTTTCTAGTAATTCCAAATGATATTAAATGCATGCATGTAAAATATTGAAATTTTTTTTTAATTTTTCAAGAATTTGTTCAGCATTACAGTAGTTAATTACTTCTAAAATAGTTCTGAAAGTTCTACTCTTAAATCCGCAACTTTTAAAAAATTTTGTGCTTCACATCGCAAAATTGGTTGGTTAAAAAAATGATACTGATATCAAAAGGAGAATCCCCTCTCCCCCTAGAGATATCTCCCATTGTAAATCACAATTTTTTAAACTATAGTGTTGTTTACTGTGAGTTTTAAAATTTTAACTAAGTTAGTTTTGTAGTTATTGCTATATTATAGTCTTAACTGAAAACAGCAGCAAATGATTTCTTTCTTTTATATCCTTATTTAATTAATTGCAAGTGGGACTATTTCAGGGTTGGCATTTTTGCCGGAAAAAGGTATTTTTGTCAGGACAGTGGCAAAAACTGGAAAAAACCAGGGGAAAAATGGAAAAAACCGGCAAAAATGGAAAAAAACCTATTTGTCTTTAATGTGTAATAAAATCTGCACGCTAATACGGATAGTAATGTTATAAACAATTAAATTTAACAGTGTACTATTTAATATTTTTATTTAATTTGCTAATTAATTAATGTTAAATATTTTAAATCTTTGAAAAATAAGCGGGATTCAGTGTTTCTTAGGAATTTAAGAACAAAATAAAAAATTACATACCTAATTATTTTACCTTAAGTCAGGGATATGTTTAGGAAAATTTTAGGTTCTTTAAAAGACCCTTCATAAAATAATTTATCTTAAACAGGACCCTTCACAAAATTCTTTAATCTCAAACAGGACCCTTCATAAAATTATTTGTCTCTCAAATAGACATTTCAAATTGAACTTTTCACAAATTTAATCATTTAAGCACACCATCAAATATGTCCAGCAAATAGTGCTACTATTGAAAGATTTTCTTCAAGTTTTTCATTTGTGCTAAGATTCGAAATAAACTATCAACAGATACTCTTTCAAAACTTTACTGTTATGCCATGCTAAAGCACCAAAATTTAGGATGTGAGAAGATATTGCTGAAATATTTGAAATTTAATATAATTTTAATTATTTTATTACTGCTTTAAATATAATTTTATATTACATTAAATTTAGGTTACTATAATTGTTTCTTCGAATTTCTAACCTATGTAAACCATAAACATAAATTCTTTATTTAGTCTCAACAGTTCTATTATATGAATTATTAATAATTGTATAAACATGAATAAATGAAGCTTCTATTTATTTATATAAAATTGGTATTTTTTTCATTTATAACCTTGTTATAAAAATTCGTATTCTGTCATAAGATGCATAATTATACTTATTTAACTTAAAATAAATTTACAATAATATTGATTTTTTAATTAAATATGCAGTTTTTTCATTCGTGAAATATTTTATCTCTTTTTGGGGAAAAAAATTAAATGGACAGCTTATTTTTGCCACCTCTTTGGCAAAAACCTATTTTTGCCAGGACGGTTTTTACCAGGTTTTTTCCGTGGTTTTTTCCACCTTCGGCAAAACCTTGCCAACCCTGGACTATTTTATTGCTGAAATCGCTCTATGCTATTTTTTGTTTACAGAAAAATATTTTTTAAATTTAATTAATCAATCGGTAAAAATTAAGGTTTTTACTTAAATGTTGAATAAAACTATGACAACAAGATTCCTAAAAAAAGTTTATCTCCCTCAAATCCGTAACTCTCTAAAATCCGCACATAATTTATGCATGTAAACAACAAAACATTCAGGTCAGATATAGGTACAAAATTTAGTTTTTTTAGTTTTATATCGATTCCATATACATATTTTATTTTGTAATTTTTGTAGATATCACCAAATTCGTGTTTTTTTTTTTTTTTTTTTTTTTTTTTTTCGAGAAGGAAGAATAAATTTATTTCAGAAAAAATTCAAGATATTATTAATATCGTTTGTATTTTAATCTTACCAAATTTATTTATGGTCATTCAGTCTGGCTAAACCTGCAATAAAACTTCCTTATTTTATGATTTTTATGTGAATTAGAAACGTATCTTTATAAGACAAGTTCCATTGAATAATTTATGAAAAATGCATTTCATCTTTATAATGAATATTTAATCATGCATTATTGATTATTAATTTCTCCTTAGCTTTTAACATTTTAATCCTTTTAAAAATTATCTAATTTTTTTAATATTTTAGTTTAATACTTATTTTAATATTTTCTTATATTGTAAACATTACTTGCAGTTTCAATTGCATTAATAATTAAATTCAAATTTCTGTTTATACAATGTAAACAAAGCAATGAACCGAAATCCCCAAATTTCTAATATCCCCAAAACTTCTGGTCCCAAGCTGAGCGGATTTGAGAGAGTCTACTGTAATGTTGAATACTGAAATGACTATGAGCAAATTACATTCAGTGCGCATGTCATCAAGATTATTATATTATCACCATAACAATTGGTAAATGCTAGACGAGTATAAGGTCGCAACAGCAGGAATAACAAAGTTTTTTGTAAAGACCAGAAATCCTATACCGGATCCAAAACATTCTCATACAAAAAAATTAAAGGAGTTAATTGAAAAAAAGAAAATGTTAAAGAAAGAGAAAGGATGCAAAATGCCCAATCAGAAAGCCGAAGTGTGTGCATTTTCTCAAAAAATGTGGTAAGTGATTTGATATTGCTCAACCGAAGCTTAGGCCAAAATAGCTGAAGATAAAAATTTCTTGCTAGAACAGCGAAAGGATGGCAGACTAGGATCAATGGTCAGTGTAAAGATAAATATTTTACTTGAAAGAATTTTATTACTGATAAAAAGGAAATCTTCTAAGAAAAGATTAGAAAAATGAAATGTTAACAGGAGAATGTGTGTGTTTATGATGGCCAATTATATATACTTGGGATATATGCCCTAGGGTGAGGGGTGCCCTATGTAGGGGTAATTCTAAGGGAACCTAACCCGTATTTACCAGGGGTAGCTGCGTTCACATTATATATCTGAAATTGGGTTTTTTTTTATAAATTTACAATACAAAAATTCTATTTTTTCTGATTGTTCAATTCATAAAGTAAAATTAAATAATATCTGTTTTTTTATGATTGCTAAACATAATTAAAATTTATATACTATGTAATTTGACCTCCCTGTAATAAATTATGTTCTCTCCCTCTCCTTGTTCCTGTACAAAAACGTTTTCTCGATAAAATTTCAGGCAGTTTTTCATGAACTTACAATTACCACTGATTTACACAAGGATATCCAAAGTTTAAAGAAAACTGCGGAAAATTCCGTATGGTTTGTCCGATACGGTCACGACTGGGCTCGAACCCAAAACCTGCTGTCTACCATTTTCAGAGGCAGAACCTCTCGGCCAATGGTGGGGCTCACATGTGACAGACAGAAATGGCAGTTTCAGTATTTCAAGTCCTTGACAGACAGCTCAAGTGAAGAAAATAGAAAGGAAATTGCTTGAGGGTGTAACACCAGTTTGGGTTCAACCTAAGCTTATCGAAGGTCGAGGGTTTATCGATATTGGGTCATTCCTTGTCAAATCAACAAAAAAAATGCAATTTTTCATTTTCTTTATTAAAAATACCAATTCTAGGCA
Organism: Maratus speculifer; assembly: GCA_964019185.1. Classification (NCBI taxonomy): domain Eukaryota; kingdom Metazoa; phylum Arthropoda; class Arachnida; order Araneae; family Salticidae; genus Maratus; species Maratus speculifer. The sequence continues at coordinate 32,949,997 of CAXHSM010001376.1, forward strand.
TTAGTTTTAGATCTTTAAAAAACAGAAGATAATTTTATATATCATAAAATACATTGTCATTGTCACAATAAAAATGTAGTAAACAAAAAAGCTTATACATTATAAAGTTAAAGCTAACAACGTTTTCGTTCTTTCTAGAACGTCTTCAGTCAGCGTAAGTGAAAGTCATTTCCTCATGAGCTTTTATTTCATTTTAGAACTGTGTAAATCCCTAAATTTTCCCTCTTATCTCATATTTTTCCCTTCTTTTTAGCCAAGCATCTTTAACAATCTAGGGTCAATGGCTGCATGTACCATATCATTACATGGTTTTTCTTTTGAGGTAAGGATTTTGAGAGTTTCCTGGATTAATGTGTTGTGTAGGTTATCGTAATTTGCTATTTTTTGTATATGTACATATTCTATTTTTAAAGGTATTTTATGGTTACTTCTTGACAGTGCTGTATTTATTTTATCATATCTTAAATCTCTTAGATCCTCTTTTTTTTCTCTCGGCGATTTTTCTTTTCGTCATTCCTATGTATTCTACTTTTTCGTTATTTTCATTTTATATTTGCAATTTTTTGTTCTTAGAATCTCAGATTTCTATAATTTTTAATTTATAGTTTGTATCAATAAAAAATATATATAAAAAATTAATTTTTTTATAATAAATATTATTATTTTTTACAGAATATTAAATATGACTAAAATGTCAAATTTAATCAAATTCTCAATCACAAAATCCTCTACATTTCTGTAAAAAATTGGGCTAGAGAGCTCAGTTATATCTTATTTGAAAGCTCTTTTTATGGGCTTTATTATGATATACAACACTAACTATTTTGAGCAAAAATAATTTTTGAGCTAATTTTCCGAATTTTTTATTTAATTTTTTCAAAAATCACCAATTTTAATTATTAATCTTTGATTTTTTTTTTTTTTTTTTTTGCTACAAATACGTAAAATTTCAAGATGGAGAAATGATGGGATTTCGAGCTATTTCTTTTTTTTTATAAAAAAAATTGCAACTTTTCAAGTAACTGGCTCTTTATACTTGGAAATAAGGAGTTGTATATTTCTATTCTTAGGTAATTACAAAGAATATAAGTTGAAACTGCTGCAAAACAACAAGAACTATCAAATCTTAAAACATAATTTAAAAAAAAATTTGAATAAAGATTAAAAAAAGAATGGCGTTTTATTAAGACTTTTCATTTACTTGAAATTCTAATTTAAAAAGCGTATAAATATTGATAACTTGCAATTTTCCTGAAAATTATGCTTTGGTCATACAAGATTCGTACAGTAAAGATCTGCACGGGCCGAAATTTCCAGGCCCGAGCCCGGCCCGAACAAAATACATATTGGCCCGGCCCGAAAGTTAAAATTTCGGTCCTAACCCGGCTTGGCTCGGGGGAATTTCTACAGATCATTGATCTTTCCTTTAACGGAAGAGCTCAGACCAAAAAAAACTTATCTTAGTCTTTTATTTTCTTCCATGATTATAATCTCTATTTATGCAGAAATGCCATAGGCTGCGATATTTACGATTTAATGAACCTTTGTTTGTTGTATGTAAATGTTTAAGTTATCATTAGTATTATTAATACTTTTTAAAAAAATCTAAAAAATGGTAGGGTAACATCCCCAGTAATTGGCACATTAAGAATTTGTCTTTAAACTTACTTCAATTTTCATTACAAAGAAATAAGATATTTGCTTGGAAATATTTTTAAATCAAAGAATGCATATCTGTGCATCTATTTTGCCCACAAAAAGCAAAAATATTTGGAAAACTATTTTTATAAAAATATATTTATAAAAAGTTGCTAAAATCACCAGTAATTGGCACCTAGAGCACCAATGTATGACACCTTGTGATCCAGTAATTGGCACAAGTTTATATTTAAAAAAAACTTTACATTTTGCATTGGGTTTAATCGCTTTAAATGAATTTACTGTAGATGAAGATGCCATATTTCAGTTTTTTGAGAGTAAGAAATCAGCATATTAGTCTGAAATGTGAACACTTTAAAACAATACAATATACTTACATTAATACCCAGTAATTGTCATGCTGTCCCCAGTAATTGTCATATGAAGCTTTAATGGATTCCAATTACTGATAATATTTCATATTTTCAAATAAAAACAAATGATAAACAAAAAGTATTTCCAAAATAAGTGGTTTAATCTCAAATTCCTTGCGAATTCCTTGTAATTGGAATAGATGCCAATTACTTGGAACTAGCAAAATTGAAGCACCATTAATTGGCATCTATCATTAATTCAGAAATCCAAATATTTGTGTCAAAAAAACGTTTACACAATTAAAGTAACCCTTTTTAACTAAACAAAACTGTTGTCAATTAAAATTTAAAATATATTATAAATCAGATAATAATGAATTGAAAAGCATGTCTTCCTTAAACGAAAGAAAAAGCATTTGCAACAAAAATGGCTAATTTGATACAAGCCATAATTGTTTCTCTCATTCCTAGGCACTATTGTCATCTAGTAGCATAAATCAGAGTTATAATTCTTAACGTAAATGAGCATATAACTGGTATATTGTCTTGCATTTTTAAAAGACTGGATATAAATCGTATTTTAGAACATGTTTGTAGGATGTGTCAATCACTGGTGCATGCCAATTACTGGGGGTGTTACCCTATATGGTAAAAATAAAATCTTCTAAGACACTAAAAAAAAAATACGTTTCCTTCTTAGCAGATGTAATGTTTAATATATATATATTTTCGCGTATTGTTGTATTCATTTTGCATGAATGAACAGTTTAAAAGAAATTTGCAGTTTTCAGTTTAAACGAAAATTCCGTCATAATCATGTTTTTTTTATGTGTTTAATTCTATTTTTAGACGCCTAGTGATCTACGATTCTTTAAAAAGAATAAATTCTAATGTTTAATTGTAAAATAATGACGACTTAAAAGTATATGTCTATTTTGCAAAAAATTTTGGTTCAAACAAAACTTTACTGATTTAGGAACAGACTTTTCCATGTCGAGAAAAGTATTTTCATACGGAAAGATTCAACAGGAACTGATTATTTAGGTCCGTGAAGACTAGGAAGAACAAAATTAGTCTCGGCTTCGTACGAAAACAATAAGTTAGACTCGGCCCGGCCCGGCCCGGCTCGAAAAGATTAGTGACTAGGTCAGTCCGGCCCGGCCCGAGTCTTCAGAAGCAAGGCCCGAACCCGGCTCGAATACCGTTAATGAAAATCGGCCCGAACCCGGCCCGTGCAGATCTCCAGTGTACAGTGCTATTATTGGATCCATGCTGCTATTCATCCTTTTTCAGTATATTTTAAAACAGACAGCAACATTCTTGAGCATCTCAATTATGTATTCATTTCAGAATATTTGAAGCACAATACTTTGACTTTTATTTTGTTCCAAACCCATTTTATTATAGCATTAACAAAAAAAACCCCTCAAAATCAATAAAATGTTTTATTCTTCGGATGGATGTGCTGCTCAGTGTAAAAGTACAAAGAACTTCTTAAACATATCCACAAAACTGACGTAGGTATTGATGCCGAGTGGCATTTATTTTGCCACATCAAATGGGAAAAGTTCCTGTGGTGGTCTACGAGGAACTATAAAAAGACTTGTTATAAAAGCTAGCTTACAAAGGCCCTGCAAGAACCAGATAATCACTCCCTGACAGCTTTATGATTTTCCTGGCATAAATTCCATCTATTGTACAAATGAAGAGTACAATGAAAATGATATATAACACTATATTCTGATTGGTCAAAATGATAGAACCTGCTGTTAAAAGTGTATCTACCCAAGTTTGGAAAAATGCATCGTTTTTCTCGCTTTTGGTGTATTAAATTTTTAGTAAATATTAAGTAGTCTTTAAATTTTAGTAAATTTTAAGTAGTCTTCAAAAACTGCAAAATATAGAGACAGGCTGTAGATATATTTTTTTACTAGCTTATTTTGCAACTTCCCAAATGACTTTGATGTAAGTTCTATTCTATATAAAATTTTATTCCCTTGTATCTATTTCTTAATTCTATAGAACCAAAGGTTATGAAAATACATTCAAGTAACAGGAATCGACTATTTTTGTAGTTGCATAAATTTTGTCCAAACAATATTTAACTGTATGATGCCTTTTGCTGGCTGGCAAGGTTTTCTAGCAATTCCAAATGATATTAAATGCATGCATGCAAAATACTGGAAACACTTGTGAGTTTTCAAGAATTTCTTTATAGTTCAGTAAGTTGGTGCTTCAAAAGCAGTTCTGAAAGTTCAATTCTCAAATCCACAACTCTTAAGAGTTTTGTGTGTCACATCACAAAATCAGTTTGATCCAAAATGATATTGATATCAAAAATAGAATCCCGACCTCCCCCTAGAGACATCTTACTATGTTAAGTGCCAGACCCCCCCCTTTTCTCCTCCTAAAATGAAAACATTGTCTATGTACAGCCTCCTATCACATAGACATCAGAGAAAGATGTGGGAGGAACAGAGTCAATATTTCTACTTATAGACATACATATATGGTACCTACACTCGAATAAAGTTACATGCCTAAGAGTAAATAGCGTGATAATTTAATGAATAAATTTTGTGCTGTTTATGAAAATGAATTTTGTAAAATCCGAGATATTTAATTAACAGCTAAAATTTAGTGCTGTTTGTTTAAAAATGTCTTGTTTATTATATTTTTCTTTCTGTTTTCAGATTCAAAGTTTAATAAAAAATTTTCGCTGAAGTACAATATATCATTTCCTTGTATGAAAATGGCAACAATCCGAAAAGTACTGAATCTTTGAAGAAGTTTCTGCTATCATCCGAAACAAAACTTTTCATATGCAAAAATGTCATCGATTGCAGAAGAAAATTCTTGCTCTAGTGAACAGCTTTGTGTTCCTCAAGATGGGGATAAAGAAAAATATTCCTCCATTGATATAGGACAAAAAGTTTTGATTTGTGAAATAGATCCTAAAACATTTCCTAATAATAGTTATTTGAGAAGCCATCTAAAAAACATTCATGCAGGAGATAATCCATTTGTTTGTGAAATATGTGCAAAGGGATTTTGTGATAACAGTGGTTTGAGAAGACATCGCTTGATGCATACAGGAGAAAAACCTTTTACTTGTGAAGTGTGTTCCAAGAGATTTTCACAGAGTAGGATTTTACGCAGGCATCTCTTGACTCATACAGGTGAGAAGCCTTTTGTTTGTGAAGTATGTTCCAAGAGATTTTCTCAGAATGAGAATTTAAGAAGGCATTTATTGATGCATACAGGAGAAAAACCTTTTATTTGTGAAATATGTTCAAAGGGATTTTCTCAGAATAGTAACCTAAGAACCCATCTCTTGACGCATACTGGAGAAAAACCTTTTATTTGTGAACAATGCTCCAGGGGATTTTATCGGAATGGTGATCTAAAAAGCCATCTCTTGACACATAAAGGAGAAAAACCTTTTATTTGTGAAATATGTTCCAAACAATTTTCTCGGAATAATGTTTTAAGAACTCATCTCATGTTGCATACAGGAGAAAAACCTTTTGCTTGTGAAATATGTTCCAAAGGATTTTTTCAGAATAGTGATCTAAGAAGACATCTAAGAAACATTCATACAAGAGGAAAACCATTTGTTTGTGAAATATGTTCAAAGGGATTTCGTGATAACAGTGTTTTTAGAAAACATCTCTTGATACATACAGGAGAAAAACCTTTTGTTTGTGAAATATGTTCCAAAGGATTTTCTCAGAAAACTACTCTTACAACTCATCTCTTGACACATACAGGTGAAAAACCTTTTATTTGTGAAATATGTTCCAAAGGATTTTCTAAGAATGGTGATTTAAGAAGACATCTCTTATCACATACTGGCAAAAAACCTTTTGCTTGTGAAGTATGTTCCAAGAGATTTTCTCGGAGTAGTAGTCTAAGCAGGCATCTCTTGACACATACAGGATAAAATCCTTGTGTTTCCAAAATGTGCTCCAAAGGATTTTCTAGACATTGAGAACTAGATACCTCGTAATTAATACTGGATGAATTGTTTTGCTTGTATATTCTGTTTTCCAATGAATTATCTGATAACCATTATTCAAGGTAAAAATTGACAATACATGGAAATCTCCTATATTTTTATTTCCAAAATGGAATATGAACCCTGTGTATGTCATTATATTTACTATTATTACATTTTATGTTTTAGCCTTCAGTAATAAATAAAAAATTATTTTGCACTTCATTCATGGTTTAGTGTCTTATTTGATAATACACAAATAATTGTTGACATTCATTCTTTCGTATTAGTAAATTCATTTTACATGGCTTAACATATTTTTCAGGTTAAGAGGTTACTTCATTCAAATGAAAAGACCCGTATACTAATGCTAATCCAATGGAAAAATTGTATAAAGATATCTCGGTTGGATTTCAATATTTTTAAATGATTTTTTCCCATTGGATAGCTGAAATTGATCTAAATGCAGACTTTTTTTTTTCTTTTTTGATTTCGGTTGCAGATATTCTACATGATGGCGCTTTTGCCTTTGAAACCGATTCCGAAAAGAAAGCTTCCTCATAAAAAACATCTGTAAACAAAATCAAAAGTGTGAAAAGCGGCCTGCATATAGATCAATCTCAACTGTCCAATGCAAACTAAAATCATTTTAAAAAAATTAAATTTAACCGAGATATCTTTATAAATTTCTTCCACAGGCGAATGGGTCTTTTCAATAGAATGAAGTATCCTCTTAAGACAGGATTCCGTAATAGGCAGGTTCTTTTTCGCACGTTTTACTATATTTTAATTTAGCTACATTTAATAAGCCTAGACATGTACTATTCTTTATAAAAAATAAAATTTAATATTTAGTTGTAACATAATGATAATTTAAAGATGCATACATTTTTTTTTTTTTTTTTTTTTTTTTTTTTTTGCCAGGACAAATTTTACTGATCTTCGAATGGGCCAGGCCAAGCTGACAAATGATTTTCATTTGTAGAGTGTCGAAACCTGATTAGAGTAAGGCGCGTGAAGAGATGATACCAGTCTCGGTTCGATACAGAAAAAATCAGTTTGACCCAGTCCGGTCCCTCAGAATAAAAGGCTCGACCCAGAAAGTGTAACTAAGTCCGGCCCAAGATTTCAGGAAAAAGTATGGTCCAGGCCAAGCCCATACGGGTGGAGGGGTCATTTTTTTTTCATTATGAATCTCTTGTAAGATTCGAAATTTAAATTTTATCATGTAAACAACAAAGCATTGTAAAATCTGCCTAGAGTAGATCAGAAGGCGTTGGAAGAAATTTCCATTTTTGATAGGTTTACAGCTTAGCAGGTATTAGTTGTTGGGAATACATTTTGTCATAATTGTGATTTTTTTCTTTTCAAGATGGATTCTGTTTCATACATTTTCTGTTAGTGCAAGGTTTTTAATTTGTCCTTTTAACTACTTCTGTTTTTACAAATAGGGGAAAATATGGGATCAGAAACAAGTTGAGTTTTAAATAGATTGTTATCTTAGCAGGTATATTAGTGATTATAGAATCGCATTGTATAAGGAAAGATTTCGTTATAAGCAGGATCCGTATTCACAGATTGTTAAGTAAAAATAATTTTGCATGAACAAAGTGCTCAACTATTAGAGACAGATTTAACAATAAGATGTAAATCATACAGTTATATTTCTCAGTTGAAAAATTCATTTTCTCGAATTTAATAAGGATTAGAATCCTAAATGCGTTGGGTTGTTCGCATTCCAAACTCGAAAATAATACTTGAAATTAACCCAAAAAGCCGTAGCCAGAAGGGGGATCACCAGGGATTGACCCCCTTACCCCAAATTTTTATCTAGGCGTATCAAAAATGGCATAAAATGCATGTTGTAAAATAGCTTTCAATACAAGTATCTTCCTTTTATTATTTTGTTTCATTTCTTCGCTTTATTTTTTATATTTGTACGTTTAAGCAATCCAGTAAAGTAAATCTTTCTATTAAACGTAGGAAACGACATTAGAATTCAAAAAGTGCCAATTTTTGGGGGACGAATATATTCTTAAAAACTGTCACTTCTTTCCACTTCCCTTGCGTGCGAAAGCAGACATCCTTGACATGAGGGTACGGTCAAGCTTGTGTCTGAGTGTGTGTGTGTGGGGGGGGGGGGATAGTTGCATTGCATTAAGGTGCGGACACACGCAACTACTTTTGGCGGTTAGAAGTTGGTGTGTTTTATGTTCGCCGGTTGCGCATTTTATGTATAATGACTTTTCTATTTCAAGGAAGGAAAATTTCAGTCCAACTGTAGGACAGGGACTTAAGTAGGATTGAGATAGTTATCTCCTGAACCGCCGTGGTGAGCGCCCATCTTCGTCGGTGATCCCCCCCCCCCCCCACCTACGTCTCGAATGGTCCAGTGGTGCAGTCAAGGGGGGATGCTGGGGGACGGCGTCCCCCCACTTTTGTATTTCATTTCAAGCGTCCCCTTATTTTTTTTATCTCCAAGGACATGAAGGGACGCAAATCTTTTTCATTCATTAAATGTTGAAATAAGAAAACTTATCAATAAATTAACAATTTTATGAAGTAAAGAATTGATTTTTGAAATGATTGTAGTTTTCTTAAACAAGGGACTGTTAAAAAATAAATTTAAAGGAATTAAAGGGGTGGATTAAAAGGAAAAAGAAAGGTGTTTACTTGGTGTTTTATCATAATTCCCCACTAATATTAATCCTTCAGATGCATGCATTACTTTTACTTTTGTGTGTATGTGTGAGGGGGAGTTACATTGCATTGTTCAGAATTGCGGAGAGTCCCCCTCAAGGTCAGCTGAAATTTCACAGAAATGGACTGTGTAGTTCTTTTTCCCGTTTATTATTTTTATTATGGCAGGCAAATTCCACCCTGGAATTCTATTGAGAGACATCACTGACACTGGGGTTGAAAACAGTCTTATTTTCTCGCTTTTTTAGGTGCGTTCGTAACTATATAACCTCTCCAGTCCTGATGTCGCCTGGTGGTGACGCTAAAAAACAGTCATTAATTTAATGTAAATGCATCTAGAATTGTTTAAATTAAATCCAAGCTTTTTAAACTAATATGTACACATTAGAAACATCGATATATAGACTGCTGCATCTTTAGGGATGTTTTATAAAATATAAACTGATTTTTGTAATGCCACATAAAAATTTTCTCAGGAGAGAGGAGGATAAGTAGACAGCATCTATAGTCAGTCTTCATTCAGGTAGTCTGTCTATCCACAAGAAACAGAACAAAAAATATCCTACCAGTATGTAATTATTGCATTATTTTGCCGAGTCGTTTCAAATTTTATGAAAATCGGATGTATAGTTTAAAGACAGGGACAATCAAAACTTTTCAGTTACATTACGGTCGATGGAAAAAAAATGTTTCAAGTTCATATTAATTGTGTTACAGCCTTTCAAATAGAGTAAAATTGATATGCATTTACTCAAATATACATTCTGTTACAATATGTTGTGCAAAAATTGTTTATTATTCATTTAGAGGACAATACAAAAGAGTTCCCTTATATAATGTTATAGAATAAAACTTTGCTTTCAAGGTATTTTAATCATGTTATAAATTATATCGTGTATCATACAAAATGCATAGTACAATAGACTCCCCCGAATCCACAATCCTAAAATCTGCACATAATTTATAGAAGTAAACAATTAAACTCTTAGTTCAGATATAAAGACAAAATTTGACTATTTTAGTTTATATCAGTTCTATGTTTATTTTAATTTGTAATTTTTGTTAATATTACTGAATGCATGTTTTTTACAGGAAGGAAGAATTAATTTATTTATGAAAAAAATCAGATATTGTTGTTATCACTGGTCATCACAATCTTCTTACCAAATATATTTATGTATTAATCAAACTTTTTTGGTTATTAAGCCTGTCTAAACCTGAAATAAAACTTCCATATTTTATGATTTTGATATGAATTAGCAATGTATCTTTATGAGGCAAGTTTTATTGAATAATTTAGGAAAAACCTTTGTAAAGAACGTTTAATTATACATTATTGAATATTTACTTGACCTTTGCTTTAATATTTTAGTCATTTTAAAAATTATCTGAATTTTTATTACTTATGATTAATGCTTATTTTAATATTTTATTACATTGTAAGCATTCATTTTAGATTTAATTATATTATTAAATACATTTAAATTACTGTTTAAAAAAATTTAAATAAAGCAGACCAGAAAACCACAAATTCAAAAATTTTCACAACTTTTTTCCCAAGCTGTGTGGATTTGAGTGAGTCTACAGTATAAATATTTAGGGTGCTCTTTCTGTTGTGATGACACACACCAGTTTTGTAGTCATGAAAAAATCAGGATATGTGCATTATAGACAGAGCATATATGCCAAAGTCATGAACCTTCATGGATACAGTATAGGGGAATGATTTAAATTCAAAAACAGAGGGTATACAGAGATTCTAAAAAAAAAAAATCTAGAGCGTATATACCATATATATCTTTGTATACCCTCCACTACACATATGACCAAAAACAAAAAGTGAGAAAATGTAAATTGTAAAAAAATTACAAAATAAAATGCCAGATGTTCTGTATTTATTGAAAAAAACCATAACAATAATAAATATGAATCTATCTAAACATATGTCATAAGTTCACAAACTTAGAATCAATCATGCTAGATTTGTACCAATGAGGGTAGTGGAGGGTATACACGGGGATATGCCATATACCTTCTGGATACGCTTAAGAAGCTCTGTAGACCCTTTGTTTCTGAAATAAAGCTGTAGCATGTAAGGTGGGACACAGTCATGAGTTTAGTGTATACACCATGGCTGCAACACTGTTTGTACCAGCCATTGAATTCAAGTTCAAGCAAAGACCTTTTTTTAATGGAAAGGGGGAGGGGGAGCTTAAATCGCCACTTCAAATTTCAGTATTTACCAACTAGTTTTATTAATTTTATTATCAAATTACACATTTAGAAAATGTAGTATAATTCTTATTTGTAAAATGTTTAATAATATTTCCCATGAGATTTGTAACTTTTGCTAAGTTTATCAGAAATAAAAATGTCTATTGTAGTTTTAATAAAATATTAAACAAATTTGACAACTAAGTTTGTAAATTTATAGAAGGCATTCACAAATGGTTTTGAAAAAAGTCCCCCCCCCATGTCTCCTTATTGTGAGCCCTGATTGTATTAAGTGGTGTAAAAATGTCATGATTAAGTTTTTATTCTATAAACTTAAATTTTGAATCTAATCTGTAAAATTTCTTTTTCATTATAATCATTATAATTTTATGATTTTTATTTCATTTTATAGATAATATTCAAATGCTACAAAAATTAAATTAGAAATTAATTAACTATACATATGAGAAACCATTTATGAAGAGATACATAAAAAGTAGAGGAAATACAAACAATAATGTATATATAAATTTTTTATTATAAGCAAAAAGTTGTTTTACTCCTTTGTTTCATGTCAATATTAATATTACATAATGGACACATTAGTTAATCGATATTTAACAAACATTGTTGTGCAAATACATACATGAGTACAGAAAATATTCTATTTCTTATAAGAATGTTCTTTGGACAGCACCATCTGTTGTTAATATTTACTTATCCTCATTAATTTTCTACAGGCCACAAAACTAAAAGTAAGTTTTATAACATAATAATCACAAAATTCTTAATTTAAAAAAAAAATTAAATATTGATTATAAGCAATTTCTCAGAAAACCTAATCTATTCCATGGCTAGGGAAATTTTTTTTAAGAGCTTTATGCAGAAATGGAACATCAAGTACTGTAGAGGAACTAATATCTGGAATTCTGAAATCTGGAAAAGAAATACAGTAGACTCCCTTAAATCCGCAACTGTCTAAAATCCGCACATATTTTATGAATGTAAACAATGAAACTTTCAGTTCAGATATTGGGACAAAATTTGATTTTTTTTAGTTTTGTATCAATTCCATATATATTTTAATTTGTAATTTTCTTATTAATACTCTATTCATGATTTTAGAATAAAGTTTTTTGAAAAAATTCAAGATACTGCTGATATTACTGGTAATCAGAATCTTCTTACCAAATATATTTATGCATTAATCAAGATTTTTTGGTTATTAAGCCAGTCTAAATTTGAAAAAAAAAAATCCTTATTTTATGATTTTGATGTGAATTAGTAATGCACTTTTATGAGGCAAATTTTCTTGAATAATTTTGGAAAAATATATTTAATCTTTATAATGAATATTTAATGGTACACTATTGATTATTAACTTGACCTTTGCTATTAGTACTTTAATCATTTTAAAAATAATCTAAATTTTTATTATTTTAGTTTATTACTTATTTTAATATTTTATTATATTGTAAGCATTCATTATAGTTCTGATTGCACTATTAATTGCACTCAAATTGCTGTTTAAAAAATGTAAACAAAGCAACGACCAGAAATCCGCAAAATTCTAAAATCTGCACAACCTCTGGTCCCAAGCTGTGCGGATTTAAGGGTGTCTACTGTATATTAAAAAAATTTCTAAATTTGAAAATTTTTATTAAAATGTTGTAATTTTATTATTTCAATGGGCAACCTTTAAAATAAGTTATTTTAGTGGCGAAGGAACATTGACCTCCCATCACCCCCTCCTGCTTGTGAAGTTAGGGAAAAAATTGTCCTTTTGTCAAATTTTAGTTTAATATGATCTTATAGGATTCATTAAATAATAATAATAATAATAAACACATAGGATATCCCTCCCCCCTTTTTTCATTCCTCTGAAAAATTTTTATGCTTATGCTATTGTATTATTTGAACATACACTTAAAATAGGAGAGAATTCTGATTATTTTCTTGTATCCTACCTCACTTTTCAAACATTCAAATTTGGTCTTTCTGTTCATGGTTTCTAACTTTTTTTTTCAACGGAGTTTGGGAAAACAATTAAAAACAATCATGGAAAAAGATTTCCTGCATGGTCATAAAGCGAAATTATTTAAGAAATAAGAATTATTAAAAAATGATCTGTCAAAATTTTTTAGGTAAATTATGCAGCTGTACAAAGAAAAAAAGGTACAGATTTAGACAGAATATTAGTTACCCATTTCATTTTTTTTAATTTTTTCATTGTTATCATTGAATAATGCAGTAATTTTTGTTAACATAAATTAAAAGCATTCAAAACATAAGTTTTATTCATATTCTTCATGGGATCGATTTAATTTTATTATTTTTATGTTTTTGAAAAATTACAAAATTCGTGGGGAGAAGGAGGGGGGTCACGAAATTCAAAAAGACCTGAAATCCAGAAAATTCCAAAATCCGGAAAGCCTTCTATCCCAATGATTCCTGGTAACAGGTCTTCCACTGCATTAACTTTCAGCAATTAAAAATTTTGAGCATAAACAATAGATTGTACATAAATTTGTTAACCTGCTTAGTAGTTATTTTTCACATTTTACAGTATATTTGAGAAAATATATAAATCAGAAAATGGGCATCAAAAGCTGTTTCAAAATTTAGGAAAATAACTTGTACAACCTTTTTTTAATTAAATTCTTCACTTTTACGTCAAAACTTGAGAATTTGCTTTAAAGAATCATTTTTTTTTTTCATAAAGCCATCTAATAAGTGTCAGTAAGATAAAGTGAAATACTCAAAGATCTTGCAAATTACTCACTTATTTCCAATATTCCTTCATTAGGTTTATTAAAATACAAGACGCAAGAAAAAAGGTCCATTTTTGGTTACACATAACTTAAATTGTGCATTATTTAAAAAAAAAAAATTAATGTCTCCAATCAGATAAAAACAATTTAGCATACTGAATTGTACAGTAGACTCCCTCAAATCTGCAATCCTAAAGTCCACAACTCTCTAAAATCTTCACATAATTTACAGATATAAACAAAGAAATTTTCATTCAGATGTAGGGACAAAATTTGACTTTTTTATTTTTATATCAATTCCATATATATTTTAAACTGCAATTTATATTAATGTTACTGAATTCATTTTTTTTTTTTCATGAAGGAGGAATAAATTTATTTCTGAAGAAATTCAAGATATTGCTGATATCACTGGTCATCACAATCTCCTTACCAAATATATTTATGTACTAATCAAGCTTTTTTTAGTTATTAAATCTAGCTAAACCAGAAAAATAACATCCTTATTTTGTGGTTTTAATGTGAATTAAATTATATATTTTTATGAGATAAATTTCATTGAATACTTTTGGAAAAATACATTACTTTTTTATTATAAATATTTATACATACATTATTGATTATGAATTTGAACTTTTCTTTTAAAAATTTTAAGGAAATTTTTCGATTTTTAAAGTTTTTTTTAAATTATCAAAATTTTCATAACAATAGTTTTTTTGAAAACCGCAACTCTCTAAAATTTGCTCATAATTTACGGATGTAAATAGTGAAACATTCAATTCAGCTATAGGGACAAAATTTGACTCTTTTTTAGTTTTATATCAATTCCATATATATTTAAATTTGTAACTTTTGTTGATGTAAGTGAATTCATGTTTTTTCTTGAAGTAAGTATAAATTTATTTCTGAAAAAATTCAAGATATCATTAGTGATCATAATCGTACTATATATTAATCAAGCTTTTTTGGTTATTAAGTGTGGCTAAACTTGAAATAAAACTTTCTTAATTTATGATTTCAATGTGAATTAGTAATGTACATAAATGAGGCAAGTTTCATTGAATAATTTCTTAAAAATACATTTCACCGTTATAATGGACATTTAATCATACATTACTGATTATTATCTTGACCATTTCTTTTAATATTTTAAAAGTTATTTAAATTTTTATTATTTTAATTAGTTATTTCAACATTTTTTTTATAATGTAAGCATTCATTATAGTTTTTGACTGCAGTATTAATTACATTCAAATTACTGTTTAAAATGTGTAAACAAAGCAATGACCAGAAATCTGCAAAATTCTAAGATCTGCTTAACATCAGGTCATTTTCGAAATCCGACTTTCGATGGACATTCACGTTTTAGGAGTCAGAGAACACAAACGACATGTTTTTACAAAATGTCTGTACGTGTGTATGTGGCAAAAAATTGTGGATGCTCAATCTCATGAACTAACACATGGAATTTCCCAAAACTTTAGATTCTGTCAGATCTTGATATAAATTAAATCTGATTAGTTTTATGTGTATATCGCTAAAAAGTTGGCGCTGCTATGCTGCATTATTCTCATTAGCCATATTTTAAAAACTAGAGCAAGGATTTTCATAAAACTTTAGATTTAGTTAGTACTTGATATAAAATGGCACTGATTACATTTTGATGTATATCAGTTAACAGATGGCGCTGATATGCTCCATTTTTCAGGAAGTATTGACGTGTCTAAGAGAGCAAAAATTTTTGGGATTGCCACATCTGAATAATTCCTAAACAACTGAAGTACTTCGTGATGGAAATTAAAGTGATTAAATGATTAGCTTACACTAATCATATATATAAATTGAGTAAACATGCTGAATAAATATTCAATAGATAATTTATATAATTTTAGAAAAATACCAAGCTCACGCTGGGTGCAAAGAATAAATGATAATGAGAAATGATTCATCTAAATTCTTTGAAAATTTTTTAAAAAGAAAATATAACAAAAAAGATTTTTTTTATTTTTCACAAAATATATTTTTAATATATTTCTTTTCTGTTTTTAAAAGTGTTTCTTCAATAAACCTTTACTGTCATGTAACATCTTAAGGTACAATTTACACTTATCAGGTCAGATTATCTTTTTAATTTTAAGGAAAATTTACTTTACAGTAAAATAACAAAAACTTAAATTATCAAAATATTTTATTAAAAACTAATGAGCAGGTTTGGAGTTAGTTGCTTTTGATCAAAATGACAACTGTGACAATTATGGAATTTTTTTTATTACTAAATGGGTCATTCCATTTTAAATCAACAAATTTTCAAAAAAGTTGTTGCATCACCATTTTTAATTTTGATAAAAATTTGCATGTCCATTCCCCATGTTTTCTAGACCTCAAAAAAATATATTTTTTTGTTTTTAAAATAATTATTTTTGATATATAGATCAATTTTGTCGTTTGGCAACAGTAAAAATTTGGTATTTTAAGACTTTGGCTTATGAACTGCAACTTTTTTTCTAACAAAGTTATAGAGCACAGCCATATCTTATTGCAAAGCTAAGAGAATGATCTTTTTCCACATGGTATCAATAAATTTGTGATTTAAAAACAAAGCGTATCTTTTCAAGGTCAAAGTTAGCGATACAAAATTGATTTTTTAAGATTTTTGAAAATTTAAAAAGTCATGAAGGGCTTGGAATAACAAGCCCTCTTTTTTTCCTTACATTCATATGGATGGATACTTATTGTATTAAAAAAATTGTCTTGTTACTCTGCACCCTTCAAAAGATATAGCCCTCCGAAGTTGCACATTTTCTAAAAAAATCAGTTTTCAATGCTAAAAAAATTAATGTGGGGGGGGGGGGGCAAGGTAAAATTTTTTGTACTTGCCTGATCTTAAGTACTTCATACCAGCTTTCAAACAAAAAAAGATTGCTTTGTTATTCAAAGGCATTTGGGAGCTTTAAGGGGTCTGAATTTTCAAATAATTGCTCTGAAACGACATTTTTTTTCATACTTCCTGATATTAGTTTTTTGTGAAAGATTCTTAATTTTAAATACTGAAAACAGCAAGAAAAGGCAAAGAAGAATTATCAAAGAACTTATTTAAACTTTAATAAACTAATTTAAGAAATTTAATACCTGAAGACATAGAATAAAACTGAACTCTCAAAGCTTGCAAAAGTATATTGTTTAGTGTTTTGCTCTCTCTCGGAGAAGAGTTGATAAATGTTCACTCATCTCAGGTGTGATATTATGGCATCTTCCCTGTGCAGACCATAATTCTGACGGAGTTAGGATTTTCAAGATGTCTTGAAATCGAATCCAAGTTTGGTTATCTTGACGTGATTTTTTAAATGATGTTCCAGGTCCTTTAGGATGAAAGAAGTGGATCCTGTATTCTTCTTCAACATCATATACTTTTATTTCCAAAACTTCTCCTAGCCACCAGTCACCATCATATATACAGCAAATGTAATCTGATAATTTTGGTCGGATTGTTGATGTTGATAATGTAAGGTTGACAGGATTGTCTTTCATGATTTGAAAGATCTTAAAATCTGAAGAAAAAGATGTCTTTCTAGCATGAATAATATTTTTGTTGATGGGAATATAGCTGTGGAAAGACCGAGTTTGGGGTAATGATAATGCTGATTTATATTTTTTCTCAAGGACTTTTTCTACTGCATTAATGTCATCACCGGAAACATAGAAAAATGTTACACCATTAATATGTTCAGTGCAATATTTAAAAACATCTAATGAATTCAAGATTTGATTATTGCTTGGCCTCTGCAAACTAGCCTTTCACACTAGCCTCTTCATTGTTCCTCTGATCCCGTCGCAAGGGCCTTTGCCGTGCAATGTGGCAAAAAAAAATGCCACTCTGCTTTTACTTCAAAATCTTCTTCGTGATGGCTCAAGTTAATGAAGTTTTTCTTGTTCTTATACTGTGCGGCAAACCCATCTGAAAAATAGAATAATTTTGAAATCAAAGAATGGTCTGCCTTCAGCTTTCTTACAAGGATCGTTTGAAAAGCATAAAATGCAGTTGTATTGTGATCAAGGTAGTCGCTTACAAAACAAAAACTTTGAGATTGAAGTTCTCCATCTTTTTTCCAGTAGACAACAAAAGGATGAAAAGTACATTGTTCACCTGACCAGTGATAGGCCTGAACCTCGTCTTGGACAACACAAGAAAAATTCTCCGAAAAATCACAAATTCTCCATTATCCAGAACTTCTTTCTTCAATTTTAGAAACTCTGCTTGTTTATGGGAAATGAAGTGGTGTTTTTTTAGCTGCTCAAGTTTTTCGCAACACTTAACCAAGAATTCTTGCAAAGGTAGCATGCATAATGTAAGTTCACATCTGTCTGTGGACACCCATTGTTTATATGACACTTGCATTTCCTCAAATTCATCATCTTCCAAGTCTATTTGAATGTTGTCACCGGGATAGATCAGTCATAAAATGCCATCCACACCTGGACATGCAGTACATTCAGAAAACATACAGTTCTCATTTTCAATGTTGCAGACCATAATCTGTAGGAGATCTTTATAACTATGACGACTTTTTATTGATGATAGCTTGAGTTTTACATTTTGATGGTACAAACAAACACATACCGAATGTGTACCAGATGCTCCTGCTAACACACAAACCTTTGGTCTAAGATCGGCAAACTTAGATAATCTTATTTTCATATCAGGGTAATTTTCTTTGAAATATATGTAAAGTTCCTTCAAGTTACACAAAATGAGCCTTTTTTTGAAGATTTCACTTTTCTCCATTTTTTGCTCCGACAGAAATACAGTCTTTTTTTTTCAGGCATTATGCGACTACAGTCATCTCTCTAATAAAAGTCCTGTACAGTTTTTATTGTACAAGTACTAAGAATATTGCTTGGCTTCTTAGATTCCAGTTTTGGTAAAACTATGTGTTTTGACTAAATCTTTAGTTTTTCGAACTAAATACTGGCTGACACCAAATTCTGCTTGAATTTTTGCACAGCTCCAAGTTAGAGGCAAAAAACTTAAAATGTTTACTTTATCTTGAACACACTCAGCAGTTTTCATTCTCTCTTTCAGATCTCCTATTAATTTTTCATACTTATCACATAACTGCTTTTGACAAGAACTACTTTTTTCTTCATATGAAGCAATTGAAAGATCAAATGATTTATTCAATTTATTTGTGACAGATTCTGTTATCTCTGAAACTGTTTTTTTTTAATGCTGATGATTTACGATCATGTGATAACTTGGCCATTTTCAAAGGTGATACTCCCAGGGAAGTACATGCTGCATTTACAGACTCAACTAAATCAGATTCAGGTACATAAATTTCTTCATTGTTATCTTTAAAGGTTTCAACTGTCTGATTCTGTATTTTATTGAGGCATCTGGAACAAAGAGATTTTCCAGGAATAAGATTTAAATTTGGGTTTCTCATATGCAAGTCTTTGCTGATGATTCGTAGGGTTTTTGTTATCACTTTTTTATGTGCCGAATATGGGTCACAGCAAGAAGTTCCATAAAGGTGGGAATATTTGTCTAAAATTTTTTTTAATGGTGTGTACAAACAGTTTCAATGCTTTTACATCCAGTTCTTAAAGGCAGCAAAGTTTTATCCTCATCACTATATTTTGAAATACTGTTTATAGTTGACTGTCTACTATAACTTAAAATGTTACAATCATCTTTCTTAAAAATTCCTACAGAAGATTTAGGGTTATTCATAATTTACTCTTTATATGTAGAAAAACACATTAAAAAAAACATATCTTAATGAAGAAAAGTACTTCACCGAAATATTCTCTAAATATGTACTGGATCTTGAAATGAAAAAAAAAAAAATACATTAAACACTGAAATATCAAGAATACAACAGGAACACTTGCTTAGCAACTTTCCAGAGTTAAAAAAAAAGAAAAAAAACTGAGCACTTGCATGTGTCAGTGACATCATTATGCAAATCATTTGTCTTACTCTGATGTTATTGGATAGTTGTATATAATAATATGTGAGCAGCCCTGTCTTTGGCACAGTGCCAACCACTAATAGGAAAGATACAAAGAACTGTTCATGTTTGTTAACAAATGGGAAGCAAGACTGGGCAAGTTGAGACCTGGCTATTCCTGTCATAGCTGGCAAATGGATGCTTACAAATGATGAGAGGTAGGAATATGTTAAAATACTATTTATGAGGTTGATCTAAAACCTTTAAATAAGATAAGTTCATAATATATGCAAAAAAATGCATATTTACAAAAAAAAGCACATGAAAAAAAATTAAGAATCTTTCACAAAAAAGTAATATAAGGAAGCATGAAAAAAAATGTCGTTTCAGAGCAATTATTTGAAAATTCAGACCCCCTAAAGCTCCCAAATGCCTTTGAATAACAAAGCAACCTTTTTTTTGTTTGAAAGCTGGTATGAAGTACTTAAGATCAGGCATGTACAAAAAAATTTACCTTGCACCCACATTAATTTTTTTAGCATTGAAATCTGATTTTTTTTAGAAAATGTGCAATTTCGGAGGGCTATATCATGTGAAGGGCACAGAGTAACAAGACAATTTTTTTAATACAATAAGTATCCATCCATATGAATGTAAGGAAAAAAAGAAGGCTTGTTATTCCAAGCCCTTCATGACTTTTTAAATTTTCAAAAATGGTAAAAAATCAATTTTGTATCGCTAAATTTGACCTTGAAAAGATACGCCTTGTTTTTAAATCACAAATTTATTGATACCATGTGGAAAAAGATCATTCTCTTAGCTTTGTAATGAGATATGGCTGTGCTGTATAACTTTGTTAGAAAAAAAGTTGCAGTTCATAAGACAAAGCCTATATATAAAAAAAAAATAAAACAAAAAAATATATTTTTTTGAGGTCTAGGAAACATGGGGAATGAACATGCAAATTTTTATCAAAATTAAAAAAGGTGATGCACACCCCATTTGTTGATTTAAAATGGAATGACCCAAATGCTAAAACAGAAGAGAAGTGATAACAGTAAATACAATGACACATACAGGGTTCATACTCAATTTTAACAACAACAAAATATGCAAGAGATTTTTTAGAGGTATCTATTAAATATGAGACAAATTTTTTTTTAAGTATTGGTTAACAAATAATCCTTTGGAAAACATATTGCACAAACAAAACATTTTCTCCTGTATCAATCGTGAGATGTCTTTCTAGTCGACAATGTCTAGAAAATCCTCTCAGAACCAGAAACACAAGGAGTTTATTTTCTGAGTCAAGAGATGCGTTCTTAGATGACCATTATGAGAAAATCCTTTGGAATATATTTCACAAACAAAAAGTTATTCACCTGTATGACTCAAGCGATGCTTTCTCGGATTACTATTGTCAGAAAAACCTTTGGAACAAATTTCACAAACAAAAGGTTTTTCACCTGTATGAGTCAAGTGATGCCTTCTTAGATTTCCATTATCAGAAAATCCTTTGGAACATATTTCACAAACAAAAGGTTTTTCACCTGTATGAGTCAAGCGATGCCTTCTTAGATTTCCATTATCAGAAAATCCTTTGGAACATATTTCACAAACAAAAGGCTTTTCACCTGTATGAGTCAAGTGATGCCTTCTTAGACTACTATTTTTAGAAAATCCCTTGGAACATACTTTACAAGCAAAAGGTTTTCCACCTGTATGTGTCAAGAGATGGGTTCTTAGATGAACCTTCTGAGAAAATCCTTTATAACATATTTCACAAACAAAAGGTTTTGCTCCGGTATGAGTCAAGAGATGCCTTCTTAGATCACGGTTCTTAGAACATGTTTTTGAACATACATCACACATATAAACTTTTTATCTTGTATCAGTTGAGGAATGTTTTCCCTCATCCCCATTTCGAGGAACAAAGTGCTGTTGACTGGAGGAGGAATTTTCTCCTGTAATCAATGACATTTTCTGAAATGAATAATTAATTTCAGACGATAACAGGATATTCTTCAAGGCGTCAGCAAGAAGAGATTGTCGCCATTTTCATCCAAGAATATGACTCGCTGAGTTTCAGAAAAAACAGCTTTACTTACCACACAATCTGAAAACAGAAAGAAAGATAATAAAAAGACATTTTTAAATAAACTGCACTTAATTTTAATTCTGAACTAAAAATCGATTTTCTAATTTTTTTTTTCTTAAACAGTACAAAATCTGTACATTAAATTATAATAATATATATTCTTAGGTATGATTTAACTCGATAATTTGCAGGTACATATGCGTAGTTATGAATGCGATACAGTAGACACTGCCATATTCGGACTGATAAAAACTAAAAATTTATTTCATTGACTATTGATAATTTGAATATTTCACCTCCTAAAATTTCGACTACTTGTTTAGCATGTTCTCGAAAGATATCCAAACAAGATTTTTACCTCTTTGATGTCCATTCAGCCCGAACTCAGTTTCACTTCCACTTCTTAAACTCATTCATGTTGTCATGCATTAGAGTTACATAGACTTTTTTCAAAATTTCTTTTTTACCTTTTTAAAATTGACACTGAATTTTATAAATTTCTAATTATTTTTTTACAAAATTTATTTTTTTGCCTTCCGAACGTCAAAGTATTTTTTTTTACCATCAGAAAAAGAAATAAGAACTTATTATTTTTTTTAAAAATAAATTTAGTGCAACATTTTGAACAAAAACATTTGAAAGGATTTCTGTAATAACATTTAACAATATTGGTGGATAAGTGATTTTGCATATACATATTTTTCATAATTAATTTTTTTTTATAATTTTTAATTTTCTAGATATTTTCTTAAATCAAAGTTTTTCTGTAGTGTAATATTATGTAAATATATGTATGTATTTAAGGTGTATATAACATTAACTTTTATAATACAAAAATATGTTTTAATTTCACAAGTACAATTAATATATAAACGGTATGAAATATATAAAATAATAAAAATTAGTAGGAGAGACAGGGCTGGGTTTTGGCCGGTACATGATAATAAGGTATGCTTCATCTAAACCCTTGGAAGATTTTCAAGTAAGAAAATTTAACAAATTAAGTAAGATTTTTATTTGCACAAAAGCAATATTTAGCACACTTATGTTATATTTTTAAAAGTGTTACTTCAATAAAGTCTTTTGTAACAAATAGGTTAAGTAGTTTACAAGTAAGCATTCCTGTCACATATTTAATAACAATTTATCCTTTTCAGTCGGATTAATTTTTAAATTTAGTAGAAAATTATTTTACAGTGAAACAACAAAAAATAAAAGCAACTATCAAAAAGTTTTCACATAAATATTTAATGAATATGCCAACAATTACTTTTTTTATTATAAAAAAAAGACACTAAGTCATGGTAGCAGTGCAAATATTTTTAAATTTATTTCAAATTCTAAAACATAAAAAGTAATACAAGTAATAGTAATATAGTAAGTATTACTGTATATTAAGGTAATAGTAAATGCAATGATATATACAGGGATCATACTCGATTCTGGAAATAAAAATATGGGAGATTTTCATGAATTGTCTATTTGGTATGAGACAAATGTTTTCTAAAGTTATGGTTATCAGGTAATCCTTTGGAAAACATACTGCACAAACAAAACTTATTCTCTTCTATCAATCACAAGATGTCTTTCTAGTTGACAATATCTAGAAAATCCTTTGGAACACATTTTAGAAACACAACAATTTGATCCTGTATGAATCAAGAGATACGTTCTGAAATTAGTATTCTAAAAAAATGCTTTGGAACATATTTCACAAAAAATGGTTTTTCTACAGTAAGAGTTAAGACATGGATTCCTAGACTTATATTATTATAAATTCTTTAGAACATACTTCATAAGCAAAAGGTTACTGTCCGGAATGTGTGCAGAGATGGGTTCTCAAAGCACTGTTATCACGAAATCTCTTGCAGCATATTTCGCAAACAAAAGGTTTTTCTTTTGTGTGAGCCAAATAATGTCTTCTTAGATGACTACTATTAGAAAATCCTTTGAAGCATACTTCACAAACAAAAGGTTTTTCACCCGTATGTGTCAAGATATGGCTTCTTAGATGACTATTCATAGAAAATCCTTTGGAAAATATTTTACAAAGAAAATGCTTTTCACCAGTATGCGTCAAGAGATGACTTTTTAGATGACTATCCTGAGAAAATCCTTTGGAACATATTTCACAAACAAAAGGTTTCTCTCCTGTATGCGTTAAGAGATGCGTTCTAAGATTACGATTCGTAAAAAATTTCTTGGAACATATTTCACAAACAAAAACTTTTTTACCTGTACGAGTCAAGAGATGGCTTCTCAGAACACTATGGTGAGGAAATCCTTTGAAACATGTTTCACAAACGAAAGGTTTTTCGGCTGTGTGAGACAAATAGTGTTTTCTTAAATTACTCTTATCAGAAAATCCTTTGGAACATATTTCACAAACAAATGGTTTTTCACCTGTATGTATCAAGACATGTTTTTTTAGATCTATACTGGGAAGAAAGCCCTTGGAACATATATCACAAACAATTTTTTTTTCACCTGTATGATTCAAGAGATGCCTTCTTAAATTACCATTAAGGGAAAATCTCTTGGAACATACTTCATAAGCAAAAGGTTTTTCTGTTGCATGTGATTAAGAGATGCCTGTTTAAATTACTTTTCTTAGAAAATCCTTTGGAACATATTTCACAAAAAAAAACATTTTTCAACTGTATGTGTCAAGACATGGGTTCTTAGATTACATTTCTGAGAAAATCCTTTGGAGCATAATTCACAAACAAAAGGTTTTTCACCTGTATGTGTTAACAGATGGGTTCTTAGATGAACTTTCTGAAAAAATGCTTGGGAGCATATTTCACAAACAAAGGATTTTTCTCCTGTATGGGTCAAGAGATGGGTTTTTAGATGACCATTCTCAGAAAATCCTTTGGAACATACTCCACAAAAAAAGTATTTTTCTCTTGTATGAATCAAGTGATGCCTTCTTAAATAATTATTCCGAGAAAATACTTTGGAGCATATTTTACATACAAAAGGTTTCTCTCCTGTGTGAGTCATGAGATGCCTTCTTAGATAACAGTTCTTAGAAAATGTTTTGGAACATACTTCACAAATAAAACCTTTTTCTCCTGTACCTGTGGAGGAATGTTTTGCTTTATCGCCATTTTGAGGAGCAAAGTGCCGTTGACTGGAGGAAGAATTTTCTTCTGCTATCAAAGACATTTTTTAAATAAATAAACTTGAGTTTAGATAATAACAGAAACTTCTTTGAAACATTAGTATGAAGAAATCATTGCCATTTTCATCCGAGGAAATGACTGGCAGAGTTTCAGGAAGTTTTATCTACTACTGATTCTAAAAACCAAAAGACAAAAATAATAAACAAGGCATTTTAAAATAAACTGCACTAAATTTTAATTCTGAATTAAGAAACGGGTTTTCCAATTTTCATTTCCTTAAACAGTACTAAATTAATGCATTGAATTATCCCAATATATATTCTTAGGAATGATTTAACTCAAGAATTTTCTCATAGATGCAGATACATATGCGTAGGTGTGCATACAATACACTGCAATAACTCACATCAAAACCCTACCCTATTCGGACTGATAAAAAATAAAAATTCATTTCATTGACTGTTGGTAATTTTATTTTTTCACTTCTTAAAATTTTGCCTACTTGTTTAGCATGTTCTCGAAAGATATCCAAAACAAGATTTTTACCTCTTTTATGTCCATACATTCAGCCCCAACTCAATTTAATCTCTACTTCTCATACTCATTCATGTTGTCAAGCATTTGAGTTAATTTTTTTTTTTTTACTTTTTAAAGTTGACATTGAATTTTATACATTTTATATTCTTTTTTACAAGTTGCCTTCCGAACATCAAAATAATTTTTGACCATCAGAAAAAGAAATAAAAATTTATTATTTTTTTAAATAATAAATAAAGTGCAACATTTTAAATAAAAACATCTGAAAGAATTTTTGTAATAACATTTAACGATATTGGTGAATAAGTGATTCTGCATACATATTTTTTCATAATTAATTTTCTTTTATAAATTTTAATTTTCTTGGTATTTTTTAAATCAAAGTTTCTCTATAGTATAATATTGTGTCAATATATATATATATTTATTTAAGGTGTATATAACATTAACTTTTATAATACAAAAATATGTTTTAATTTCAAAAGTACAATTAATAAACTGTATGAAATATATAAAATAAAAAAAGTTAGTAGAAGAGAGGGAGAACATCTGAACAATTTGTTTAATTTTAACCATTTCTCAAAATTATTAAGACATTGGAATAAAAATTGATTTACATGGATGTTTACACTTTATTTGTTCTTTAGGTGAAACTTCTAAATGCACTTATCAAGATTTGTAACTTATATGATCATTCCAAAGATTGTCTAATTCGTTCACATGTGGCCTATTGGAGGGGTAGTAGTTTTGAATACGCCTGTGACACATGTGCACACATGCATAAATTAAAAAAGATGTGAATAAAAACTGCGATAGAAACAATGTAGATGCCCTATTTTAAGACAAATTTATCATTGATAAATGGAAAGTGCATAATAAAAGAGAAGCCTGATTTATTTTTTACTTTGTAGAGGATAAAAATAAGAGAATTCCAGGGATAATTATCAGTAGACATTTTTTTTCTGAAATGTTATTTTACCAGAGGGAGAATACACTCCTTGCACTAACTATATATTTTGTCAGCGGCCCTTTCATTCTCCCCTGCTCCTACAGTCTTGCGCTTTTTTGTGATCTTTTGATAAAATTAGTGTTTTTTTTTCAGTCTTGAAAAATTTACATTATTTTATGCGATCTTTTGACAAAATTTGCGTTTTTTAGGAATTCTAATGGGATTTCTTAAATTTGTATTTTTTAAGATTTGTGAAAGAATTCTAGCTATTAATGCTTAAACCCACTGTAATAAATTTTGACCTCTGCAATTTTTGAGCTTTTAACAATACTTAGAGTTTTTTTTTTTTTTTTTTTTTTTTTTTGCGGCATTTTTTTAATCACTGAAAGGAAACTAAGGGGACTAAAATGCATAAAAAGGGACTTTTGATGGGAAAAGGAGGATCATTTCGGAGCTCTGTAGTTGAGATCACGTCTCAACAAATAATGTCTTAGGTGACTGTAAATATATTTTTTAAATATTACTTTTTTTATTTTTAATAGAAGAAAGTATTGTAATAAAATTTTTTCGATGGACTTACATGTTTTAGGGGTCAGATATTCCAAAAAACATGTTTTTAAAAAATGTCTGTCTGTCTGGGTGTGTGTATGTCTGTGTGTCCGTATGTCGCCATTCTACCGTCAAAAAGTGTATGAAGATATTCATAGAATTGAACCAATTTTTTTGTAATTGTTTTGCTGTGACAAGCAAGTTCAATTTTCAATTCTGAAATATTGAAATATTTTCAATTTTGAAATATTCCGCCGGAAGAGGGCGCTGCAATAACAATTTTTGTACCATTTTCAATATTGTAGTGATTAAAAGTGTATGAAGTTATGCAGCGAATTGAACCAATTTTTTTGTGTAAGTGTTTGGCTATGGTCAACAGACCCTCTCTGATTTAAAAAAAAAAAAAAAAAAAAAAAAAAATCTGCCGAAAGGAGGTGCTATAATCGCAAAGTCTGTGCCATTTTTATTATTTTAACATTAAAAAGTGTTTGATGTTATGCATAGAACTGAACTAAATTTTTTGTGCATGATTTTTTTAGAATATGGCGAGCAGATTCTTCCTGAATTTGAAAAAAAAATCTGATTATCCTTCTACAGTTCATCGGCTCGTGCAGATACAGAAACTCGTTTTTATTCCAATTAATTGACAAAAGCAAAAATTTAAGATGCAAATCATAGTTGGTATAGTATTGAATTTATAATATTAAGGCATTAATATGTGTAACTAAATTTTGAAATATTAAAATGTACATATGAGATAAAAGAAAGTTTTGGGATTGGCACATCCAACTAGTTTTTTAATAACAATGTAGTAGTAAATATAAATATGGTCCTTCATTTGATCAATTTTTTCAAATTACATAAATTACCAAACTATTTGCCAAATTATACTAATGGAAGACTGTTGCCATTCTAAGATTTTGAGGTAGTAAAATTAAAGAATTTAAATTTAAAAAAATCATCAACATAAATTAATGAACGACACGCTCATGCACGATCACATAATATATTGTAAGCAACAGATCAAGATTACATGTGATTAGCTGACGTATGTACAGTTAAGGTTACAGGTAATAACAGTTACGTTATGATATCATGACAATTAGGTTTATTTTACTTCTTGTATAAATCAAATATAAAATTTGATTTATACAAGATGATTTCAAACAAAAGAATAGGGTAGATTGCAGTAGAATGGAACAGTTGGTTTTTACCTTTATGTATTAAAAATTTCATGAATCACATGCAAGATGACGTCATGGTAGCCGTATTTTCAGCAGTAAAAAGTTTCTGATCTAGAAAAACTTGCAATTGTATAAAGAAAAAAAATTATTTCAAGAATCAAAAGTAAATTAGATTTGCATACTTTTTATGCTTTCTGTTTTTTAATGATTTGTTTATGCCTTGATGTAATAGTATCATTATTTATGGAGCATTGTACTAACTAGACTAGAAATGTGAGCCCCAAACCCACACTATTCCTATGATTCTTATTAAAATTTATAATCATGTGCTTAAATAAGTCTAAGCTTGTATTAAGTTTTTTTTTTGGGGGGGGGGAGGTTAGTGCATTAAATAATAACATATTAAAAAATATTTACTATTCCATGAATTGTTCAATGCAATAAGTAACAATACATTAAACTAATTTTGTTTTCCTTGATAACCATAACTGGTATATATCTGTTTATTTATGGTTTAATAAAGTATTTTATCGCTAACTGTGATTTTTTATAGCAAACAGTGTTGATTTTGAATTTCATAAACTCTTATGTAAGTAAAATGCGGAGGAGGAGGTTCTAGCATTTGCTTATTTTTCCTTGCAAATGGGGTACAATAGGGATAGGGGTACAATATGACTAAAAATAAGCTGACGTAATATTTGAATGGCTTATTATATATTATCTGAAATGTGTGCTACTTTGAAACCAAAAAGATTGGAAAAAATATTATTTTTACGCTTAAATCAAAGATTTCTAAAATATCAATAAGGTTAATGAAAAATATTAATCTAAAAACCAACCACACAAAACCCTACGTTATCGGGCACAGGCAAAAACCCCTTTATTTTATGGAAGAGTAGTAATAGAGGAATCTAATCATTCATGTCTGCCTGAAGCGAAGGGATTTATAAGTTAAAAATGAATATCACTAGTGGTTGACTCGTAGGCTTAGCATTGTGTTTTCCTGCACCCAGTTTTCCACATTTTCACACTTTTGATTGTACGGAAAACACAATGCTAAACCTACGAGTCAAGCGGTAGTGGTATCAATTTTTGGCTTATGCACCACTTCACTTCAGGTAGACATGGAACATTAGATTCTCCTATGATTTTGTAGATGACCCCACCAAAATTATTATTATTATTGATCTATAGTATCATAAAATTACCATACACTTAAGTCTATGGTTTTAGATACGATATTTTGCTACTACTTGGTTATCCCGCCAACCAATTTCGCCAAACTAAATGCCAAATTTTACATATTGACATAATTTTTATTTCAAATAACAAAGATCCACATAATTATTAGAATAGTTAATAAAAATATTAATAAAAAGTCGAAATAAAAATTCGTTAATGACGTTTTAAACACGTGTATCATATTTAATGTCAGTGAATGTGACATTCAAGATCACCTATTATTGGCATTTAATAGTATAGTTTGGCGATGGTTGTTGGTCGATGGGATAATCAAGTAGTACCGATATTTTTTACCTTATGCAAAAAAAAAATCATATAATTTCACTAATTTTTATATGGTAATTCTATGTCATTTTTTGCTAAGAGACCTGACTCAAACTTCAAAATAAATGTTAAACATTAAAGCAGAATCAGAAAATACAGACTGATCCTGATCAGATCCTGCAGAAAGATTTAAATTTCAAGCTCCTTTCAGGATAAATAATGACTAGGCTCGGTCTAAGCCTTCAGAAAAAAGTGAGGCACAGGCTCGATAAAGTAAGGACCAAGCCCGATCTGAGTGATGTGAACCAAAATAGGCTCACTGCCAGGTCTGGCACATGCAGAATTCTAGTGACAATATCAATGTTATAGTATCATATAACGAAATCAAAATTCAATTGAACTTTAAACAATTTTATGCAAACATGCGAGAAAATTAAAAAAGTAAGACGTTGCACGTAAATGCTGTCATAGAAATTTTCTTCTGATAAAAAAATAAAATAATTATTTTCTTATTCTTTATTTATTTGGAGAGATAAAAGAGGGCACTTTAAAAAAACACCATTTCATCTAATCAACAACATATAAAAAAGCTTATAAAAATTGTCCATAGTTGATAGAATTTAAACAAACAAGTAATAATTTTTAAAAGATTTTTATTGGAAGCTAATTAGATGAAATTGATGTTATTCATTTGTGTTCTTTTGTTCACAAAAGTAACATAAAAAAAAAAAAAAAGATTTAAGTATATAATTAGTTTAGTAAGCACAATCTAAGACACACTGAATTCAGGAACTTACATTAATGCTTTTGGTTACTGTCAAACAATCGACAAGCAGATAAAAAAATCTAATTTCTAGAAGTTTTATATAAAATCAACTTTTACACAAGTTTTCTTTATAATCTTGCATATAATTCAGCGAAAATTTTTAGAAAATTTATGAAGAAATAATTACATGTACAGACATTTTAAAAATTTTATAGAAATATTCTATGAATTTATTTATTGAAGAATCAGTTGTAGAAGTTACAAAACTAAACAGCTTATCTACAAACATTGGAAGAAAGGAAAAAGGTAAATACTTCTAGAAAATATTTCAAGGTATCTTATAGGTAGATAAATAATATGGTAGTTAAAAGATAAAAAATATAAATGAATTTATATGAATTTTCTAAAAAATGAATGTATTTAAAAGAGATATTTTAAAATAAAAAAGTATTCTCTTTAATGACTTAAATATTATCACTAATCTAAATAAAAGGATCACTGCTAACTAATGTTGGTTTTTAGAAAAATAATTTTATAAATGATTGTGTACTGCAGTGGTTCTCAATACAGGGCGTATAGGACACTATTGGACAATTTCAAATTTGTAACTCATAGATTTGCAATCAGTATTTTTCGAAAAGTAACAATTAGAAAATTTGTTACGTTCTACTTAATTTGGAGAAGTAAAATATACAGCTGAAATTTGATAAAGGTCCTATTCTTAAAATACTTCTTGCTTGTTTTGTTATCCATAGATAAACGTGTTATCTATGCGTGTTATCTGCCAACTGTTAAAAAGTTATTATGAATTATAAAATGTGTCAATGTTATCAATTTTGATGCTCAATGATGCAACAGTCTCTTCAAGTACAATGTGAAAATAAAAATATAGACAATACTTTTATAAAGTATTCAAGTAAATTGGAAAGACACGACAAGACACTTTTAGACATAAAAATGAAGATTTATCGTTTCATTTATAAAATTATGTTAAAATCACACATTTTGAAATGGAAATTTAATCTTTTTAATAATTATTTATTTTTTTTGTATGTAAAATGAATAGTTATTGTTAAGGGTCTGCCAGCCTTCTTTGAGATAAATATAGTTCACTTTTAAAATACAGTCAAAGATCGATGTTCCGTGCACCCATAATCCGCAATTTTCTATAATCTGCATTGTTTTACGAATGAAAACAGTGAAATAACTTTAAAAATTACAAAATTTGTGATCCAAAAATGATTTTTTACAACAAATAATAATAATAATAATAAAAAAATCCTAATAAAACATCGACATTTTTTTAAATTTAACTCTTTTATTTTATTAACAGTAAAAAATAAACTGTATTACGGAACATACATAATTATTTTTATTTAAATGCACATATATATTGACTTTTTAATAAAATAACTTTAAAAAAGACATTTTTTGAGATATGAAATCTAATAATCAATTTATAATTCTATTTATCTTTTCATATTATAATGATTATAAGACTAAAATTGTGTCTAGGAATAATAAAATGACGTATAATCCATAATATTCTATAATCCCCTATATTCCATAATCCGCACAACCTTCAGCCTCAACTTGTGCGGATTATAGATCTTTGACTGTAATAGGATATGTATGTTTCAAAATATGTGTGTGCACATGTAGTAGGGGGGGGGGGTGTTACCCACCCGGGGGCAATCACGATTTTATGGATGCTTTGGTAGAACAATAAAAGTTCAGGAATCACTGGTGTACTGTAAAAAAAATTAGCTGTCAATAAAGATTCTTGTAGAACTTTTGGTCACATTTATCGTTTTGGTAAGAAAATTTAAAAAATAAACCATTTAAATAATAATAATAATAATAAAAAGATTAAGTTTTTAAAAATTTTTCATAAATATATAAAATTTTCAGTTATAAACAAGTTTTATCTCACGAGGACTTTTTTTGAACTGCCACATTTGAAAAATCTATTATTAACACCCTTTTTGGCAATGTTGGCTGGTAGATTCTTTGCTTTAGCAACAACTGGAAAATGTAATTTGATATTTCAGTTTTTAAAAAATAGTGAGGTTTTACTTACACATGTGTGCAGGTTTAAAACTGGCTCTTTAAATGTATCAAGGTGTTGCAAATTTAGATTTGAAATATGTCTTAACGACGACAAGAAATATATGTTAGGTGTTTTAATATACATTCCAAAATAATGGTTCTCATATTATAATCATTTTATATTAAAGAAAAATAAGCTCCCCCACCCAATAAATGATTTTTTAAAAAATGATTCTCTCTCTATTTTCAGGTCACAATGTCTATAATTTTTCAAATATCTTGAATCTGCACAAGCTGGAACCAAGGATTGTGCAGTTTATAGAATTTTGCAAATTACAGAGTATTACATGGATTATGAGTAATTTCCTTTTTTTTTTTGGAGAACATTTTAATACTATATTCAGTATAGTATGATAGAATTTACAATATAAATTATATAATATGAATATTTAATATAATATACCATAAAAGTTCATTTATTAGGAAAATTTTATAGTTAAAGCATATTATATACATTAGAATTTGATTTATTATGAAAATTATTTTATCTTTTCTTTTTAGATAAATTCTGCAATTGATTGACGGAATTCGTGATATTGTCTTCTGAAAATTTGCCAAAGTTTACAATATATTTCAGAAACAGATTGGCTAAATTCTCAATGTGATTTCACAACCTTTCGCAAAAATCCACTATATTCACTATTATACATTTCCACATTTTTATAACAAAATTTAGGATACTTTTCCTCAATTCTTAGATGAAATTTCCATTTATTTCAAAGACCATTTCACAAAAATTTACGATATTTTCAAAAATTGTTTCATGAAATTCAGAAACTTTTTTTTCTTTTTGTAATAAATTGGAGAAATTCATGGGGTATATATATTTTTTTTTAAATCATTTCACCATTTTTTCAAACAATCGTTTGATGAAATTAGTGATTTTTTTCGCGAAAAAATAGATGAAATTTGCATTTTTTTTTCTGCAACTATTTCCATAGTTTGTGATCCACAATCTTCTGATAAATTTTGCAATTTTTTTACTGCAATTTGTTTGTCAAAATACACATTTTTTTCTACTATCATTTGCCAAAATTTGTGATATTTAAATACATATTAGCAAAATTTGTAGTTTTCTCCACCAGCATTTCCCCCCCCCCCACCTCCAAAAAAAAAAAAAAAATTTTTCATGATTTATCAAAATTTGTTTTTTTTGTTTTTTTACTCCAGTCGACTAAAGAAATTTTTAGCCATTTGTCAGATACAGTCAAAGATCGTTAATCTACGCTCCCATAATCTGCAATTTTCTATAATTCGTGTTACTTTACGAATGTAAACAATGAAATAAACAGCTAAGAAAATTTACAAATTTGTGATCCAAAAATGATTTTTGTAAAAAATAATAAAAAAATTTTAAAAAAATCATAATAAAACATTCATTTTCTGTTAATATAACTCTTTTATTTTATTAACAGTAAAAAACAGATTACAGCATTATGAAACATATGCAATTACTTTTATTTAAATGCACTTATACATAAATTAAAAAAATAATGATAACTTTAAAAAAGGCATTTTTTCAGATAACATACTAAATTACTTTTAGGATTTCAGATTTATCTTTTTATATTATACTGATTAAAGGATTAAAATATTGTTTTGGAATAATAGAATGACATATAATCCATAATGCTCTAGAATCCACAGTATTCCATAATCCGCACAACCTTCGGCCGCAGCATGTGCAGATTATATAACTTCGACTGTACTTTTAGCAGTAGATTGGATAATTTTTTGATATTTACATCTGCTAAGCCACATGGAATGGTGTGTGAATTATCGATTCTTGACTGTATTTGTCATCTTGGTTTAAAAGTAGATTTATTTACTATATTTTTTTGTCTTGGAATAATTCAACACAGAAGTAAAGATTGAAAAATAAGATAAACAAACATTTAAAAATGAGGAGTTAAAAAAGCTCAGGTTCACTCTATCTGAAAAAGAGATGCTTTTTTCCCCACTATCATGATGCTATTGAAAAAGAAAATTAGTTATATTTGCAGATATATGTCTGGCTTTGATGGAACACACTAAGAACCTTGTATAACTGCTCCTGTAATGACCTATTTCTGTAGTACCAATTTGAACACATGCAAATAATTTGTTGCCAATTTATGTTAGTAACTCTACAATGGCTTTTTATTTCATTAAATCTTTACAGATCTATCGTGAAAGGATCATTTTAGTGCTAAACATTATCTGGGACAAGAAATAAATTGCCAAAAAGGGTTAACAAACACATTCAGAACAGTAATTTAACATTGTTAAATATATTTAAAGTTGTTAAAAAGGATAAATAACAAAAACAACAACAACAAAAAAAAGAACATAATAAATAAATATATATATATAATAAATAAATAAATAACAAAAAAATATATAAATAAAAATGTGCTATTAAATAAAACTCATAAAATATATTACATATTATCATCATTTTAGTTTTTATCAGCTGTGCTATGCTACATAATTGTCATAAGGGTTTTCTCTGTTGTCTGGTTCACAGTATTCAAATACTGTAACACTTTTCTTCCAAATCCAATTTTTCAAAAATTCTCTTTGACTTTAAAATATTTCTTTAAGAGTTTACGAAAAATATAATAACAAGCATGAAAATTAAGAAAAAAACTATAACTAATTAGAAAAGTTTTCTGATGTAATAACTCATGGCATAGTTTTTTATAGTGTATGTCAGTTACTTACCTGATAGTTGCTATTCGACCAGCCAAACATATAGTTTACCGGATTGCCAAATATTTTAAATGACTATAAATGTCAGCAAAAATGAAGGTCGACAAATAACATGTCGTATCACCGTACGAATAAAATCACAAAATTGTAAAATTTTCAGTAGAAGAAAGACTTAAAAAAACATGTCTTACCATTTATTTTATTAAGTAAGGAGTTAGATCAGTAAAATGATTTTAAAAATCAGAAATTTTTACAGAATACCATACATTAAAAACAAAAAAACCGCAATCAAATCTTTCTTTTTCTCAGTTTTCACAAGAGTTTCAGCTAATCTGGCTTGTTTGGCTTTATAGACGCCAACACAAAGAATGAATCACAACGGAGAAATTCATTTATGAATAATGAATCAATCCATAAATAATTTCAATTAACAAAATAAACCATTTATTTATAAAAAAAGGGAGTGGAAAGCATTAGTCAGAATTCGCAAATATAACACTTTAACGACGAATCTAATACTTTTTCTCCGATACAAAATACTCTTTTATTGATTGAATCTTTTTCAATGAGTCCTGATATAAAACGATTCATTCTTGCGTAGGCGTCTTGGGTTTCGTCGTGTTTGTAATATCAGGTAACTTTTAAAGTATTAGTTTATTCATCTCACTCTCTTTATTAAAATAAGTTAATACTAACTTAATTTATTTGGTTAATCTTCAACTAAAATTACACAATTTGCTGTTTGATAACGTGACTACACGAAATTTCATCTATCGCAACTTTCATTCTTCAGATAGTCATTTAAAGAATTATTAAAATGTTTTACTAAGCATTTAAAGCATTATTAAAGTGTAATGCTTTTTTGGATTTATTTTTTATAATGGCTCCGTGCTCATTTCATATTTAGGTGTATTTACGAAACGTTAATCAGCATTAATTGCAAAAATCAGCACATTGTTTTGACACAATCAGTCAGTTGAATAGATTTTCGCAATTAGCGTATTTTTTATTTTACTTTATTTTCGCTGCCATTGTCTATTTACTTTATTTTCAGGTTTGAAATTTTTAATTATCTTTTATAAATTGTTTATTTTATCACACATAACACCTACAAAGATTTTTTTCTTTAGAATCTAAATTACTTTGCTCTGTTTATTATTTTTTTTTTATATCTTCTTTTGTGCAAAATTCTGCAGAATGTAAGTACTATTTTTGTTTTATTTGTAATTGTGCTGAAAATTGGTTTTTGAAATTGATTGCAATTCTGAAACACCAACGAAATTCATTTTCAAATATGGCCAAAAGTTAAAATCATTAGCTTTTTTATTTTTCCTGTAAAATTATACTTTTGTGCATGTTTTTAATGAAATATTTGAATGCAAAATTTTCCTGGAAAAAAAAAATTCACAGGATGTTCAGGGAGGTGGGCAGACTATTTAATATTAATTTCTATGCTATAGGATACCCCTGGCTTAGAAATTAATATTAAATATTTATTTTCATTGTTAAAAAAATGCAGATTTTAATGAGTTTTTAAAGTAATCACTGTATTAAAAAATAAGTTAATCTCATGGTTTTAGTTTGGCGATCACTTTTGAAGACAAAAGTTTGATGCAAAAAAAAAAAAAAAAAAAAAAAAAACACCAAGTTTAAGGTGCAGGCTGAAAACTCATCTATTATCCTTGTCAACCATACTGAATGTAAAGATAAAATATCTTTAATGTAATGTCATTGAATTTAAAAAATCAATTTTAAGTTTTACTGTTGCTTTAGAACTAGCTATTACAAAAGAAATAAGGATACCAAGGGAGCTTGTTTTGCAATGTCTGCAAGTTCTGAGAAGTTCTGCTTTTCTTTCTACTCCTAAAACAAACCCTTAATGAGGGCTCCATAGGAATTCCACAAAATACATTTGGGAAAAACAGGCTCAAAAGCACAATTTACTTTATTTGCCAAATGTCAGTCAAGATGCATTGTATGCAGGCGGTAGAAAAATCAGTTTGGCCGAAAAGGAAAAATATGATGGATCTTCTACCATACATTCTGCCAAATCATCCTGTATGCTTCAAGAAGAGGTTCCAGTAGAGGTCAATACCAGGCTCCAGGCTACTTCTTGAGTTCGTGAGAATGACCAAAGCCAGTTTGTCATAATTGTTGGCTTTAAAAGATACAATCAAAGATCGATAATCCACGCACCCATAATCCGCAATTTTCTATTTTTCTATAAACTGTGCTACTTTACGAATGTAAACAGTAAAATAAACACTTTAAATACTTTACAAATTTAGATCCAAAAATGATTTTTTAAAACAAATAATAAAAAAATCAGAAAAAAACATAATAAAACATGTACATTTTTTAAAATTTAACTTTTTTATTTTATTTAACAGTAAAAAATAAACTGTCTTATGGAACATATATAATTATTTTTATGCACATATATATTGATTTTTTAATAAAATAACTTTAAAAAGACATTTTTTGACATATGAAATAAATCTAATAATCTATTTACCTTTCCATATTATACTGATTATAGGACTAAAATGCTGTCTAGGAATAATCAAATTATGTATAATCCATAATACTCTATAATCTACAATATTCCATAATCTGCACAACCTTTGGCCCCAACTTGTGCGGGTTATAGAACTTTGTAAATGTCAAAAATAAATTTTAGATGCTTTAATAAGTTTGCAATTTTTATCAGAAACTCGCATTTTTAGTTTTTCCAGTTTCACTTGAATTTCAACAGTTGTATTTTTCAGCTCAAGAAATCAAAGTAATTTATAAAACCACGATCTGACATCATTGCATGAATTTCAATAAAACTCTATAACGGTACTCTAAATTGATTGAATGTTGACAGAGCTATATAAAGGTATTCTAAATTGTTTTGACGTCATTATGTGATCGATGTTTGTCCAATCAAAAAATTGTTTTATTTTTTAGAGATTTTCAGCATCTCCACTTTTTGACAGTTAGCTGAAATTATGCAAATTTAATGTATGACTTTCTTTGCTTTTTTTTATGTTTACTGTGCTTTTTAGAATTAGTGCATATGCTGTAAGTGCAGTTAATACAGTCAAAAATCGATAATTGGCACACTCATAATTTGCAATTTTCTATAATTCGCGTTACTTTACTAATGTAAACAGTAAAATAAACACTTAAAATAATTTATAAATTCATGATCCAAAAATGATTTTTAACAACAAATAATAAAAAAAATTGGATATTTTTATTTAACTCTTTTATTTTATTAACAGTAAAAAATAAACTGTATTACAGAACATATCATCACCTGAGAATAATAAGGTTCTATCTGTGTTTTTGAAAAAAATTGGCTTATCGATATACAGTCGAGGATCTATAATCCGCAGACCCATAATCCGCAATTTCCCATAATCCGCGTTACTTTACGAATGTAAACAATGAAATAAACAGTTAAGAAAATTTACAAATCCATGATCCAAAAATGATTTTTTTTAACAAATAATAAAAAATGTAATAAAAATCATAATAAAACATGTATTTTTTTTTATTTACTCTTTTATTTTATTGACAGTAAAAAACTAAACTGTATTACGGAACGTGCGTAAGCTTACTGAACGTTCGAATTGACAACTGTTCATTCGTAGCTATTTCAGTTTGTGCAAGTTCAGGAGAATAACAGTAAACACAGAACCAGCTGAGAACTAAATATTATACCGTAAAATACCGTTAATCCGCCCCCGCAAAAGTGACGAAAAATCGTACAATAGTTAGAGGGGGGTGCTTACACGTGATTTTTCTGCGTTCGTTCAACAAAATTTACTGGAATGAATCATGATGAAATTAATGAATCGTTGAATGAATCATGAATTTTGATACTTGAAAAAAAAATTTTTTTTTTAAACGTAAAATCTGTTGAAAAAACGCAGAAAAAAGGAGAAATTTGTAAAAAAAAAAAAAAAGCCAAAACAAGCATGGAATCAATTAAAAAATCTTGAAAAAACGCACATTTCATCAAAGATTCATGATTCATTCTTTTCAGGTTTTGAAACAAATAACACTCGACTCTTATTTTTGTTAAACAAAAGATTTCTTAAATAATATTCATAGTACTATTTCATTATAGTATACTGAAGTAATTACCATTTATTTTACTTTGTATTGGTTATTTTTTGTGCATAATTTGTTCTCATTTTTTTATACTTTCTTCCATAAAATATTCCTTAAAAATAAATCTCATTATTAATATGTAATTATTGTTCTTTAAATACATATATATATATATCATTTAAAAAAAAGTACAATAACTTTAAAAATGCATTTTTTGAGATTACTTATTAAATTAATTACTAGATTTCATATTTATCTTTCCATATTATACTGATTATAGAATTAAAATGCTGTCTAAGAATGATAAAATGACGCATAATCCATTGTACTCTATAATCCGCAAAATTCCATAATCCGCACAACCTTTGGCCTCAACTTGTGCGGATTATAGATCTTTGACTGTAGATATTTTCTATTTGTATCCATGAAGGTATTTTTGCATTGAAATGATGTTATATGTAATTTATGTATGGTTTAATGATTATGTTATGACATTATTTTAATCCAGAAATGCCTTCATAGATACAAATAGAACATTTCTATATCAATAAGTTTTTTTTTTTTTCAAAAACACAGATAGAACCTTATTATTCTCAATTGACCATATGTAATTTTATTTAAATGTACATATATATTATTTTTTTAATAAAATAACTTTAAAAAGGCATTTTTTGAGGTAGCATAATAAATTGATTATTAGATTTCATTTTTATCTTTTTATATTATACTGATTACAGAGCTAAAATGCTGTCTAGGAATAGTAGAATGATGTATAACGCATAATATTCTATAATCCACAATATTCCATAATCCACAAAACCTTTGTCTACAACTTGTGTGCAGATTATAGAACTTTGACTGTATAAAATATCAGTTTTGATTAGCTTTTTTGTGTGCATCACCCAACATGTGGCTCTGTTATGAAGATTTTATAAAAGTTTTTGCAATAGCTCTATTTTAGAAACTAATGCACAGATTTTCATCTTACTTCAGATTCAGTTAGAAGTTGACATACATTGTTGCTGACTAGATTTTGGTGTAAACCATCTAACTCCTGGCGCTGTTATGTTGCATTTTCCAGGAAGTATCAACAATGAAAAGTTAGAAGAAAGTTTTGGGTTTGCCACATCTGACTAGTTTTAAATTAGAAATATTAATAAAATAATGATAATTCATTTATACAAACTTATAATTATGCTATCTTCTAATAAATAAACTTTATTTAGCTTTTTTTAACTACAAAATTTGTTTAAAAGTATCTTAATACCCTTTTTTTTTTTCAGAATTCTTGCATGCATGTTAAAACTTTACAGTGTTGCTTCATTTACAACAGATGGTAGCACCAGAAAATACTTTTATATTACCAAACGCATTATTATTACATGGCGTTGGGTAAGAAAAATTATCATGTTTTGTAATCATATAAAAATAATTCTGAGTCGATGTATAGCCCACAGGCTATACATCGATGCAACTCTGCGGCTTATATACAAATTTTTTACTGTACTCTTTGGTTTAGAGGTGGGACTATACATCTGAAAATACTGTAAATATTTTTACAGACTATTTTAAATACTTATAAAATAGGTGAGATTCAGCTTAATAATTAGGAATTGAAGAACCAAATTAAAAATCAGGTGCAGTAGTCTCCCTCAAATCCATACAACTTGTGACCAGAAGTTGTACAGAATTTAGAAATTTTGTGGATTTTTGGTCATTACTTTGTTTACATTTCTTAAACAATTATTTGAATGTACTTAACCGAAATTATAACATTTGCAAATATAATATATTAAATTATGAAATAAGCTAAAATAATATTAAATTAGATAATTTTAAAATATTAAAAGCAAAGATCAAGTTAATAATCAATAATGTATTGATATAAAGTATTTGGCATGCCTAAATGATTATAAAAATCAAACCGAAAAGGCATTGCATGAAAGCAAAAATATTTAAAAATTAATTATGAATGGAGAACTCAAAAATTAGACTGAAATTTAGAACAAAAACACCTGATTACTAAAATAAAAAACAACAGCACGTGTTCTGGAAAAAAAAAAGATTAAAAGAAAAACAAGATATGTTTAAAAAGCACATAATACTGATGTAGTGAAAAGAAAAGGAAAACAACGATATTGTAGTATAAAAAGAACATGTATTGAATCTTAATATACAAGTTTTACGCGAATCCTGAATTTACAAATAAAAATAATGGGTTTCTCATCATTGGGAAAAAAGTTAAAAAAGGAAAATAAATAAAAAGGAAGGAAGTAGAAACTGATAAACATCAACTTAGCTGTCCAATGAAGCTGCCATGCTCGTCCTCATCTTTCCCGGCGTCCACGAGGTGGGCCCCACAAAAATAA
The DNA here is from genome assembly GCA_964019185.1 of Maratus speculifer. Classification (NCBI taxonomy): domain Eukaryota; kingdom Metazoa; phylum Arthropoda; class Arachnida; order Araneae; family Salticidae; genus Maratus; species Maratus speculifer. Next base: position 32,991,632 of record CAXHSM010001376.1, read on the forward strand.
ATGAAAACGGTACACCTTCTAGTACCAAACAAACGTGTGTGTGTTGACAAAACTTTTCTGACTCCCGCCACAAGACCCAAGGTTGCCAGAAAGAAACCAAGGGCGCCAAGCGCAGTAACTTACGCCACGGCGAGAAAGAGAATGCATAGTCAATAACCTATGTCAATCGCCAACTGATGAAGCAGACTTCTTGCAACCCTAACATTGGCGAAAGTCAAACACTGAAGATTGGTTGGATGAAGTGATAAATTTTACCAAGACGCTGACCTGACATATCAAGTTGAGCAAACAGCAGCTGAACTGTAAACTAATTTTCCTTTAACTAAAAACCAAGGAGGTAGCAGAGGCAAACTTAAACAGAGTTCACAAAGTGAGAACCCTTTAGATTTAGATGTACTTATCAGAACAGAGATAAATGTTGATTTAGGAGAATTGGCAGTGAAGAGAGATTCGCCATGGCGAATATAGCTTTATAACATATTCCCATACCTCCAATTAAAAAAAAGATTTGAAGCGGATAGGGTGCAATCACCTCTATCCAATGAAAAAACTTTTTTTTTTTTTTAAACCAAAAAAAATTGAGGGGTTTTACCTAAACAAACACTAATGATGAGAAATCCATAAGTACATATGCACGCGAAATCAGGATTTACAATGTTATATAAAAAAAATTAAATATGTACAAAACAAATTGTCGCTCTTCTCAAAAACAGACTTCTGCTTAACAATGAGCAGGATTAAACGACAGGTCATGCCCTAGGAATGAGCTTTACAGGAATGGGCATCTAAGAGAAGAGAGATAAAGGTAAAAAAAAAAACAAATTATTAAACATGGCACATATTTTGCAGTAATATGAGAATGTACCTATAAAGGAAAAAATGTTAGTGATTAAATCTTTCTGCATTGAACACCATATTCCACTAAACTACAGAGGAATATTTGTGCACTCTTGCAAAACCTTTTGAAGTGTTGATGCACTGCAGTTTACTTATATTTAAACACCATAACATATCTGTATCTAAAAGTGTCAAAAGAACCAAGTTTCCATAAGACATACATTAGTCAGTTTATCCTTAACATAAATACACCTTTTTATGCAAACAAGAAATCAATTACTTAATGTGTTAAAGGAGGAAAAAAAAAAATTTAGATTACTTTCTCAAATTGACGCAAAAAGAAAACTGAAGTATAGTTTAGTTAACTATAGCTTTTAAAATATGTCTAGATTTTAATGTAGCATAAAACAAAATTCTCAGTTGATATTAAGTATTTGAAGAACTATCTAGCAACACTACAACATTAAACTATGTAAAACAAACAAATGCAGACTTATTGTACTACCCCCTAAGGACATGAGAAGGAAAACACTTCCAAGCACAATCTATCAATTGTTTATCTTAAAATCACAAAGTTTTTTTTTTTTTTTTTTTTGAGAAAAAAAAATTAATATATATAGTTGCAAATATGTACAATTACTGAAATCCTTTCAAAAATAGATGTTATGTTATATGTCTTAGAATTGGCCAGAGTCTAAGGACATAATGAAAGGAAGCATAATTAACTTATAGTAACTATATTTTTTAAAGTGGATAATACCAATTAATTGAACGAAATATTTAATACCTATTTGCAAACTATTTGCAAATGTCAATAAAAATTTATCAACTTTATATTATGATTACATGACACATGCATCAGTGAAGCATTTACTAAAAGGTTACATTAACTTGTTACAACACATTTTGCCCAATACATCTTTCTTTTAAATTAGTATTTGCATTCACTAAATTGTAACCATTAATTTCCTTATGGGCTGCATTTACCATTAATGCTAACTGTACAATGACATGTCCAGTATTATTCCTAGTAAAACATGAAGGGAAAAATGTCAACATTTAAATCTTAAAATATTTTTTGAGAATCTAGCTGGTTACTATTCTCATGTAATCCAACTATTAAAGGGTGTTTAAACGAGTAATTTTATATATACAAAAATACCTTTTTTTAACATATACAACTCAGAAGTAATACATCATTGCTACATAAACAATGATTATTTACTTGCATATATAACTTGCATCAACTTATTCAACACACAGAATACCACTACTGACTTTTCCAAGCTAATATCACCAATAGTTTATATTTTACCACATAATACATATCAAAGCTTAAAAACAATATTGTAAATTATAATTTTTTATACTATATTTGTAAGATCTTAAGTATTATAATAATATTGAGGAATAAAGATAAATTTATTTAAGAGAAAACAAAGATGAACTTATCATTTTATTGTAGAAACTGGATGTCCAGAATAACTCATCTAGGATAGGCTCCCACATAGGTAACTTCCAGACAGGGATGACTTTCTTCAGAGCATACATCTGCAGTAGTTCCTGTTGACAACACTGTCAAGATCAACACATCTGATCCATCAGGCTAACAGCAGAAAATGTTGTTCCTTGTACACAGAAACAACGCTACTTCAGTGATGTCTGCAAAATTGTAAAAGTTAATTAATAATGGTTAATAGTAAAAAAAGTCACTGTTTCTATTCTTAAAGACTCTGGTGCGCAATCTTCTTGGAGAAACAGTCACAGGACTTGGAGAAACAGGAATTAAATTAACTGGAGAAGAATGGGGTGTGCTAGTTTCTGATAGATTGCTATTATTGAAGTGGCTACCTGGTGACAATTGATCCATGGTGGATGTGTGTGATATGGGTGATGCAATAGGTTGTGCAGGTGACAAATTAATATTGTCCATAGATGAGGAACTGAATGAGTCACAATCTTCCATCAGAGTTATTCTTTTATCATGTCTAGATAATGCATTCTTAGGTGAGAAAATAACAGGAAAATTGTCTGAACCATTATGCGTCAATGAAGAAATATTGCTTTTATGACCAGACACTGGTGAATTCTGTAATTGATTAGCAGTAGGTGATGAGGTCGAGGAGTTCTGAGGTATGTCATTCAGAATTCTCTGTTCTTGCAAATGGGTTTTTCTGGGAATGACCTTAAGAATTCTATCAGTGTGTACCAATATTGGAAAAGCATTGTCATTATTACAAATTTGTAATTGTACAACTGATGGAGAAATAATTTTTTTTACCCAGTATGGACCCTGTTTTCTTTTTTTGAAAACATTAGGAAATGTAATGAATACTTTGTCATTGCATTCTAAATTCATAAACTTTCTTTTTACATTACATCTCTCAAGAGTGTTTCTTTTAAATTGTTCATTGTTGACATATGTATGATGGTATATTTTGTCCAATGTTTTGAACATTTTATGTATGTCTCCTGTGTTGGGATCCAAATTCCAATTACCTTGTGTCTTGTAATTTTCATATAAATCTGTCATATCTCTGCCAAAGTGCACTTTGTTTGGTGTAAACTTTGTGGCAGGATGAACTGTTGAATTGTACAGATTTTGATGGGTTTTCATGGCAGTAAAAAAATCGTAACCCTCAGAAAGCATGGTATTAATGGCTGTTTTCAACTGCCTGTTCAAGGACTCAGACAAACCATTTGCCTGTGGATGGGCTACTGTAACAAATGTTAATTTCATGTGCAATTTGTCATTAAAAGTAGAAAAAATATTTGAGTCAAATTGACTTCCTTGATCAGTTTGTACTATATCAGGTTTACCATGAGTAGCACAGTAATGCAAAAGAGCCTTTGTGACAGGAGAGGCAGAAATATTGTGAAGATTATACAATTCTAAATGTCTAGAAAAATGGTCAACAATTGTTAAAATATAAGAATGATTTTTAAAGGGACCTACTAGATCCATAGAGACCTTTTGATTACACGCCGTTGGCAAAGGAGTTGGCAAAAGAGGAGCTTGTGGTTTATGTAAATTCTTATGGATCAAACAGGTCTGACATGAATTAATGTAGTTTGAAACATCTGCAGCCATAGTTCTCCATGTGAATCTTTTCTTAACATTTTCTAAGGTTTTGTTGAATCCAGCATGTGTTACATGAGCAAGGGCAAGCGCTCTCGAAAGTAATGATGGTGGTAACACTGCTCTATGCAGGTTATTAAGTTCAGATGCAAAAAATTTGTCATAACACAGGATGTTTGTCTCTGGATTTAAGTAGTAGGGACTATTTTGTTCGCTGTTACTATTGTTTTCGATTTTATTGATGATTTTCTTTAATGTATGATCTTTTCGCTGTTCATTATATAAAAGTTCATCAGATATATGGTTGTCAGTGTTTATATTATGGTTGGTGTCAAAATGATTACATTCCTGAAAATTATGTGGTAAGTTATTTCTTAAATCTAACTCAGAATTCTCAACTGGAATGATTTCGTCTGTCTTAAGGAGCTTAGGGTTTGTGCTTATGTCCTCAGATGGAGAAGGAACAGGTATTCTGCTGATATAATCAGCTAAGATGTTATCAGAACCAGGAATGTGTTCAAATGAAAAAGAATACTCTGATAGCTCCATAAGCCATCGAGTTATTATATCAGCTGGAGACGAAGAACTTTTATAATGGTTTAATGGCTTAGCATCTGATAAAACTATGAAATGTCTGTTGAAAAGCTGATATTTAAAACTTGTAATACCTTTAAAAATAGCATACAGTTCTAATTTAATGGGTGGGTATTTTTTTTCAGATGGAGACAGAAGTTTTGAAAAAAATGACACAGGGAGTAGAATACCATTTTTCTTTTGCATTAAGACAGCAGAAATAGCTGTGACAGAAGCGTCTGTGTTTACATAAAAGGTTTCATCCCAATTAGGGAGATGAAGGATGGGTTTTTTAAAGAAGACCTGCTGTAAGTCTTGAAATGCTTCATCTTGCAGCTGAGACCATTTAAATTTTTCTTTAGGGGATGTCAATTTAATAAGGGGTTCAATTCTACGAGCAAATGCAGGTATCAAAGACCTGTAGAATGAACAAAGTCCTATGAATGATTTAACTTGCTTCTTTGTTTTGGGGGAAGGAAAAGCCAATATTTTTTTTATATTTGATTGCATGGGCATAACTTTATGATCAAAAATTTCAAAACCTAGAAAATTTATTTTAGATTTGTGAAATTGACATTTTGCTGAATTTAAGGTGATATTATTTTTTTCAAAGACTTCTAATAACATTGCTAATTTAGCTTTCATTTCTGCAAAAGTATTGGCACCTATCACCACATCATCTTGATAAGAAAATACTCCTTCAACATTCGCCTGTTGAATTACTTCATCAATTAACTGTTGAAATGTTGAAGCAGCTGTACGAAGCCCAAACACTAATCTGTTATAAGAAAAACAACCCCATGGCGTTGTGAAAGTAACCTTGTCACGTAAGTGCTGAGGCATATGAATTTGCCAATAAGCAGACGGCAAATCCAAGGTTGTAAAAAATTTAAAAGTGGCTAAATTATTTAACAAAGTTTGAATTTTAGGCAGCGGATAAGTTGATGGCATTATGACTGCATTTAGGAGTCTCAGGTCTAGAGCAAGTCTATACTGTTGAGGTTTAGAAGGATCAAGCATCTTCTTTTTTACCAACAACATAGGACATGCCCAAGAAGAATTTGCCCGCTTGATTATCCCAGCAGCCAACATTTCATTTAGCTGCTTTTTTGCTTCATCCTGTAAAGCCTGTGGGATGGGATAAGGCAAAGTCTTGACAGGAGGAGAGTTCCTAATATCAATTTTAGGTGTAACTAGGTCAGTATGACCAATGGTGTTTAAAGACTTAGAAAATGCCTGTGTATGTTTTTTTAAAACTTCAACCATTTCTTGTTTTTGTAAGGAATTTAAATGATCTAAACAAAAGTCCTTAATATCAAATTCAGCTGCTCTTTGTTGTACAACATCAATTGAGGGGGTTATTAAATTACACATTTCTTCTGGGAAATTATTTTCTTGTATGTCATGGCTTAAAACATTTGAAATAGTGCCGACCTTAACATTTTTCTTTAAAAAAAATTGTTCTGTGTTTTTGTTTTCAATTACAATTAAAAAAGAATTATCTGTTAAATGTTCAAGAGAATGAAGGGAAGTATTTACAACAATGCCAGGTTTGTCTAATACAGGGTTAAATATGAATTCAGATGAGGTAGGTTTATTTTGTATTTTAACTTTAACATACGAAATTCCATTTTCAGGAATTACCGTACGATATGCACTATGCACATTTTCAGAGAAATTTTCAAATTCAGAATTATTAGCATTATTTATATTCACATTAACAGGTGGATTGTTGTTTACATTAAGTACACTCTCATTATTACAAAAATTAGAATTTATATTAGAAGAGAAATTTTCATGATTTGGATCAAAGGAATTTACAATTAAATTATTGTCAATATATTGTTCAAAAAGTTCATTATTATTATTACATTGTTCAACAGATTGACCTAAAACTGTGTTGTTACCATAATCCCCTTCCTGTTCAACAGAATTTAGATTACCTTGAAAATAAGCATCACTGATTTGATTACGAGAAATGTCTAAATGGTGATTTGTTCCTTGCACATTATCAGAATCTTTAATGAAAGGGATTTTATCATCTTTAAATAGCATTGCATCAAATGCAGATGCAATGGTTATAGCATATTTAGAAATAAAGTTAAATCCAAGAATGGCTGAAAATTTTTTATGAGAAATGTCTGTAATATAGAACTCCTGTTTGAAAAAATTGTTTTTCAGCTTGAAAGAAAATTCAATACACCCTCTAAAGGCAACATTTGAATTAATGGTAGTGATGTTAACCTGTCTTGCTAAAAATTTGCATGGTATTTTACCCTTTAAAAAATCAACTAATGATGTGTCAATAAGACAAATAGTGCTTCCTGAATCAATCAGCATGGGAAATGAAATACCATTTATGTGACCAAGAACACATGGTAATGTGGAATTATTGTCAAAAGTCGTAAAAATTACCTCACTTTGTACCTCATTACATATAGGTGTTAATTTATTTTCCTTATCCTGAATGCAGGAGGTTGTTGGAGTAATGTGATTAAGAGACAATTTTTTTTTTATCATTCTGACAAGTATTTAGTGTAACTAAATTCCCTGACGAACAATTTTCAAATACTGGCGATGTCAAATTCGTGGAAGGCAGAGTGCCAGCTTCTTCTACCTCCGACGATCGTTTAAATCTCTTCTCTCGTTGTTATGCCTGTCAACCTTTTTTGTATGTCTGTTGTGATTTAAACTGGTATTATGTGATTCAGAGCGATTCACGAGTCTTAAAAATTCATAACAATCTTTCATATAGTGGCCTGCTCTCCCACAAAATCTACAATTATCATGTCTAGGTGTGTTTCTACGTTTAAATTGGTTATTGTTCCACCTCTTTTTATTATTATTTTGTTTATACCACTGATGTGGGGCATCATCTTTGTGAAATTTTTGTGTGGGACGCCGGAAAGACCGCTGAGGGACGTCATTAGCAGCAGAGTTGTCATTAGACGAAGAGCTAGGCTGATTAGACACCTGATTATGGAAAACCATAGCATTATCACCTTTCTTAGCAGGTGGTGACAAATTTGCCAAATGGATATTTTTTAAAACATCCGCACGTGCAATTGCAGCCTTAAAGTCTGAAATACCTTCTTCCAAAAGCTTAGTTTTAATATATTTAGGGGCAATACGAAGCAAATTCATGAATTTGATCTGACTAAGTGAATTTTCATCAACCCTTGGGTATACATTACGAACAGCAACATCTAAACGAGAAGCAAAATGCTTAAACTTTTCATCTTCTCTAATTTGCAAACTATCTAAAGATTTTAGAGAATGAACAATGTCAGTAGAGGTAAAAAAATCAATAAATGCTGCTTCTAACTCATCTAAATTTTTCAAATTTTGCACTGACGGAGTGTCAACAAAAAAATCAAGTGCCGAACCTTCTAATTTATTTGTGAATATTGCAACAATCTGTTTATCATCAAAATCATTTAAATCTTTAACAGATTTCAATTGTTGGAAGAAAAATCTAACAAATTTCGGATCGCCGTTAAACGGCTGAATATTCAACAATAATGACTTTTTTGACATTGTAAGAAAAAAAAAATACACTGATGTAATTAATTTGAAGACATTGAATTTCAAATCAAACAATATGGAGAAAGAAATTTATAAATAATAAACAATAAAGTCAACTATGATTCAATTAATGAAATACCATGTGCACCCTTGACATGAACTATAAATAATAAGAAATATCAAATAATACTATATTTTTCTGCAAAATACATGAACAACACAATTCAACATACATAAAAGTATTATGCTACACAAATGAAATACGATTTAATCATAAACTTAGATAGGATTGAAATGGATTTTCCAGAACACATAATCCGTGCAGCAAGATGCTAATATCCACTACAAACGGATAAAAAGGGTTTTCGGTACCATATGATATAAAGTATTTGGCATGCCTAAATGATTATAAAAATCAAACCGAAAAGGCATTGCATGAAAGCAAAAATATTTAAAAATTAATTATGAATGGAGAACTCAAAAATTAGACTGAAATTTAGAACAAAAACACCTGATTACTAAAATAAAAAACAACAGCACGTGTTCTGGAAAAAAAAAAGATTAAAAGAAAAACAAGATATGTTTAAAAAGCACATAATACTGATGTAGTGAAAAGAAAAGGAAAACAACGATATTGTAGTATAAAAAGAACATGTATTGAATCTTAATATACAAGTTTTACGCGAATCCTGAATTTACAAATAAAAATAATGGGTTTCTCATCATTGGGAAAAAAGTTAAAAAAGGAAAATAAATAAAAAGGAAGGAAGTAGAAACTGATAAACATCAACTTAGCTGTCCAATGAAGCTGCCATGCTCGTCCTCATCTTTCCCGGCGTCCACGAGGTGGGCCCCACAAAAATAAATGAAAACGGTACACCTTCTAGTACCAAACAAACGTGTGTGTGTTGACAAAACTTTTCTGACTCCCGCCACAAGACCCAAGGTTGCCAGAAAGAAACCAAGGGCGCCAAGCGCAGTAACTTACGCCACGGCGAGAAAGAGAATGCATAGTCAATAACCTATGTAAATCGCCAACTGATGAAGCAGACTTCTTGCAACCCTAACATTGGCGAAAGTCAAACACTGAAGATTGGTTGGATGAAGTGATAAATTTTACCAAGACGCTGACCTGACATATCAAGTTGAGCAAACAGCAGCTGAACTGTAAACTAATTTTCCTTTAACTAAAAACCAAGGAGGTAGCAGAGGCAAACTTAAACAGAGTTCACAAAGTGAGAACCCTTTAGATTTAGATGTACTTATCAGAACAGAGATAAATGTTGATTTAGGAGAATTGGCAGTGAAGAGAGATTCGCCATGGCGAATATAGCTTTATAACATGTATGATTAAATATTCATTAAAAAGATTAAATGTATTTTTATTAAATTATTTTATGAATCATGCCTCATAAAGAAACATTAGTAATTCATATCTAAATCGTAATATAAAGAAGCTTTATTTCAGGTTCAGCCAGACTTAATGGCCAAAAAAGCTTGATTACCTAATACGTAAGTATGTTTCATAAAAAGATTGTGATTACCAGTGATATCAGTAATTTTTTTTACTCTTTCAGAAATAATTTCATTTTTCATTCACGAAAAATATGAATTCAGGAATATTAACAAAAATTATAAATTAAAATATTATATGCAATCAATTTAAAACTTAAAAATTCAAATTTTGTACCTTTATCTGAACTGAATGTTTCATTGTTTACATTTGTAAAATATGTGCAGATTTGAGTCAGTCTACTGTGTATATATATATATATGTATATATACAGAGGTGCCAACTTTTAACTGAAGCTATCAGTAATCAATTTAACCTACACGAGGCCCACCCGCCTGCGTCTAAAAGGTATCATAACTTAACATATTTAAAATTGAAATAATGCATAACTTTAAGTCTAATAAATAACAAAATTAATTAAAAATAAGTAATAAACAAATAACAAACATAATTAAAATTTAAAAACAGAAATTGAGAAAAAAATTACTCACCTCTGACTAAACTTTTTCAAGATATAACAAAAAATCCTTAACTTACCATAAAAATACTGATTTGTACATCAATGCTCTAACACAATATATGACAATAAAAATTATACAAAATAAAAACGAAAGAAATTTCCTTTTAAAATATTTTTATTAGAATTTATCAATTTCCAGTACCCATAAGGGCCAACTTAGTAGCTTTTTTGGCAGAATTACACTGTTTTTCAGTGAAAGTTGTTTGATAACATGCTTTCTTCTTACAAGATAAAGATTTTATTTTTTCTGTTAACAGTGCATTTAGGGTGTTAATACCCAAACTAGACCTGAACTCTGATTTTTTCGAATGATCGAAAACAACCTTTCAGTAACAGCATTATTGTGTGGAATTATTAACACAGCTAACATTAATTTTGGTAATGCAACAAATTTTTTTTGGCCAGATATATTAGTTATCTGTGAAATTTGAAACCAGGCAGAATCCATCCTATCATAAGACATTTCATCAAAATTTTCAAATTGATAAGATGAAAATTCTACCTGGATTCTTTCTAATTTTTCATCATTTAACAAACTAGGGAATTGTTTGATGAAAAAATCAATGGAATTATAACTCACAGTTTTCCTTAAAGAAATGTCAACAATTTCTGCATGTTTTAAAATATCACTTTGTAAAGGAAACTTTTTCAATACATAATTACAAGCACTGCAGAAAAAGTTTCGGACATCTGCATAAAATTCTGTCAATTGTTCATTAGACAATTTCTTATCCACGATATAAGCTCGTGCCTTTGCCCCAATAACCAGTTCTTCATCAATTTTCTGATATTTTTTCTTATGAAAATTAATTTCCAAAATAGAACCAGAGTCTTCTGCCAATGCAGTAGGTTTCACAAACCTAACAATCAAATCTGTAAAAAAATTCATTAATTTTCTCCTTAATAAGTGTATCAAAGGTGCTTCTCCTTGTAAAGATACATTAACCGAGTTAAAAATCGGTAAAATAGAACTTAAAAATAAACAGTACAATTTGGAAATAGGGTTTTGGAAATATAAGTTTATACGGTGATTATCAACAGCATTCTCTACACAAAAATATTCATAGAGTGCATCCCACTGTTCAAGAACACGATTGATGGAATCAAGCAATGAAAGCCATCCATATTTCAAAATCTTGTGTGGCTTCAAACCACATACTTCTTGGCACAATTTGAAATTACTTTTTCGCTTGGAGCTTTTATCCAAATAATAATACAACTGTACCAAGAATTCTTCCACATCTACCAATTTCAGCTCAGCCGTAGCTTTCTTTGCAGCTAAGTGTAGAAGATGATAGGGGCAGCCAATATTGATTATAGAAGGCTGCACTTTGTGAATAAAGGTAACAACATCCTTGAACTGCCCAGTCATCGTGTATGCATTGTCTGGTGAGAATGGCAAACAATTGGTCCATGGTATTTCTTTCTTGCTCAGTTCTTCATTCAAAATATTAAAAATTCCTTCACCAGTGTTAATATTGGTTTGGCACAAAGATAATAAAACTGTATCGATTTTTCCGGTAAATTCGTCGAAATATTGCACTACGATAGGATCAGGGTTCGGTGATATATATCAATGGATGTATATCATGATATATATCATGATATATATCCGATATTTATTTTCAAAATATCAAGCTTTTTGATATTTTCGATATTTTCATATTTGATATTTATTTTCAAAATATCATGATTCTTGATATTTTCATATATTTAATTTTTATTTTCAAAATATTTTTAGTCAACAAAAGTCTAAATGAGCTCTTCAATTGTTATTAAAAATTAACCCATCTGTAAATAACTAAAATATTAAAAACATGCTTACAAAATATCCCCCACCTCCAAAAACTATTTTTAGATTGCACCTGCTAGAATTGGAAAAAGGGGTGATGATTGGCTAATCTGAATTGCTCAATAGTCAATCAGGCAGTGTAATGTGTAGGCATAGAATAGACATGTTTTAAGAACAAAATTTTACATATGTTGCAAGTCTTTGCTGTGCTGTCATTATTTTGTTCTTGTTGATATTATATTTAAATGATATAAAGCTTAAAAATTTTATTAAAGTTTTTATTGCAATCACTATGCCAAGAATAAAAGATCCTATATGGAATCATTTCACATGTAAAATTAAAGAAGGAAATAGTGGCAAATGGGCCATATGTAAGATGTGTGATAAAGAAATGCAAGGAATTCCAAAAAGGATGGAGAAGCATTATGAATTAATTGTGTTCTTCTGCTCAGATTGATAATACAGGTAATTACACATTTTTCTGTTTTATATTTTAATATTTTCTTTAAAATATGGTTATTCAATCTTTAAGGCTGCCAACAGTTACACATTTTAGAGTTAACTTTACATCTCTACATTAAAAATACGGATAAGATTTTATTACACATTACTCTCATTACCAATTTTAGATTATATTTTTGAATTCTTATATCACAATTTAAATGCTCTAAAAGTTAAGACTTTTTTTTTTAAATACATAAGATTTCTATTAAGTTTTATTATGACTTAAAATGGTTTAGTATCATGAAATATTAAAAAAATATATACAGTAGACTCCCTCAAATCCGCACAGCTTGGGACCAGAGGTTTTGCGGATTTTAGAATTTTGCGGATTTCTGGTCATTGCTTTGTTTACATTTTTACTTTCTTCTATCTTCAATAGAAGAAAGTATTGTAATCGAAATTTTTTTCGACTTCCGGTTTTCGACTGATTTACACGTTTTAGGGGTCAGAGATTCCAAAAAACATGTTTTTACAAAATGTCTGTCTGTCCGTGTGTCTGTGTGTGTGTGTGTGTGTGTGTGTATGTCTGTGTGTATGTCGCCATTCTACCATCAAAAAGTGTATGAAGTTATGGATAGAATTGAACCAAATTTTTTGTAAATGTTTTTGGCTGTGGCAAGCAGGTCCTCCTTCACTTTTGAAATATTTCGCCGGAAGGGGGCGCTGCAATCACGATTTTTGTGCCATTTTCAATATTGTACCGAGCAAAAGTATATGAAGTTATGCATATATGAAGTTATGCACCGAATTTAACCAACTTTTTTTTGTAAGTGTATGACTATGGCTAGTTGGTCCTCCCTGAATTTGAAAAAAATCCGTCGGAAGGGGGCGCTACAATCGCGTTTTTTGTGCCATTTTCAATATTGTACCGACCAAAAGTACATGAAGTTATGCATCGAATTGAACGAAATTTTTTGTGTAAGTGTATATTTAGGGCTAGTTGGATCGCCCTGAATCTGAAAAAAATCCGCCGGAAGGAGGCGCTGCAATAGCGAATTTTATGCCATTTTCAATATTGCACCACATAAAAGTGTATGAAGTTAGTTCTAGAACTGAAGTAAATTTTTTGTATATAATTATTTCTTGGTAAGGCAAGTAGGTCCTCCCTGAATTTGAAAAAAAAAATCTGCCTATCATTCTATTGTCCATCGGCTCGTGCAGACGTAAATTCGTTTTTACTCCGATTAATTGATTGAAGCAGAAATTTAAGATGAAAATCAAAGTTGGTATGGTATTGAATTAAAATTATTAAAGCATTAAAATGAGTAATTATTTTTTTTAATATTAAAATGTACGTATGAGATAGAAGAAAGTTTTGGGATTGGCACATCCAACTAGTTTAAAAAGTAATTTGAATGTAATTAATAATGAAATCAAAAGTATAATGAATGCTTACTATATGCTAAAGTACTAAAATAAGTAATAAACTAAAATAATAAAAATTTAGATAGTTTTTGAAATGATAAAAGTACTAAAAGCAAAGGTCAAATTAATGAGGAGTAATGTACAATTAAATATTCATTATAAAGATGAAACGTGTTTTTCCTAAATTATTCAATAAAAACTTGCCTCATAAATGTACATTACTAATTTACATCAAGATCATAAAATAATGAAGTTTTATTTCAGGTTTAGCCAGATTTAACAACTAAAAAAGCTTGATTAATACATAAATATATTTGGTAATATTGTGATTAGAAATGATATCAGCAATATATTTATTTTTTCAGAAATAAATTATTCTTTCTTTATGAAAAAACATGAATTCAATAACCTTAAAAAAATTACAAATTAAAAAATATATAGAATTGATAAAAATCTAAAAAAGTCAAATTTTGCACCTACATCTGAATTGAATGTTTCATTGTTTACATCCGTAAAATATGTGCGGATTTTAGAGAGTTGCGGATTTTAGGAGTGTGGATTTAAGGGAGTCTACTGTATATCTAATTGATATTTTGACCAAACTTTTATCTTGTAATGTGATAATGTTGAATAAAAAATGCACACAATTCTTCAATTCAATTTTAAACTTCAAATGCTTTTTCATAAACAAGATAATATTAAAATAACTAAATATATTTTTATTTGTAAAATTTCTTTTTGTGCTTAGTAAAATTTTAATATTTATTCTATTTTTAAAAAGACTTTGCTGCGTTAAAAAGTTTTAATATTAACAAGAGATTTATTAATTTGTTTAGAATGTTTTCATATGTTTTTAGTAATTACACTTACATATGCTACTTTGAAATTATAGATTAGAACTTATTGGCAGTCCTGAATTTTATATTTCTTAAATATTAAATATTTCATTCCACAGTTCATTCTGATGCATTTTTTTTTCTTATTACAGATGATGATGATCCTAAAAGAAGTGTTGATTTAGACAATTGTATCTTATCAGAACAACCATGCAAGAAACAGAAAAAAGCTTCTGCAGCAACAAGATACAAAACAACAACAGTTTCATTGTCTAAAGATTCTGATGTGGTTTGCACTTCAACAGTATATGCTCAAGCTATTGATGAACAAATTGCGCGTTACTTTTTTGCTACAAATACACCATTTAATCATGTTATTCATCCTGAATTTATAAAACTTTGTAGTTTGCTTCGACCTGGCTATACGCCTCCTTCGGAAAGAAGATTAGCAGGGGAACTTTTGGATGATTTACACAAAAAAGTAGTTGAAGAATCAAAGGAAATTCTCTCTGGAGAAACTGTAACTATGAGTCTTGATGGCTGGAGTAATATCCACAACGAGTCACTTATTTGCACCTCAGTGATCACAACATCTGGTGATACTTTCCTAACTTCGACTATAGATTCATCAGAACATTCACATACTGCAGAATATTTATGTGATGTGGCAAAACAATCTTTCTTGGATTGTAAAGAAAAATTTGCTCTAGATGTTCGCAGTTTTGTTACAGATAATACTGGAAATGTTAAAAAAATGAGAGAAGAGCTTGCTAAGTCTGAAGATTTTGATATTATTTACTATGGTTGTTCTGCTCACATATTAAATCTTCTTGCCAAAGACATAGAATTTCCAAATATAAGTAAAAATGTCATCAAGATAATTAAATATTTTAAATATACTCATTTGCCAACTGCTTTGTGTAAGAAAAATGGTGGAAAACTGCTAGTAATACCTCAAGCTGTAAGGTGGAACACAATGTTCGATACACTGAAGTCTTTTTTAGATAACAGAGGAAAACTGGTGCAAGTCTGTCAGGATCACAAACTTGAAATTGATAAAGAAATTTTCAATTTAGTGAATGATGTCAACTTAATGGTTAATTGCACAGATTACATAAATATTTTAACACTTATTGCAGATGCATTAGATGAAATGCAAAAAGATGACACTAAGATTGCACAATGTGTAGAAATTTGGTGCAAATTAAAGGAACAATTGGAAACATCTGGAAAGGATATCAAGAAAAAATTATTAGCAAGAGAAGAAATGGCATTGTCACCAGCACATTTAGCTGCTAATATGTTGGACCACAGATACTGTGGGAAAAAATTAACTGAAGATCAAAAGCATAGTGCTTTTAATTTCTTGCGTTCAGTAGACAAAGAACTTTTGCCCCTGGCAATGACATTTTTAGCAAAGAAATCTCCTTTTCCAAGTTTTATGTTTGAAACTGAATATATAAAGGTTGAACCAATAATTTGGTGGGACAATATTAAATTGGAGCATCCCATAAAAGAAAAAATGTCCAACTTAACTAATCAGTTGTTTACAGCTTCTCCTTCAACAGCTGGATTAGAAAGAATCTTTTCCAGTTTCGGTTTAGTTCAGTCTAAACTCCGGAATAGGTTAGGGAATGAAAAAGCTGACAAGCTTACATTCATGTTTAAATTCTTCAATAGAAAAAAATAATTTATTTTTTATTTATTATTATTATTATTATTTTGTATCTTGAAACTTGTTCTTTAAAAATAAATTTTTTTAAAACTTGAAACTGAATTCTGTATTTTGTGTTTTGATGAGTGAAAAGGTAATTTGTTGAACATCACAAAAAATTGTTTGTCTTCATTTATTTAATCATCAAATTTACAAAGGAAAAAAAAAAGATTTAGAATATTGGTTTATGTTTTCATGTTAACTGTAATATGATTAAAATTTTAATTTATATTAAATCAAAAAATATTTGTAATCAATAAGCTGAAAATTTTGAAAATATCGGATATATATCGAAAATATCAGATATATATCAAAATATCGGATATTTTCGATATTTTCGAAAATATCATGATATTTACGAACCCTGGATAGGATACAGTTTGTTATCATCATTATCATTACTACCATCGGTAACAATGGAGAAGGGGTGATTTTTCATGAAGTTAACAATTTCGGACTGCGTCAACTCCGCCATATCCTGTATGATTGCTGATGTTTTAGTCCGCGCACACCCATATTTTTTCGCGATCTTAGAATCCGGAAACATTGCTCGGAATAACTCACCAGCATAGTCAGTGCTAGCGATAGGTATGTTATGTTCAAAAACAAAACGTGTGAAGAGCATTTATGCTTTTATTATAGCATTTTCATCACTATTTTCAGGAAAAAATTTAGTGAGTGGTTTATATTTTTTCCTAGCTCCGTTTTGCTCGTGCTTGTTTGATTCCACGTGACGACGAACATCATCCCAACCACCGTGCTGTATCATGAAATCACAGGAGCAAACCGTGCAAAATGCATAATGTTCAGATTCTACCGAGTTCTGTATACATGACCACTCCTTCGTATATTCAACACGATATCTTTGCATAACTTTTGCTTTCTTTGGATTCGGGGTCATAGTTAAAATTCTACGATCAGTGACAAAACTTAATCAAAATTCAACGATTCAACCGTGCATCAACTATCATAACAACCGATGCGCACGTGCGCTACAGCTACTGCTAATTTAGAAAAGCTAATTTTGAACTGTCTCGATCAGCGTTGCACTTGGTTTTCTATCTTTTGCGTTCCTCCCTCGGATAAACAGCGTCATAAGCCACGCCTTCTGCTGTTAGCTTTGCCCAATAAACTGTTAGCTCACTATCTGCGCCAAGTACTTGAATAAAGATAGTGTTATTGTTCTTGCATTTTCATCATGTGTTTTCCAATGCAACGAATTTCTAGTTTTAACGCTTCGCTTACAACTTTAATTTGCTTTTTTGCCCGTAATACGCTATCGAAATAAACAATTGTTTCAATTTTTAAAATTATCACAATCTAAATTAATCACATTTTTTTCCTGAACTTTCTATCATTTCCGTAATTTTTATACACACGTCCGTAATTCCGTAATCTTAAGTTAAAATGTGGAGTAATTCCGCAAAATCCGTAATGGTTGGTAGTTCTGTATATATAATATAGTAGACTCCCTTAAATCTGCACAGCTTGGGACGAGAAGATGTGTGGATTTTAGAATTTTCTGGATTTCTGGTCATTGCTTTGTTTACATTTTTTAAACAGTAATTTGAGTGCAATTAATAGTGCAAATAGCAGTATAATGAATGCTTATAATATAATAAAATATTAAAATAAGTAATAAACTAAAATAATAAAAATTTAGATAATTTTTTAAATGATTAAAGTAGTAATAGCAAAGGTCGAGTCATCAGTAGTGTATGATTAAATGTATTTTTCCAAAATTATTCAACAAAACTTGCCTCATAAAAGTACATTACTAATTCACATCAATATCATAAAATAAGGATTTTTTTTTCAAGTTTAACCAGGCTTAATAACAAAAAATTTTGATTTATGCATAAATATATTTGGTAAGAAGATTGTGGATACCAGTAATATAATAAATTCCTGAATTTTTTCTGAAAAAAAAATATTTTTCCTGCATGAAAAAAACATAAATAGAGTATTTATTAAGAAAATTACAAATAAAAAAAATATCTGGAATTGATACAAAACCAAAAAAATGAAATTTTGTCCCAATATCTGAACTGAAAGTTTCATTGTTTACATCCATAAAATATGTGCGGATTTTAGTGAGTTGCAGATTTTAGGGAGTCTACTATATATATTATATATTAAGTAATTTGTCATCCATTAATATTTTTTTTAACTATTAAGAGGTTTTATATTGCTGTGCTACTTTTGTTTTATGTAATAAATCTTAAAAAATATTTAAATCTAGTGATTATTTATAATCATTTATCTGATGAAACTCGTCTGTTACACATAAAAAAGTGATAAAAGTAAATTGAAAACTATACAATGAAAAACTCTCTGCTATATCTTGTTAGGAAACTAGTTTTTTTTCTTTTTCCTGCCTTTGGACATTTCAAGAAAGAGACAAAAAATGACATTCTTTATTTTCAGTCAGTGGCCTATAGCCATTTTATCTTTTTGTTGTATTCCCCCCTCCCTCTTTAACCCTTTAACGATCATAGCATTTTCATTGCTAAGATGTCAAAATAAATGAATGACACCGGTAATAAAGAACAAATATATTTCTAAATAAGAAAACGTGATTTTTCACATGCAAAATAAAAGGGATACTTTTAGATAAAAATACCGGTGTCAGTGTTGCGTATCGGAATTAAAATTTTGTGGTTTCGTGGCGAAACCAATGAACGTTAAAGGGTTAAATACTCTTTTAAATTCTGAGATGATCATAAGACAGACAACAAAAAATATCCTTGTATTGCAACCTGCTTTCTAGTTGGTCAATGGAGAAGTAAGCCTACATGTTTTGTAAAATCTTTTGTATAAAACCAGGTAGAAAATTATAAACAAAAGGAAAACTGTAAAGCCTGGTTGTGTAAAAGGAAGCCCGACTTTATATTTTATATTATAAATTTCAAGCGAAAGAAAAATCCTTCCCTAATTCATATCTTGCAGAAGTGATTAGTAGTGTCAGTGTTTATAATTGGTTGAGAATGATCAAAAAAGCTTTTTTTGTTAATTTTTCATTATGCAGACTAATATTTAAAAAAAAGTCCACATTAAAACTCTTTGTAAACTAGTTTAATATTATGTTATGATAGAACAGTAACAATTAGATTGTGATGGAGGTATCACTGAATTATTTGAAATTGAACAGTATCCAGTTTTAAATATAACAAGGTAGAACCCGCCAAATTTTGACGAAAGAAAATGTTTAAGAACGAACTGTTTCATTGACTTATAATAAACCTATAAAATTACTTATAGTAAAAAATGCATTTTATATTGGTACGCCTAACTCAAAAACGAACCATATTTATCACCAAATTAACAAAATACTATTTCTATAAAACGCAGTTGTAGAAATTGTTAAAATCAAACTTTAATCGTATATGTAAGCAGTAAAAAATAATAAAGATGTGTTATTATGATAAAGTTATCAATTAAGGTTCTTATGCTAGTATTCTAAAATGAAAAAAGCAAAATATATTCAACTTTGACTCAATCATAGAATTTTTTTTTTTTCGTGAAATCTAAACCCGGCATCATTTTCACCATATCAAAATTTTATTCACATCTGTATTCACTTTTTCTAAAAAAATTGGCATTTTAATTTGATAATTTTAATTCAAAACTTGATGTCTTAATGCTATTAGCTGAAAGAGATATTAAACTGTTGATATTTTTTTTACGTGAAAATCAAATTTTGTAAATGAAATAAAAATTCGACGGGTTTTATAACAGTAGATATTTAAATTTCAATGTTTTTCCTTTTAATGAAAAAATGGCAACATAAAAATACAGCAATAATTTTTTTTCCCATTTTTCCTTTGCTTTTAATAAAAATTGAGTATTTCTGTTGCCACGATTAGAAAAAAGTATTAAAAGCTACAAAAAAATTAGTATTTCAAAAACAAATTAAGATATAGATTTCAAACAAATTTCATTTGAAAGTACATTTTTTTCCCCTACACGATGGTGTAAAAATTGAAAATGTACGACATTTAGAAGTTAAAATATTTGTAGTGGCAGAAATTGCAAACCGAAATTCGTTGAAAATTTTAAAGTGTTGCCATGAACAAAATGACGTATGCGTTACGTACAGATACGTTTGGCCTTTATAATATAGATGTTGCATTAATTTACAATACAATTGTTTATTTGAATTTCTAACATACATAAACATAAAAGCTTTACTCATTTAGAGCCTCCACAGTTCGATTAATCATTATGAATAATCATAAACATTATAAACATAAATAAATAATAAAGTTTTCTATTCATTTTTATAAAAATTAATACTCTTTCATAAAATGTATAATTATACTTATTTAACTTAAGATTTCAAAAGTAAATTTAGAATATTTATTTTTTAACTGGTTTTTAAATAAAAAAAAATTTCTATTTTTTTTTTCTTTGGAGGGGGGGGGGGGCGGAGGGAATTAAATGGACAGTATATTTAGCAAAAACTGATTTTTGATGGGATGTTTTTAACAACATTTTTCCATGTTATTTTTCCACCTATAGCATAGACATACCTGATCACAGTTTTTTGAAGAAAATGGAAATAGAAATCTTAAACTTGAATTCCAAACCATTTAAATGTGTGCATTTCAAAAAAAATATTGAATTGTGTTGTTGATGATGAATTGAAATGTTGTTGCAAAGACTGTCTTAAATGTTAGTTAAATCTGAATTTATCTCTGAATTATCAACTCTGTGCATAAAAAAGGCATCACTGCTTCTAAATAGAGATTACACATTCCTAATGGCTATATCAGCAGATCAAGAATTGATCTAGTTTCTCTTTAATGCTGGATTTGTCTTATTTCATTTCTTTGTTATTTGATGGGCTGCATTTATATAAGAGATTTAATTCCATTTAACACAAAATGATTCATCTATTTAAATAAACAAAAAGTTTACTTTCAGTTAATAATTGACTCCCACTTTCATTTCATTCATGTGACTGAAAATAAGGTTTTGTGTAGTTTTCAGATATCCGAAACATTCGTTTGTTGTGAAAGAGAAATGCAATTAGATTGCATTGTAAAATTGTTTGTTTTTTGTAAAAATTTCTGTACTTGCATATTACACGGTCCATGCTCTATTCATTGTGCACATAATGCTATAAGAAATAGGTACTTTCTGGTTAGATGATTGCCAGTGTTATATAATATATACATTTATATATATGTATAGATATATATAAATACGTGTATGTGTACATTTCTAAAATCCGCACATAATTTATGGATGTAAACAATGAAATATTCAGTTCAGATATAGGGACAAAATTTGGATTTTTTAGTTTTATATGAATTCCATGTGGTATATTTTAATTTGTAATTTTTGTTAATATAACTGAATTCATGCTTTATTATGAAGAAAGAATAAATTTATTTCTGAAAAAATTCGAGATATTGTTGATACATTGGTAATCACAATCTCATTACCAAATATATTTATGTAATAAACAAGCATTTTTGGTTATTAAGTCTGGCCAAATCTAAAATAAAACTTCCCTACTTTATAATTTTGATGTAACATAGTAATATACCTATATAAGGCAATAGAGTAAGGAATAATTAAAAAAAAATACATTTCATTTTTATGATGAATTTTAATTATACATTATTGATGATTAACTTGATCTTTGCTTTTAATACTTTAATCATTTAAAAAATTATCTAAATTTTCATTATTTTAGTTTATTACTTATTTTAATATTTTATTACATTGTAAGCATTTATTGTAGTTTATGTTGCATTATTGATTGCATTCAAATTATTTTTGAATAATGTACATATAGCAATGACCAGAAGTCTGCAAAATTCTAAAATCCCCACAACATCTGGTCCCAAGTTGTGCAGATTTGAGGAAGTCAACTGTATATGTTTATATATATATACATATATGTATGTGTATGTGTACATATACACATATATGTATTAATATATACATTATGTATGTATATTTGATATAATGTGTTTATTTTACGACACACATTCTTTGTCTGTACGTCATCATTTTTTCCCTGTTTTATGTTTTATATATGATTTAATTGAATTATTATTGATTAATTTAATAAAATTATGATACTTTTTCACAATAGGAAACTTGGTATTTTTTGAAAGATGTTCGTGAAATTCAGCTTCAGAAATTGAGATTTGTTGCCAATTTATAAAACAGGTAAACAAATTTAATCAATTTTACGATTGTTTATATTATTATATTTGTAATTAAACATGGTATATATACAGTGAAAGTTCTATAATCTGCACAAGTTGGGACCAAAGATTGTGCAGATTATGAAATATTGTGGATTAGAGAGTATTATAGATTATACATCATTTTATTATTCTTAGACAGCATTTTAGTCCTATAACCAGTATAATATGGAAAGATAAATAGATTATTAGATTTATTTCATATCTCAAAAAATGTCTTTTTAAAGTTATTTTATTAAAAAATTTAATATATATGTGCATTTAAATAAAAAATAATCATATATGTGACGATTTCAGGAGAACTCGAATTATTTCCACTGGTTAAAAAGAAACACGCAGTCATGGCAAGCGAGGGAAAAAACAAAAAATAATAAATAAATGTAGAAGATCCAATAATTAGTCATGGGCTGCTGTAAATTCATTTATTAAATTCGTGATAATGAGGAAGGAAAAGCTCCTTTTTGCAAAAATTCCATCATTATTTCAGCGAGCTGTCCTCATCGAAGAAGCAATCCAAGAAATCTTCAGAAGAATCTTCCTTTCATCTCGAGACTTCCCCCTTTTAAACTAAAAAGCAAGTTCTGGAACATTCTGTAATCTCTAACAATCATTATTTTATGTAAACAGAATTCTTGTCCAGCTACGAGATTATTTTAAACAGACGATAAATTTATTTTTAAAAAAAATATTATTTAACTCAGATATTATTTGACTCAGAATTTTAAATATCTTAGGCAGACGATTTTTATACATGATTAATTTTAAGAGAAAAAGAAAAGAAATGAATTTATTAATATGCAAATTATCGTTGACGGCGGAAAAATAAATAAATAGATAAAATAAAATAATGATATTTTTTAAAGGTATGGGTTTGGAATAAATTTAATAAGACTTTCTTAAAAAGGGTTGATGAAAACATAGAAGAAATCAGTTTTATTTGGAATATTAAGAAATAAAGTTTTAATTAAGAATATTTTTAATTTAGAGCCATCTTTTTAAATTTACGCATACTGGATTAATGTTTTTTAAGGCAAATTAAGAATTTATATCGTCTGCATAAGGATTAACAAATTAGATTTAGAAACAAGATTTTAATTTAATAATTTGAAGTAAGTACGAAATATTATTATAAGAAAATTAAGATAGTATAAAGGTTAGTTTTGGCGAAAAAATTTTAAATTTGTAATATTATCCCCCCTACCCAAGACTTTGTATGAAATTGGTAGTTAAATAAAACTACAAGTTCAGACAACAGAAATATAATAATTTAGAAAAGTTAAATTTTGGAATAAAACTGTCAAACTCAGGAAGCCAAGAGATGGAAGAAAAGAAAATTAACGCAATATAAAAAATATTAGCGATTAAAATAAAATAGTTAACAGAAAATAATTCTGAATTGAATTTAGGTAGGAGCATTTCCCTGAAAGAAATACAATAATGTTACAACATCACTTACCATTTGTAAGTGCATAGGAGATAATACATATAATAACAGTAAATAAGTTATGAATATTAATAAGCAAGAGATAAAAATATAATAAAAACAATAAAAATTCGTTCTCATGGAAGTTTAAATAATTACAATGACTTAATGCATAGTTTATTTTAAATAAGTCCTTTAAATGAAAAAAGTCTTTCAAGAATATATAAAAGAGTCTTTTTCAATGTCCAGTGAATACAGTCTCTTTAATTAAAATCTTCAAACCTAGTTTAATCTTTGGTTTTAATGTTATGTTGGATCCAACATCTTTCAGTAATATATCAATTTTTCAATAATAAATAGCATCACTCTCAATATCAATAATAAATAATATAGAAAAATTTAAATAATAACAATAACAACAATAATAAGTAATAGTATAATAAGACTCCATATCCTAATATTTTTCAATAAGAGTATAATTAATACTAAACTTCATTATAGAAATCATAATAATAATAATAATAGTAAAACAAGAGTATAATCAAAAGAAAATATCACTATTTGTTTATTATTGATAGGGAAAATATTGGTTGAGGATAAAAATAATTACATAGCAACTAAATAATTTTCTTATCTTCTAATAGCATAAGAAAGTATTTTTTGCTAGCCGAAAGCATAAATAAAAAAAATCATAATAATTCCAAAATCCAAATAAAATTAAATCTAACTATTTAGAAAATGGACTCTCAACCAGTATTTCCTTACAATAATTCCTCTCTGATACTCTTTTACAAAATTGTCAAATTTGGTTATAAGTTTTCAATGCCAAATGTAGAATAATGTTTTATCCACACATGGTTTATAAACTTTAATAATAAAATACAATAGGAATGAAAGTTGTCATTCTTAATTGAGAAATGGAAATAAAAATACTTTGCTTTTTGAAAAACTTTTAATCTGTAGTTTTCACAATCACTGAAAATCACATATTATGTTATAGGTTTGAGTAGAATCATTAGATTTTATAACTGTTATAACATAAATATCTGCTGAATAAATAGAATAATATTAATGTCAAATACATGAGTAAATATAATTAGACTTAAACACCCTTAAAATTAATTTATCAATATCAATTTGAAAGCTTTTACAATCAAAGTGTTCACCTTATGCCTGCATAAGGTGTCCAATTTAACCCCAAAAACTCCCAAAAACAAGTAATATTCTTGTAGGCCTCCAAGAACATACCTGCTGATGTTGAAAATTATGGGTTTTTTATGGTAAATGGTTTTAATGGTTTAATGGTTTAATGGTATTTGGTAAATGGTTATGGTACAAGTTTTTTTATGGTATTTTTTTATGGTTGTTTATGGTAAATTTAATCTATTGTCTTGACTTTAGTTTGATCTAGTGATTGTATCTGAGGTTTTGTTTGTTTTTTGGGTTGCTCATGAAACAGTTTAAAATCTTCGGGTGAAAAATAGGGTCTTAATTTAGAAACATGCACAATAACGGAATTCTGTCCTGTCTCATAATTAAATTTATCTATTTCATAAGTTACATCAGAAAGTTTATTTATAATTTTATATGGTCCAGAGAAAGTAGGTTCTAATTTTCGAGTGTTAGGGTATTTAAATTCTTCATAAATTACAGAGTCTTGTATTTTTAATGGGCATTCGACAAAATGTCGATCATAGAGTCTTTTACTTTTAAGGTGAAATTCCTGAGTTCGCGCTTTCGCAATTTTGAGGGCTTTGTCTACTGGGGTTGTATACATTTTAACTGCCTCACACAAAACCATTACCCCCCATTTTAAAAATCTGAATCAAAATTATCGTGAAAATTATAACTATATTTAGCTGCTAACTTTAACCAGAAATTTTATCTAATAAAAATAGAAATTGTAAATATCATAGTTATACCTTAAATTGTGATCAACTTTTTAATTCTATTATTTTATAAATCATAAACAGATTCAAAAATTTTAATTATAGGTAATTCCTTACTTAAAACCAGAAAATTTACTAAAAAAAAATTAATCACATTTATCAGTCAAAATTCTAGCAGCAGCCTTGCACAGTTCCATATTCTTACTGAATTTAAATAAATTATAAGAATCCGGGAACCAAAGCTCACTGTCACTAGAAATTCTAACAAATAAAGGAAAAAACATAAATGTTAATTTAATTTTCAGCTCAAATGTTTAGTTGTAGGAACATTATCATGAAAATACTGTATTCTGAGAATAGTTCTTGATAACAAACAATATCAATAAATTAGAAAATGTACCTTTTAAAAAATAACTTGAGCTTCTGAGTTCTTTTATACTTCATTATTATTACGAACTTATCTTTAAACGTGCATAAAAATATCATAATAATCTTAATAAGTAACAGTAAATATCTTAAGAACATCATACTCCTCAATTAAATTTTTAAGAACAAACATGTTTTCACTCCAACAAGTAATAATAATAATAGTAATAATAATAATAAGACTCATAACTAGATAAAAAGATAAATAAATAAGGCTCACAGAAAAATAAACAAACAAATAAATAAACCTTACAAACAAAGAACTATCTACACAAATATAGTAAAAAGGATACACATAATAATTAAATACATCTAAAAATAACTCACGGATAAGGAGAAATTTTCAAGCTGATCCTAGGGGAGACAGGAATAACGAAAATTATGAAAGTAAGTAGTAATCTGCGATCAGTTGTCTCTAAAAGTTTTTTTTTTTTCTCTTGTCTTGACCATGATTATCTTGAGTCATCAGTTACACATAAACAGCAAAAAGGTGGAATATCAGGCCTCAGGAATTCACGAGATATTTAGAAGAAATCTTTCAAACCACTCGGCCAGAAAGCTGTTTAACATTAAAATCTCCTCTGTTACATTCACTCGAGGAATCAAAAGATAATGGCAATTCTTGCTTAATAACACTTTCAACCATGGCGGGAAAATTTTTCGGCGATTCATATTTTTGTCATCACTTCGTTTCAGTAGATTCATTAGATTCATTTACATAGCATTTTACTTCTTCAGTAGATTCATTTCAAAATCCGAAACAGGCACTAGCACAGGCATTACCTATCCTGTGCGACTTTTCGATTAGTTGTGACGATTTCAGGAGAACTCGAATTATTTCCACTGGTTAAAAAGAAACACGCAGTCATGGCAAGCGAGGGAAAAAACAAAAAATAATAAATAAATGTAGAAGATATCCAATAATTAGTCATGGGCTGCTGTAAATTCATTTATTAAATTCGTGATAATGAGGAAGGAAAAGCTCCTTTTTGCAAAAATTCCATCATTATTTCAGCGAGCTGTCCTCATCGAAGAAGCATTCCCCCTTTTAAACTAAAAAGCAAGTTCTGGAACATTCTGTAATCTCTAACCATCATTATTTTATGTAAACAGAATTCTTGTCCAGCTACGAGATTATTTTAAACAGACGATAAATTTATTTAAAAAAAAAATATTATTTAACCAATTTATAATTGACTCAGAATTTTAAATATCTTAGGCAGACGATTTTTATACATGATTAATTTTAAGAGAAAAAGAAAAGAAATGAATTTATTAATATGCAAATTATCGTTGACGGCGGAAAAATAAATAAATAGATAAAATAAAATAATGATATTTTTTAAAGGTATGGGTTTGGAATAAATTTAATAAGACTTTCTTAAAAAGGGTTGATGAAAACATAGAAGAAATCAGTTTTATTTGGAATATTAAGAAATAAAGTTTTAATTAAGAATATTTTTAATTTAGAGCCATCTTTTTAAATTTACGCATACTGGATTAATGTTTTTTAAGGCAAATTAAGAATTTATATCGTCTGCATAAGGATTAACAAATTAGATTTAGAAACAAGATTTTAATTTAATAATTTGAAGTAAGTACGAAATATTATTATAAGAAAATTAAGATAGTATAAAGGTTAGTTTTGGCGAAAAAATTTTAAATTTGTAATATATATGTTCCGTAATACAGCTTATTTTTAACTGTTAATAAAATAAAAGAGTTAAATTAAAAAAAAATGTAGATGTTTTACTATGATTTTTTTTTCAATTTTTTTTATTATTTGTTTTAAAAAATCATTTTTGGATCACAAATTTGTAAACTTTTTAAAGTGTTTATTTCACTGTTTATATTCGTAAAGTAGCGCAGATTATAGAAAATTGCGGATTATCGATCTTTGACTGTATTTATGTATGCATATTATTGTTTTTATATACAGTAGACCCTTAAATCCACATAGTTTGGAACCAGAAGTTGTGTTGAGTTTTGTGGATCACTATTTTGTTTATTTTTTCGTACTACTTGACTATTTTATTGACCAAAATGCTATTGCCAGTCCTTAACATTAAATGCCAGTAATGGATGATCTTAACTTGACATTAAAAACAAGACACATTATGTTTGTTACACCATCAAGTATTTTTTAATTCCATTTTTTATTTGTATTTTTACTAATGTTTTACTAATTTATTTGTTCTTCCTTTATTTAAAAGAAAAAGTTATGCCAATTTGTATAATTTGGTAAAATTGATCTGTTTGATAATCAAGTAGTGCCCATTTTTTAGCTGTAATTTGAAATATAATAATTTATTCAAAATTATAATAAATGCTTATAGCAAGGTAAAATTATTAAATAAAATTACAAAGTAATGACTTAAACTAATAAACATTAAGAAAATTATATATTTTTTAATATTAATTATGAAAGTTAAGTACAATATTAATAATGCATACCAATCATGAAAGGAATTTTTCTGAAGATTTCTTCCATGAAACTTGCCTCATAAAAAGTATACTAATAATTTACATCAAATTCTTAAAGTATGTAACAGAGTTATATTTCAAGTTTTCCCATATTTAATAATCAAAAAGGGTACTTTTTGGTTAGCTGGGTGCCAGTATTATATATACATAACTCTACATATTTATGTACAGATATAAACATATATACATGTACACAAATATAGATATAACGCATATATATAAATATATGCATGTGTATATAACTCAGCTAATCAAAAAGATTAAAATAATAAGCTATTTAAACAAGATTATTGCATAAATGTGTTTGGTAAAAAGATTGTGATTGCGACTAACTCTATTTGAATTTGTTTAAAAAATGAATCGATATTTCTTTCAGAAGAAAATAACTTGCAGGTCAAAATTCATGCTTGTACCTGCAATAAAAATATGCTAGGTATTGCTATGTCTGCTAGATTTCCATACTATTATATGTTAGCTAGCATCACATGCTATATCGCTAGCTTGCACAACAAAAGCATGAAAAGCTATATGCAAGCATTTCATGCTTATTTCCAGCAAAGTGGGCCAATACACACCATGAATTGTTGGAAATTCTGCTGGAACCAGCAAATATGTAATGCTAGTTATTGCTATTTTACTTGTTGGGTTATAGCACTTGGTGCTTGTCCAGCAAACAAATACCAGCATGAATTTCGGCTTTGGGCTGTTTCAATCTTATTAACCAGAATTCTGTATTAAAATGTGTACACAATGAAAAATAAATGTAAAAAATCTAGAATATTTAACAGTACCATCTTAAATGTAAGTTTCGTTGTTTACAGCTGAAAGAATGTGCAGGTTTTAGGCATTCACAGATTTTAGAGTGCCTGTTTAACTCATTATATCTATATATGAGAACAAATAGATAAATGGCTCGTTTATATAAAATAAACTATTTAGCAAAAACAATAAGTTGCTGTCCAACTTACACTTTATTCTAAATGTACAACTTGATGAAAAAATTAAAATTCAAAAAAATAAAAGTTATACTCCATGTGTCGTTTTCTCTTTAAAACCATTCTCAGGAGCTAATTTTCTAAAATGTAAGTCAAAAAAATATTATTTACATGTTACATATTCAAAGACATAATTCACACTGAAAGATGTAACAGAAATTAAAAAAAAAAGCATTTAAAATAAATTCATTGGTGCCCTCTCTTAACCAAAAATGAACTAAAATTACTGCAAATTTAAATATTTTCAAGGATTGTCTTTTATAGTATGTATAGAATAGTATATCTAAAATTTGAACGAAATCTGATAATTCTTCATGAAAAGCCCATTTACCCAAATTAAGGGAGGAGAATAGCCTAAACTTCCTCCGCATCCTTTTTTCTTATCCAATGAGCTTCTAAATCTAATCAGGAAAGCGTCTTATTTGAATAAACCTATATCCAAAATTTGATTTAAGTTGGGTATATCTATCAAGAATAATCGCTTTCCACATACAAACAGAACCTGTGAGTACATTAGCTCTTAGCTTTTGATAGCCTGATGAGGTAAAACCATGTAAAATAACGTATGCTCAGGATAAACTAGATCAACCTAGACAAAACTAGAAATTTGCCGCCGAAGTGGTCTTTGGTTTATAAAATCACGCCAAATTTAATTGACCTACGGTAAGCTAGTTCAGATCAATGAATAGCAAGCTAAACTAGTTTATCCTATGAGTGTTAGGACAAACTAGTTTGGCTAAGTAAAAAACTAATTTATTCTATGGGCATTGGAATAGGCTAGTTTGGCTTAGGAAAATCTAGTTTATCCTATAGGGATTAGGATATACTAGTTTGCTCTAGGAAAAACTATTTATCTTATGGCATTTGGGTAAACTAATTTGGCCTATTAAAAAACTAGTTCATCCAATGCGTATTAGGATATACTAGTTTGGCCTAATATTGGGTTTAGCCAGTAGCATATATATTTCTTAATTTTACTGATAAAAGTATTATGAAACTGCAATGAAGAAACAGTAATCAACTATTTTTTTAGTTGCATAAATTTTCTCAAAAGGGTTATCAACTGTATGTTGCATTTTACTGGCTGTTAAGGTTTTCTAGAAAATCAAAATTTCTATTTAATAGATGCATGCAAACTGTTAAAAAATTTGCGAATTTTGCAAGAACTTGTTCAATAGTTCAGTAATTACTTTAAAAAGAGTTTTAAAAGTTCCAATCTCAAATCCACAAATTTTAAGAGTTTTAGTGTACATCACAAAATTGGTTGGATCAAAAATGCTATTGATATCAAAAGTGGAATCTCCTCTCCTCCTAAGAGATTCCTCTTTTGAAATTAATATCATCTTTGTCAAGTGCCAACCCCCCCCCCCTCCCTTTCCCCATAAAGTGAAAATATTATATATGTAAGAGTCCCCTATCTCATAAACTACTGATAAAGAAGTAGATGGAACACGCCAAACAAAGAAACAGACAGACAAACAAACCAACAAACCGATAATGTTGTGTATGTACAGCATCCCTATCTCATAAACACCAGAGAAAGATGTAGGTGGAACAAAGTCAACATTTCGACATATGTATCTACAATCGAGTCAAATCCATATGTCTTAGAATATATAAAATGATAATTTAATGAATGAATTTCGTGCAGTTTAAAGAAATGAAATTTATAAAATCGGCTACTTAATTCAGTGTTAAAATTTAGTGCAGTTTATTTAAAAATGTCTTGTTTATTATATTTTTCTTTCTGTTTTCAGATTCAAAGGTGGATAAAAAATTTTCAACTGAAGTTCAATAAGTCATTTCTTTGGATGAAAATGGCAACAATTTGATAAATATTGATTCTTTGAAAAAGTTTGTTATCATCTGAAACAAAACTTTTTCAGATGCAAAAATGTCATCGATTGCAGAAAAAAATTCTTGCTCCAGTGAACAGCACATTATTCCTCGAAATGGGGATAAAGAAAGACATTCCTCAACTAATAAAGGAGAAAAAGTGTTTATTTGTGAAGTTTGTTCTAAAATATTTTCAAGGAAGAGTCATCTCAGAACCCATCTCTTGATACATACAGGAGAAAAATCTTTTATTTGTGAAATATGCTTTAAAGGATTTTCTAGAAAAAGCACTTTGAGAAAACATATTTTGTCTCATACAGGAGAAAAACGTTTTGCTTGTGAAGTATGTTCCAAGAGATTTTCTCTGAGTAGTAATCTAAGAAGGCATCTCTTGATTCATACAGGTGAAAAGCCTTTTGCATGTGAAATATGTAACAAAGGATTTTCTCAAAATTATGAACTAAGAACCCATCTTTTGATTCATACAGGTGGTAAGCCTTTTGTTTGTGAAATATGTTCCAAAAGTTTTTCGAGCAATAGTCATCTAAGAAAACATCTCTTGACTCATACAGGCGAAAAGCCTTTTGTTTGTGAAGTATGTTCTAAAGGTTTTTCTCAGAATAGTAATCTAAGAAGACATCTTTTGACGCATACAGTTGAAAAACCTTTTGTTTGTGAAATATGTTCCAAAGGATTTTCACAAAATGGTAAACTAAGAAGACATTTGTTGATACACAAATTAGAAAAACCTTTTGTTTCTGAAGTATCTTCCAAAGTTTTTTCTGAGAATAGTAATCTAAGAAAGCATCTCTTGACTCATACAGGAGAAAAACCTTTTATTTGTGAAATATGCTTTAAAAGATTTTCTGATAAAAGTATTTTGAAAAAACATATTTCTTCTCACACAGGAGAAAAACCTTTTGTTTGTGAAGCATGTTCCAAGAGATTTTCTCGGAATAGTATTCTAAGAAGGCATCTCTTGACACATACAGGATGAAATCCTTGTGTTTCTGCAATAGGTTACAAAGGATTTTCTAGACATTGTCAACCAGAAAGACATCTTGGGATTGATACACGAAAAAACTTGTTGTTTGTGCAACATGTTTTCCAAAGGATTATTTGTTAACCATTATTTAAAATACATAGTCTTATATTAAATAGAAAAACTCTAAATTTATTTTTAAGTTGAGTATGAACTCTGTATATATCGTTACATTTACTGTTATTGCATCTATTCTGATATAGCATTTAGTAATACAATTGAAAAAATTATAGAATTTTTCCGTAATTGTCACAGTTGTCATTTTTTGAAAAAAGAAAATAACTCCAGACCATTTCTTTCATTTTCAGAACTTTTTGAAGTTTTAATTTTATTTTTTGTTTTTCTTCTGTAAAATATCTTTCACTAAAAATAAAACTTAATCTGACCTGAAAAGGATAAATTGTACCTCAATATGTTATGCAGAAGGAAAGGTTTTACTGAAATAGACACTTTTAGAAATAGAAGAGAAAAACGGTAAAAATATTTTTAAATAAAATTTATTTGTTAAATTTTCTTAAAAGGATTCCGATGAAGCATGTCTCACTATCATGCATTTTTTGCAACCTTCATGAGCTAAGGATTTTTGTATAATTATATAAATAATTAACTGAATATCTACTCGGCATGTTTACTCAATTCAAAAATAATAGTTTTATAAGCTAATAAGGAATGCAGTTTTTTCCTAAGGTCTTGCTTTTTTGTTTGTGTCCTACATCATCAAAACAACAAAAATGACACGCCAACATTGCTTTCTATCATCTCTATAATAATAGCCTAATCATGTGACTATCAACAATAATTCTGGGCTGACCTCTTCGTTTTTTTCTATATCAGTTGGACTATTTTGAATTATTGCCAAGCGAAGAGTGGCCACCAAATACCACTCCATTGCTATAATTTCATTTGCATTATAATAGTCCAAACCATGTGACTTTAGTATACATCTTCGATTTTCATATGCAAAACTTCCTTTTGATTAAAAAATCGAAATTATTTTTTTTTTTAATAAAACTACAAAAAAGTTCCTAAGATCGTAAGGAAATCTTGGTACTTTTATATTAGACATGCATATGTCTTGCTAATAGCATTTTTAAACTTACTAGATAATATTTTTTTATTTTTCGCAGAGTAAATTAAAACAATGTTTTGATGTAAAATTAATTGCCACAGTTTACAGTATTATTTATTTTGTTTCTTGTTTCTTTCAAAAAATAATCAAAAGTCAGGGATTTTAAATACAGTAGACTCCCTCAAATCCACACAGCTTGGGACCAGAGGTTTTGCGGATTTTAGAAATTTGCAGATAGTCATTACTTTGTTTACATTTTTTAAACGGTCATTTGAATGTAATTAATGATGCAATTGAAACTATAATGAAACCTTATAAGAGTAAAATATAATATTAAAATAAGTAATAAAATAACAAAAACTTAGGTAATTTTTAATATAATTAAAATCTTAAAAAGTGAAGGTCAAATTAATTATCAATAATGTACAATTAAAAAGTAATTATAAAGATAAAATGTATTTTTCATAAATTATTAAGTGCAACTTGCCTCATAACATCTGTAAATTATGTGTGGATGTTAAAGAGTTGCAGATTTTAGGATTGCGAATTTGAGGGAGTCTACTGTAATTCAATTTTAAATGTAAGTCTTACTTTTTTAAAAATCAGTGGAAGGATAACGCTTATAAAATTACTGTAATATGATAAAATATGACAGGAATAGTGCTTGGTGATTTATCCCCTGCGCCTGTCTACCATAAAAATATCATGATATCCCATTGACCAATTTTGCCAAATTATATAAATCGCCAAACTGCTTACCATATTACACAAATTGACATATTTTTTTATATGAACAACTGCAGAAAAATTTATTAACAAAATATTTATAAAAATACAAATAAAACATTAACTTAAAATATCACTTGATGACGCAAAAGATGAAGTGAATGTTACATTTACAATAAGCCATTATTGGCATTTAATCTTACTGTTTGGCAATAGTTTTTTGGTTGACAAAGTAAGCAAGTCGTACCAAATACTGAGCTCTTGATTTCTCACTCAGAATCTTCTGATTTGGCAAAGGATTGAGGAAGTAAAATGTAAATTATATTTGAAATAAAAGTAGCGTGATGCAGTGCTTAGCATGCATTTAAAGAAGAGCAAAGCAGGATAGTCATATATCATAATGTGGCCAAATCTTGTGTGTTTGCAAATTTTATCTAAAAAACTTATCGGATATTTTTGACTTAATTTTATGTCCTATTATTTTGAGGTACGAGAAATCATTGGGATAGGTTACATGGTTGGGAAAATTCGATGAGTGGGTCATTGTATTTTAATGGAAATGATGACTGTAACAGTTATTAAGTTTTTGAAGAGTTAGCAGCCATTAAAAATGGAAAGCTGGCAAAATTTCATCAGATTTGGAAGGAAAATAGATTTCCAAGATTATCAATACCAATAATGCTTGGCATTAAATGAAACAGCATCATCAAATTCATCACCAATATACTATAGTTAATCTACCGAAAATATATAACTTTATTGAATTAAACTCAAAACTAATTTTTGACCGAGTTACGTCCTGTCTTTCTTGCCTTTATGTTATGATACAAGCAAATGTTTGTGCATGTATGCAATTTTTTTTCCAAAAAATAACGCATTATTTTGGCTAAATTTTGTAAATTGAAAGAAATATTTTTCAATTGTAATAATTTTTAAATCAAATTTAATGATACTGCCATCTATAGTCTTATGAAAAAGATGAAGGTTTTAATAATTATAAATTGGTTTTTTGGATTTTTTCATTAACCCTTTATATTCTGACGGTACTTTTAACCCCTTCGCGACGGAAGCCTTTTGCGAAATTTTTAATGTTTTGTCACCGGTTTTAAAAAATAGAAATTTGTTTCTTATTAAATCGAGAAAATGCTATGATTAAATAAAGCAAATTTTACAGTAAAATTTTACTGGTGAGGATGAACAAGGATTCTTAAGCCTTTTTGTGGCACTTATACATGTCGCTCGTCCCCAAGGGGTTAAGTACCATTGGCGATTCAAGCGCTCGAATACGCTGGTGGAGAAAAGATGTAACCTGGAGAAAAGATGTACCTGGTGGAGAAAAGATGTAACTTCTCCATTCAGGATAACGCCGTGTAAGCTCATTTCTTTACATGCATTTTAAATTTGTTCAGAATAATTATTCTTTTGCACAATTTCAGATTTCCTGTGACATTTGTTTTCTGTCTTATATGACGAAGTAAATACTATACGAATTTTAATATCTAAAACTTTTAAATACATTTATAATAAAGAATTATTTCAATGGGACTTTAATATTAGTTAAAGGGAAATTAAAGGGACAATTATTCTGTATCGAAGGCTGCAAGTAGCGCCTCTATAGGCCGTTTTAGTTCCCAATTTAAAGAAGATTCAATGTAAAATTCATTTAATTTTTTTTATACTTGTAAAAGTAGATTACTCTTTTCGTGCAAAATAATTTTCTTAATCCTATTTTAGAAAGTAGAGGTGAACAGTCGAAGCCTCAATACTTTTCAGTTTGCTTCTTATTTCAGCCCTGTACCTGTGTGTTAATAAAAATGCGCAACCACAAAACACTTCTCCCTTTAGAGGCTGTGCAAATATAACATAGTCAACTTTGTGGTAACTTTGGATCTTCCTCCTCCCTTCTGATATCATACGTAATCACCCCCCCCCCTCTTCCCTTGTAATGATATTGTTATCAAAGTGCAAAAAATTTGCGATTTTTTTAATTTATTTCTTTTGTTCCATGTGACATACAAAACTGATTTCATTTATTTTTCGCATTCTTTTATGATTGAAATGAAGTGAAGTCAATAAAATATCACTTTACATGTGAAAAAACTTTATATCAAATAACACTTAAAAGTCGTAGTTAGTATTTAAAAGCATTTTATAATAGTTTTTTGTTACATGATGCATTCAACTGTAATAAAGTCCTGGTTCACTTATCATGAACAGAGGCGGAGTGGGTGGTAGATAGAAATCCTTATCAAAACAATACAAATGGACAATATTTCTTCTTTATCTTTTTTATTTATTAGTAAACACAAGCTTCATTCCAAATATACTTCTCATATGATTTTTTGAACTGTGATTGTATACATACGCATAAGAAAATGTATAGGAATGTCAAAGTCTGGATTATTCTATATTTTAGAATTAAATAATTTTATAATGAAAGTGATTTTAATAATAACTTTGTATTTTCATAAAAATAGATAAAAGGCTGGAAAAAGATAACATGCTATTTTGAACCAAAGACCATATTAAAAATAACAGAGAGAAAATTTTGATTGGATCAAAAATGATATCAAAAGACAACGCCCATAGAGATATCTTGCAATATCATATGCCAGATCCTACCCCCCCCCCTCCGTATAATGATAATATTATGTTTGCACAGTTTCATGTGTGTACTTACACGATAATATTTGTTGAATGTTGATTACCTAATGTCTTCATTGTGCCTTATTCATACTGATATGGAACAAAGGAATAAAACAACTTTTTGCTTCTAATAAAAAAATTATCTGTGAATTATTGTTTGTAGTTCTTCTACTTTTTATGTATCTTTCAATTAACCGCTTTTCTTATATATATTTAATTCATATTTAATTTCTTAAAGAATCACTTCAATTTTTGAGGCATTTGAATATTATTTAAAAAAAAAAAAAAAAAATCAAAAGTATAACGTTTATTGTAAAAAGGAAATTTTCAAAAAAATTGTGGCATAAATTTGTCAAAATTTAAGTTTATAGAATAAAATCCTGAGCCTTACACACTACTTAATACATTTAGTGCCCTCACTAAGGGGACGTGGAGGGGGACATTTCTCAAAACCATTTATGAATGCTATTACCCTTGACAATTTTACCTTCAATGTCATTAAACTAGACATCCGATTTTCATAAAATTTGAGATTACTCAACAAAATTTTACAATGATTATATATTTAAAATTTCATAGCATCGGTTGGATAATTTTTTCTCTATTAAATGCAGACAGATGGACTCCAAAGATGCATAAGTCTATACATCGATGTTTCTTATGTGTAAACATTATTAATTTAAGAAGTCCAGATGTAATTTGAACAATTCTAGGAGCAATTAAATTAATTTTATGAGTGTTTTTTAGTATTGCCTCCAGGTGACATCAGGTCTGAGTTGGTTCTATAATTACGAACGCACCTGAAAAGCGAGAAAATAAGACTGTTTTCAACCCCAGCGTCAGTGATGTGCCTCATCATAATACTAGAGTGAATTTTCCTGCCATAGTAATAGAAGAAAACAAAAGATTCAGATATATTTCAGATTTCCCAGTTCTTTACTGAAGACAACAACTATTTTCCAAATAGTTAAAAAATTGTAATTTAACAAATTACAACGACTATTTGGAAAATTATATTTTCAAAGACTAACATTTTAGAATAAATTGTATATAAATAAAAAAAAATTTAATAATAAACATCATTTTTATGAAGATCAAAACATGGTTTATGTAACATATGTAAATTTTACATTTTTCATTTTTGGGTGAAAAGACTTTTTTCACCCAAAAATGAAAAATTTACATCTGTTATAATTAATTTACCGATTGAATAATCGTGTTTAAAATTATTCTAATGGTTTACGTAATAACAAAGTCCTATATTATGTAAACCATGGATTAAAAATTAATATTCCTGTACCAATCATATACAAAATTTTAGTGAAATTTTAGTTTTGCAATTTTCGGCAATGCAAATTTTTAAACTTCTAAACATCACACATTTTCGATTTTTACATGGTCGTATAGAGAAAAAAAAGCACTTTTAAATGCAATTTGTTTGAAAGCTGTATCTAAATTTCTTTTTAATTATTATTTTTTAACGTTTTTTTAATACTTTTTTTGTCATCGTGGTAACAGAAGTATTTCATTTCTGGATATTAAACATAAACCAACCAGAAAACGAATAAAATAAAAGACGTAAGTATTTCACTTTTGCACATTAAAAACGGACCAATAAGAATAAAATAAAATAAGTTGCGGAATTCAAGCTATGAAAAGATTCAGATATACTTCAGTTTTTCCAATTCTTTACCGAAAACAACAACTATTTTCTAAATAGTTAATAAATGGATAAAGAATTACAGTCCGATTCCATGAAATTTCAGTTGACCTTGAAGGAGACCCTCCTCAATTCTGAATAATGCAATGTAACCAGTGAAGTATTCAAGGGGTGGACTGATGGGGCTGCAGCTCCCTTAGAAATATCTGGGAAACAAAATTAATTTACGAAAGTTTATCAAAATGTAATGAAATATGTTAAGATGGAACTTAAACGGAACTAGAAAAACATTCCGTTTTATGCAGATTTTCATCTAAAAAGGTGTTTTTTCGCAGAGAACACAAAATAAAATTTTCAGCCAAGTTTCCGACATACACAGGCTTTCTTTACATGCCGTAAAAGTTATATTAGTTAAGACTAAAACCTGCTTAAAACGAAAATCCTGCTCCATGCAACTCCATCTTAGCAGGTTCGTTCGTATAATGTATGCGTTACTTGCTAACATAAAAACCTTTTTAAAGCGAAAATGTTAACGTTTTCGTGATTTCCTCTTAGAAATTTTTATATATCTCAGTTATCCCACTGAAATGATGAGTCTAGATACGCTACTGAATATCCTCACCCTCCTTCGGACCCAAGATTGACCATCCCCTCAGTTCATATCAATGAAAAACCGTCTTATTTTCTCGCATTTTAGGTGCATTCGTAATTATATAAATCCATAGCACTTATAGTCGTCATTCAGTCCGCCTGTCCGTTCGCATATAACAAATCAAAAACGATACTACCGAATGTGCTGAAATTCTAAATATATAATTATGGTAAAATGTTGTCGAGTCGTTTCAAATTTTATGAAAATCGGATGTATAGTTTAATGACAGGGTCGGTCAAAAAATGTTTCAAGTTCTTTTTAAGAGTGTTACAGTCTTTCAAATAGAATGAAATTGATATGCAATTACTCGATTACATTCTGTTACAATATCCAATATGCGCAAAAAATGTTTATTATTCATTTGCAAGGATGTACACTGACATCTGTCACCTTTCGCACGCAAGCGAAGTGGGAAGAAATGAGACAGTGTTTTAGAATATTTTTGTTCTCAAAAAATTGGCACTACTGCAATTTTAATGTCATTTTCCTCATTAAATGGACCATATTTTCCCTTTTGATTCGAGACTACAAAAATTCGTCTACTTGGGAATAAGGTTTATAATCACGCCATTGAAAAGCATTGTAATTAGAAAATTTATGCTTATATTTTATTTTTATTTGAAGTTTTAGACGTTTTTAGGGACAGGGTTTTCAGGGACAGGGTTTTCAGGGACACGTGATTTCTTTTTCAAATTTTAAAGCAATTGCATGCACATTTACATTTTATTTATAAAATAAAAATTTTAATTAATAAGTATATAGGGATTTTAATCAGTATGTATGTGGTAATTGTCGAAAATATTCGTACAGAATAAATTTGCAGTATTTTACCCATGCATTTATCTATATTTATGCTGCATCAAGTGGCGCTATAATAAAAGAAACGCGCTTCCAGCCGCTTTTTTCTACTTCATTATTCTCACTGTGACGTAACGAACGATTTACTTTACTGCATCACTTAAAAGTACACATGCAAAAATAAAACGAAGATGTGAAACAAAATAAAAAAACAAAAATGCTTGTATTGAAACTTATTTTATGCCATTTTTGATACACCTAGATAAAAAATTGGGGGATGAGGCCAGTGGCGTACCCAGGATTAAGCTTTGGAGGGGGCTAGTACAGTCAAAGTTCTATAATCCGCACACCCATAATCCGCAATTTTCTATAATTCGCGTTACTTTACGAATGTAAACAATGAAATAAACAGAAAAGAAAATTTGCGAATTAGTGATCCATAAACGATTTTTTGAAAACAAATAACAAAAAAAAGAAAAAAAAAGTCATAACAAAATGTTTATTTTTTTTAAATATAACCCTTTTATTTCATTAACAGTAAAAAACAAACTGTATTGTAGAACCTATGTAATTATTTTTATTTAAATGTGCATGATATTTTTAATAAAATAACTTAAAACAGGCATCTTTGAGATAGCCTGTTAAATAAATTTTTAAATTTCATATTTATTTTTTTTATATTATACAGATTATAGAATTAAAACACCGTCTAGGAATAATAAAATGACGCGTAATCCATAATGCTCTATAATCTGCAATATTCCATAATCCACACGACCTTTGGCCTTAACTTGTGTGGATAATAGAACTTTAACTGTATATTTTAAAGGTTTTTTTTTAAATCTGGCACGGAATATCAGACGAGCACGATACGATTTTTTTTTTTTACATTTTATTAAAAATGGACAAAATTTGTCGTTCATAGACATATATTTTTTCTATTGACTTGATATAGAACGAAGACTGGGTGGTGGAAGGGGTTAGCAATCAGCGAAACCTAGAGGAGGGGCTCTGGAAATGTTTGATGGAGCTCATTCTGAAGGCTTAAATCTCTTTGATAAATAAAAAGAAAATATTGTTTTAAGTGGGTGGACATTAAAAATGCTGATATTTCAAATATCAATAGAAAATTTATAAATAAGAAAAAAAATTGTAAAAAGATTACTATTTTTTAAAAGTTCTTTTTAGCAGAATCTGTTAAAAATAACACAAGTAAACTTTCCTAATTTTAGAAAACTTTGAATATTTAGTTTAATCTTGCGGTCTGGGAGGGCTTTAGCCCCCTTAGCTCCCCTTATAGGTGCCCCAATGGAGGGGCTCAATCCCTCGTGATCCTGTGGGGGTTTTTATCGCGGCTCGGTAAACGACTCCAAGTTGTTTTTCCCTCGAGTCATCCCCCGTTTCATTTTTCTCCAATCGATCGATTGCAGAGTTCGGAGCCTGACGTCATGTGACGTGCGGCGCGCGCCTTGAAGGAGACAAATGAGATCTCCCGTGACATGTTTGTTCCCAACCAATAAGAGTTCGTCTCTTATATGTTGAATATATTTTCTGTAAATAAAGCTTCTTCTTGTTCTGTTTCTCTTCGGTGTTGGTGATGAATTACTTCGCTTCTCGGCGAAGCGCGCCGATAAAATCGAAAGCAAACATGACAGCGCGTAGAAAGGTCAGCTACAGATCGGAAGGGCCTCAAATCTGGTATGATCAAATCCGCAGTCCGAACGTGATTGACTAATGTAGTTTTTCCTGTTTCTTGCTGTAGAAATGTGAGTGTGTGTGGTAACCCATGCTATGCCAAATTTTGGCGAAATTGCAAGCTGTTGAAAAAACGCCAAATCAAGTGACAATTGTTGTTGTTCAACATCAACATTCGTCGGAGATTTTGAACACGTGCTAGTGCTATGATATGGCTACTAATTATTTATTAGACGTTTATTCTTTTATTAAGACTGTTGAAAATAAGTCTAATAGATTTCATAAATTCTACAAAAACAGCATGGGTTTTTTTGTAACAATTCCAAACAGGTAAAGTATGCTGCAAACCACTATTATCCTGTTCATTATTTGCAGGGATGAGATTCTTCCGCGGATCCGCGGTTTTCAGCTTTTTTGTTATTTTCAAATTTTCTAATTTACCAAAAAAATACAGGACGCGTAATTTCGTCAAAAAATCGCGAAAAAACGGCAAATTTCCTTAAAAGATCGCCAAAAAAAGACTAATTTCCGGTTAATTTTGTCAAAAGATTCACGAAAGGATGGTTAATTTCGTTACAAAATACCGAAAAATCGGCAGATTTTGTCAAAAATCGCGATAAAACGACAATTTTCGTCCAAAAATAGCGATAAAACGGCGAATTACGCCAAATGTTTTGCGAAAAATCAAAAGTTTCGTCAAAAAATCAGGATAAATCGGTAGATATCGTCAAACGATCGCAATAAACTGGTTGATTTCGTCAAACGATCGCGAAAA
Organism: Maratus speculifer; assembly: GCA_964019185.1. Lineage (NCBI taxonomy): Eukaryota > Metazoa > Arthropoda > Arachnida > Araneae > Salticidae > Maratus > Maratus speculifer. The sequence goes on from CAXHSM010001376.1 coordinate 33,034,230, forward strand.
AACGGTAGATTTCGTCAAACGATCGCGAAAAAACGGCAGATTTCGTCAAAATATTCGCAAAAAATAGCAAAATTTTGGGGGAAAAAAACTTTTGCCAAAAGATTCCAACAAATGGCAGATTTCATGAAGAGATAGTGTTAAAACTAAAAATTTCATCAAAGGGACCCAAAAATTAATTTTCAAAATTATTTTTTTGCCACTCCAAATACAGACTTTCCTGCTCCAAAACCCATTTTTGACAACTCTAAATCTTTCTGAATGAATGTGACTTCTGAAAGTACCCATTCATTGAACAAAAAATACCCTTATATTGAACAAAAGTATCTTTTTTTTTTCAACAAAAATGTTTTTTTCAATAAATCAGTCTTGCCCTTTTTAAAAAGAAATGCAAACAATAGTGATACGTGTTATATTCTACACTCAAATAAGCATTAATTTATAATTAAATTTGTATCTTGCACATTTTTTTTTTTTTAAATAAATGAAATTTTTCTCAATATTTTAAAAAGATAATATTGATTTTAATTATTCATTAATTATTGTTAAAACAAAAATTATTGCATTTCAGTCTTCTTTTTCAAATGAACAAGTTCAAGTTTTGCATCTAAAACGACTTATCAGTGAGGACCCACTTTTGTAAAAAAGAGACCCAGAATTTAAGTTCTGGGTCCTGGAGACCCAGGATTTTAAAGTCCAGCTACATCAGTAGGTATCTTTAATGTGTAATATCCAAGAAAAAAGCATTAGAAAGAAATTTACCTTGTGCAAGAGAAAAGCAAAAAAACAAAGAAAATTTCTATTTTCTTTTCCCTAATACTTAACCAAAAGTGTCTTACTGTTAGAAAATTTCAATAAAAAAATATTCATGCCAATAACAGGGTTTTATTAATGTACTGTATCTTGATAAACTAAATTTTCATTAGAGTAAGTATAAATAATTTCTGCAATTCATGTTAATAATTTTCTTTTAATTTAATTTACCAAAAGCTAAATTGTATGTTATATATTAATACAATTATATTTGTCGCGATTGACATTCCTGTCATTGCTCAAAAGTCGTTCGTGCAGTTTTCAGCTTTTTTGCTTTTTGGTCAATCTCATCGCTGCATTTGTTCAAATTCTGCATTAGTGCGTATTTTAGTGCAAAGTGTCTGAATTCAACACTCAAATGATGCATATTTTTTACACATAAACTCTACCATATTTAATAAGAATGTACAATAAATTCGCCCTACGTAATAATAATAATAATAAATATTAAACGTTTTTTAGTAGGGTTAAAAACTTAGGTTGTATTATTTATATTTTCGGATTAAATCGGCATGGGTTTGTATGTATGTAGAAAATATACATTGCTTTTTTATTTTATTTCTGCTTAAATCACGATTTCATGCATAAAATTTGTGTGTAATTTTGTGTGCCATTTTTAAATCTTTTACTTTTTTTAGGCAGTGTGGAAATGCCACTTGAGCAATTACAGGAAATAGTTGCTTTTAAGCTACTAAAAATACCCAAAGAGGTAATGTGAACTTTTTAATCAAATATTATTTAGAAGCCTTTGTTTATGTTAATTTTGGACTACTGTTATGTTTATGTCTTGTAATCTGAATTACATTTTGCTCTGAAATATTGAAAATATTTTATGTTGAAAATAAATTCTTTGAGTATTTTGAAAATGGAATAACATCTGGAAATGCAATGTCTTTGTGTGGAAACGAATTGTTATGCATTGGGCCAAAAAATTTTTAAATACTTTGGAGGAAATGAAGTAAGTATTTTTTGCACAAAATATATAATATGCGAGAATGAGTATAAATGGGCATTATGAGCCAATGCTAGTTTGAGAGCAATCATACAAAAATGCAACATGTTCATCATAGAGATTGGCACTGGACAGTTATATGGTATCAGAGTGAGGGTTTAATTTTTTCAGCGGACTCATGCCTAAGGCCGAGATCAAGTGTGCACTTTTTTTTTCTACGTAGTAGAGTTGGATCAGAACTAGACTTAAATTTTCTCAGTATGTGTGTGGCAGTTACTATGATTTTTAAAAAATATTAATAGCAGTAATAAACTTCTGTTAACGGAACTTCCTGGCAAATTAAGCACATACGTAACGATTGGTTTCTAGAAGAATGCCTAGATCCATTTTTCAAATACTCAATAATGTACTTCTTCTTTGATTAAATATTTTGAAATAAAAAAGTTTTCCCTATATAAATTTAAATAAACTTACTTTTGAACAAATTTATAGATGTAACGATTTTTTATCACTTACACTAAGGTTATACAAATTTTTACAACTGATTCAAATCACAGATTCTTTTAAAAATCTTTGTTCAGACAAATGTCGTCATACTTCAGAATTTTTCGAAATACAGGTTAATAAAAAAAAATTATTATAATTATATAAATATTGTAATTATAAATATAATTATTGCGATTTGTTTACTCCACAACTTTTAAATTCATAATGATTTTTAATTCGAGTCATAGCCCTTCTTCAAGTTCCACGGCTATTTTTTGATATTAGTGAAAAATCCCTCCCCCCCCCCTCGGATTTAGTTTGTCTGTATAGATTTCTATTTAAAGGTGCAGTTAAGGTTTTGTCTCGGATTGGGCAAAGTAGAGAAGATAAACTATTTTCATTATATTAATTCCTAAATAAGTTGGCATGCCATGACTGCCTCCCTCATTTCTCTCTAGACTCGCTATCGTCCCCTTGGAAGGCTCCAGCGCCCACTGGGGGGGGGGGGGGCAGTACCGCCCCCGTTGGGAACCTATGGCTTAGAGAATAAAAATTCTACTATACACTACAGAAATTTAAAAATAAGTACATTCTAAATAGCTGCTAACCGTATAAATGTTTCACACATTCTTGCATCTGTAAATTGCAATGAGATTTCAACTATAACCGATAAATAAAAATTTATGATTAGCCAATGATACTTTGCATACAACTGATGAACAGAATGGTAAATGACAAATTCAACATCATATTTCAGCAAAACTTTTCTCGATTTGGCGATTGATGCAAGTAATTTTGTTGGATTTTATCGGCACATACATAATGATAAACTGATAATTGAGAAACATTTATCCTATAATTCTTTGTGTGTCTTTGACTATTTCTAAACTGAATTGGTGTTTAGTCAATACTTTTGTGAAATAAAACATATTGCCCAGTTAAATTGATGGCATTGAGCTCACAGGCTATGCATACTAATTGTATATTACAGCCTTATATTTTCAAGGGTTAATGCTGTTCAAAAAACAATTAAGGGGAGAAATAGCTCACCCTATTTCTTCTTTTTATACTTAATCATTGATTAAGAATAACCCTAAATTAATCAGGGATGCATGTTATCATATAAAAAATCTACATCCAAAATTCAGAGCAAATTGAGTAATTCTTAATAAAAACCCATTTATATAATTTAAAAGGTGTTATCCACCTCCTTTATACTTAACCATTAAACTTTTAAGACTATTCAGAGATTCGCCTATTCAGAAAGAAACTACATCCAAAATTTAAAGCAAATCGGATAATTCTGCATAAAAACCCATTTATCAAATGCAAGGGGAGGGGCAATCACCTGTACCCCCTTTATACTTAACAAAAATACACCATGGCTAATTAGGGAAGCATCTTATCACTATGAACTTATATCCAAAAATTGAACCAAATTGGTTAATTCTGCATGAAATACATTTATCTAAATTAAGAGAGCTAGTTCCACCGATCCCCCATTTATACTTATCTAACAAGTTCCCAAAACAAATCAGGGAAACACCTTATCAAAATGAAACTATATCCAAAATTGAAGCAAATTGGTAAATTCTGCATGAAAAACTCATTAACTTAAATTGAGGTGGGAGGGGTTACCTCCCATTTCCCCCCTCTTAGACTTATCAATGAACTCGCAAAACTAATCACGGAGGTGCCCTAATCAGAATGATTCTATGTCTAAAATTTGATTGAAATCTGATAATTCTGCATGAAAAACCCATTTATCTAAATTACATGTGGGGGATTAGCCCCCTGTTCATTTTTATTATTATAAAATTGCTTAATTCTAAAATATGGAATACTCCAACGTTTGCTATTCGTATTCTTCTTCATATGTGTTATATAATCACTGTAGAGAGAAAATGAATATGGGTATAATCCAAGAATTCGAGATTGCGAGAAATAGATATGGGTGCCATGTCTTATTTTTCCAATTAAAATTCTTGAGGTCTTTTCTTGATTTTATTCCACAAACTCAATCACAACAATAAAAATATATCCAAGAGTTATGATCAAAAATATAAGTAATTCCGAGAGAGCACAAAGACTCTCTGCATTTTACAGTTGAAAATTATTTCATACTGAAGGAAAACAATAGCTTTCTCCACAGTTCGGGACTATTACATAACAGAGTGAGACACTGTCAACTCTGCCCACAGTCATGTGATACAATAAATTCACAACATACAGTTTGAAAAACCATATGTGAAGTACTATATTAGAAATGAAACTTGTGTTTACTAATAAATAAAATAAAAAGAAGGAAATGTTGTCCAATTGTTTTGTTGATAAGAATTTCTATCTGTCCCCACCCCTCCTCCATCTGAGACAAGTGCAGTTGGACTTTATTACTGCTGAATGACTTATGTCGCAAAAAACTATTATAAATACTTTTAAATAGTAACTATTTCTTTTAAGTGTTATTTGATACAAAGTTTTTTTATATGCAAAGTGATATTTTACTGACCTCTCTTCATTTGAATCATAAAAGTACGTGAAAAATAAATGTAAGGTTTTGCATATCACTTCGAAAAAAGAAAAAAAAAAAACAGAATATTTTAACATTTGAAATACATATTTTATACAATATTAATATGCATATAGGACTTGGATTTTGGAATGAGATGGCAGGATTCATGCTTTAAAGAATGTTGTGGTGAGAGACTAATGTTTCCCAAAAATCATCTACAAAAAAAAAATTTTTGTTAAAAAACAAAAAAGTTTAGAAGACTGACTGACAAATTTCATGATATTTTTTGCTATCAAATGGCATATTTCATAGTTTTTTCTTTCTGTTCTTTCTTCTTAAAAAAATAAATAAATAAATAAATAAATAAATAAATAAACGTTTTGACTAATTACTTGAGTTGAGGATTTAAATCACCGATGATGACTGAAAAGTTCGCAGTGAAACAAATAGATCTATCTTATTAATAAATGAAAAAATCCCTATATAAAAGTTTGGAATAAGCGTAGAATTTCTCATCATTGTTACTGCATTTAGGATCAATCTCTGCAAATCATGAAAGAAATTAGGTAAAATAAATCTGCTTAAAAGTTAGTCATTAAATTTTGATAAAAGTATTTTATTATATTTTCCATTTGGGGCATTAAATATACATCATTAGGAAATAAATATTAATTAATCTTTGATTTTTCCTTAAATGTAATCGCTGACAATGAGGTTTTGGTTGTTAGAGAAATAAATTCATAACTGTCAAAAAAAAAAAAAAAAAAAAAAAAAAAAAAAAGATGCTTTTTAACCTGAATTAAAAGATTTTTATTTAAAAAATAATTAACTAAATATAATAACTAATACTCAATTTAAAATATAAATAAATAAAGGCAGAAGTAGTTTAAGTTCGTTATTCAAAGAAAAAACACTATTAATTTCTAATTTATTTCAAATAAACCCATACTTCGTTTTATGTGAATGCGAAATTAAAAAAGGTAAAATTTTCTAAAGTAAATGACAAAGACATTAGATTTTATGTAATATCATATTTTAGTATCCTGAAATTTCTTGTATTTTGTAGAATTTTAGCAATGTTTATTATTATGCCTGTTTTTTGAGTTCATAGTCACTTTCACTTCACAGTACGATTTATTCTATCGCATATCACTTCATTGAACGTTGAAATGATAAACAAATAACTTTGGCGATTGCCAAGTACTGCATAACTGCCAAATATGGGGCCGCCTAGATAGTAAGCAGCCTTGTGGGACGTTTTATGAACAACCAATCATGTTCAGACTGCGGATTTGACCATACCAGATTTGAGGTGCCTGTTACAGATCCCCCTGCTGACTAATGGCGATTCAAGCGCTCGAATACGCCACCTGGTGGAGAAAAGATGTAACTTCATTCAGGATAACGCTGTGTAAGCTCATTGCATTAGATGCATTTTAAATTTGTTGAGAATAATTATTCTTTTGCACAATTTCAGATTTCCTGTGACATTTGTGTGCTGTCTTATATGACGAAGTAAATATCATACGAATATGAATACCTAAAACATTTATGATAAAGAAGTGTTTCAATGGGACTTTAACATTAGTTAAAGGGAAATCAAAGGGACAGTTGTCCTGTATCGAAGGCTGCGAGCAGCCCCTGTATAAGCCGTTTTAGTTCCCAATATCATTTTCTTCGTTTAATCGAACGATTTACTTTACTAGATCGCTTAAAAGTACACATGCAAAAATAGGACGAAGATAGGAAACAAAATAATAAAATGAAAATACTTCTATTGAAACTTATTTAGTAACATGCATTTTATGCCCTTTTTGATGCACCTTGTAAAAAAATTGGGGGAGGGGGGGGGTGCAATCCCTGGTGATCTGCTTGCTGGCCTTTTGGGTTGATTCAAGTATGATTTTCCAACTGACTAGGGAACCTTCCCAGGTGAAACTCGTGGATTTGGACAAATGTGATATCGAAAGAAAAACCTCGTCATGTACGTTAAAAAATGCAATGAAACTACCCGTCCGAATCCAAATGTTTTCGAGATATCAGTACTTGAAATGTGAATGAATAAATAAATAAATTGACAGGCAGGTCTATAAATTGTTCGCAAGTTAAAAAAAAAATTGCATTGCTTTTAATCCTCCTGCCAATACCTTTTCCCGAGCTACAAGAGCAAAATCTTTTATACCCACACGTTGCTACTTATTTACCCACTTTTAGACAGACACTTTGCATTTTCGCGTATGGCTGCATTCGAAGATTTTTCCATTTGTTTTGTTATTTCCAGCACCTTTTTCTATGCAAAATTTTCGGCAAATATGTGGCATGACTTCATGGATAAATTGTATGTAGTGTGTAAAATAGAATGTTTTACTTAGGTTTGCTTAACTTGCGAACAATTTATATACCTGCCTGTCGGTTTATTTATTTATTTATTCACACTTCAAATGCTGATGTCTTGAAAACGATTGGATTCGGACAGGTAGTTCCATAGCACTTTTTAACGTACATGACGAGATCGTCCTTTTGATATCACATTTGACCAAATCCACAACTTACACCTGGGAATGTTACCTAGTGACAATTGTAACTGTATGTTTTACTTCTTATTGTTAAATCTGTCTCTAATAATTGAATATTTTGTTCATGCAAAATTATTTTTACTAAAACAATCTGTGAATATGGATCCCGTTTATGGCGAAATCTTTCCTTATACAACGAAATGTTATAATTACGTATATACGTGTTAAGTTAACAATCTATCTCAAACTCAACTTGTTTCAAATCCCATATTTTTTTCCTTTTTGTGAAAGCAGAACTAGTCAAAAGGACAAATTAAAACCTTGCACAAACAGTAAATGCATAAAACAGAATCCAGGTTGAATAATATTTTTAAAAAAAATCACGGTTGTAACAAAATGTATTCCCAACAATTAATAACTGCTAAAATGTAAACCCTTCTAAAATGGAAATTTCTTCCAGCACCTTCTGATCTAGGCTGGCTAGGTTTTACAATGCTTTGGTTTTTACAAGATAAAATTAAAATTTTCAAACCTTACAACTGATATTGAAAAAAGTTAGACATTATGAAACCCCTTACCCATATGAGCGCCCTTGGCCCAGGCCTGGACCATACTTTTTCCTGAAGTCTTGGGCCGGGACTAGTTACACTTTCAGGGTCGAGCCTTTTATTTTGAAGGACCAAACCGTGTCTAACTTATTTTTTCCGTATCGAACTGAGACTGGACGGGCTTTAAATAAATCCCGGTTTTGACACTCCCCGTATGAAAATCATTCTGTTGGCCTGCTCTGGTCCATTCAACGATCAAAAAATCTAGTCTTAGCATTTTTTTTTACAAAAATTGCATGCATTTTTAAATTATCATTCTTCTACAACTGTATATTAAATATTATATCTTTTAAAGAATAATACATGTCTAGGCTATTTAAATTTTGCTAAATTAAAATATAGAAAAATATTTGAAAAAGAACATGTCTATAACGAAATCCTGTTTAAGAGGCTACTTCATTCAAATGAAAAGACCCGTTCACCTGAGGAGGAAGTTTATAAAGATATATCGGTTACATTTTAATATTTTTAGATTTTTTTTTTTTTTTTGCATTGCCCAGCTGAGATCGATTTGTATGCAGGCCTTTTTATAATTTTGTTTACAGATATATTGTATGAGGACGCTTTCATTTTCGGAAGCGGTTTGGTTCGGAGCCAAAATCGAAAAAGTAAAAAACGGTCTGCATTTAAAACAATCTCAGCTATCCAATATAAAAAAAACATCATTTAAAACATCGTGGATATCGGGAAAATGCAGAATAAAAGAGCCATTTGCTGTGCGATTTAAACTAAAATAGAATAAGCAATAATACTGATAAACCTGAATCTGAAGCTTGATAAAAAATTAAGTATCAGTTCTAGAGATAGAGCTATTACGGAAATCGGGAAAAATTGAGTATAAAAGTCCCTTTATTGGGTGATTCATACCAAAATGAAAATAATTTCACTTCATATCTAGGATTAACGGAATCCGAAGTTTGATGATAATCCATGCATTAAATCTTGAGACAAGCTATCGCAGAAATCGTGAAAAATACATCATAGCAGTGCCACCTGCTGAATGATTTACACCAAATTGTAAACAGCATCTATTCATGTTAAGGAATAACAGAATTTTAAGTTAAGTAAAAATACATGCAGTAGTTCTTAAGATAGAGCTGTTGAAGAAATCGTAAAAGGTAGCACAGCAACGCCACTTGTTGAGAGATTTATACCAAAAAATATCATAAATTTATATCAGGAAGTACCTATTTCTATTTTTTATTGAATTCCGTGCATTATTTCTGGAGATAGAACGCCCACAAAATTTATGTCACACACAGACAGACATTTTGTAAAAACATATTTTTTGAAATCTCTGACCCTTAAAATCTGTCAAAAACTGGAATTCGAAAATTTTAACGAATCCAAGTCTTTCTTCTTGTAAAGATAAAAGAAAGTGAAAGTGAAAATTAAGTTAAAAAATTAAATTAACATTGTTGATTTGTGAAGAATCCCTTCTCATCCAGTTAATTCTAAAAACAACTGAAATTCAGCTCACTCATATCGCTGATATCTTTCTGGATTTTCACAACACTTATTTATTTTATTTTATTTATTTATTTGTTTATTTTTTGTATGAGTTGCTGATTTTTAAATGAATTGCTTGACAATCCAAGTAATAAGTGATTTCGTTTTGAAAAATAAATAAATAAATAAATAAATACTCCCCATAAATAATTATTTATGTTAATGTTCGAGATATTCAGAACAACATGGATGACAATAATTTAAACTTTTAAATAATTTTTTAAAATTAAAACTCGTTTAATATATCGGTAATGAGAGCTATTCTTGCAATATACATACAAGGATAATGAGATTCATTAACAAAAAATACTGTTATGTGAATCTTGCAATTCTTAACGGAACGATGTCAATAAATGTATTGTGATACCACCTGTAACAGAAAATTGTTTTGTTGTTGCAAATTTTTCGTATAACATTTTTCGAAAGGAGAAAAGCGATACCTTTGTAAAAGATCGAGAAAAGAACCGCATCGAAAAATAGTGAGACCTCGACTGTTCACCTGCGCTTGGTCTTCTTTAAATGCATGCTAAGCACTGCATTATGAAACTTTCATTCCCAAATTAATTTACATTTTACTTGCTCAATCCTTTGCCAAATTAGAAGATTCTGACAGAGAAATAAAGAACTTGGTATTTATACTACTTGATTAACTCGTCGACTAGAAAATCATCGTTAAACTATAAGATTATGTGCCAATAATGGCTGATCGTAAATGTCACATTCAATACATGTTTGCTGCGTCATCAAGCGATATTTTCAATAAACATTTAATTTGTATTTTTATTAGTATTTTGTTAATATATTTTTTTCTGCACCTGTTCAGATAAAAAAAAATATGTTAATTTGTGTAATCTGATGAGTAGTTTGCCGAGTTATATAATTTGGCGAAATCGGTCGATGGTATAACCTCGTATTTTTATGTTAGACAGGCGCTGAAGATAAATTACCAAGCATTATTCCTGTCGTAATTTTTCGTATTAAATTAAGTATTTTTAATGTAATCCTTTCACTCATTTTTACTTATCCATCATACACAGTACAGGATAAATCTTGCATGTCGTTTTGCAAATTGGAATTTTTTTGACGAATTTAAACGTTTCTGATACTGGAAAATTAAGAAAAACATATTTTTAGGAAAAAAATGCCGTCCGTCCATCTCCCTGTCTGTAAAAGCTCTGTCTCCCGAAGAAATTGAGATAGAGCAATACATTTTGTATGTACATAGTACCTACGACTGGGACGAAGCCTATTTAAAATCAGTAACCTCGATTATCCGAAACTATTTTTTTCTGGCTCTCGAAAAATTCGTTCTGTTGAAAGGTATATAAAAATTTTCGATTTTTTTTTAATTTTAAGGAAGGAACGTAAAAATCAATAAAATAACACAATTTTTGCATGAAGAACGAAGTCAATCAGATTAATAGTTGCCGAGATATTTGTAATCCTGCTTTCCACATTCATCGATTTTTCATGACCCTGTATTTCATTCAAATTTCAATTAAAATATATATTTTAATTGGAAATGAGACGATTAATACGACGCAGTAAAGGGCTAGTGAACAGGATTATTAGTTTTGGAGCTATAAGGATGTTTCTTTTGCGCATTTCGGTACTACTTGAAAAGTTTGGCGTTTTATATAATTTGTCGAAATTGGTTCATCAGCAATTCATTAATAGAGCATTACTATCTATATTAAAATATTCATTTATACGTTTAAATTTTGTTTTGGAATTGCAATACATTTAAAAAAAGTTTACACACGTTTTATTTTCATATATTATATTATTCATATCCATGATGGGTAAGTATTACAGTGGCCACCCGGTTCCCAATGACTAGTTTTAAATATAACTTTTGCATTTAAAACTGAAATATTTAAAATTCGTGGCTTTGATTTATTTCTTACAGGAAAAAAAGAAGGAAAATAAATAATACTATAAGCCACGACACTTAATTTTACATCTAAACATTATTTTAATTTATCATGAAAAAAAACTGGTAAGTTACAAAATGATTTTACCAAGAATTATGCTTGTCTAACATAAAAGTACCAAGAATTCTTTATGTTCCTGGGAACTTTTCTGCAGTTTTATTAAAAAAAAGAATTTCGATTTTTTTAATCAAAAGGAAGAAATGAAATGATATGAAAATCAAAGATTTATATGACAGTTATATAATTTGGACTATTATAATATAAATGAAATGAGAGCGATGGAATAGTATCTGGCGATTTTTGACCTGCACTTGGCTATAATATAAAAATATCCAACTCACATAGAAAAAAAATTAAGAGGTCAGCCCAGAACTACTGATGACAGTCACATGATTGGGCAATCACTATAGAGATGATACGAGAAAATATTGACATGCCAAAAAGAATTTTTGTACTTGACAGAAGCAAACCATAAACACACAGAGTTAACACGCAAAAGAAACAAGACTTTAGAAGTACAATTCATGCCTGATTAGTTTATAATACAATTATTTATGAATTGAGTAAACATGCTAAATAAATATTCAATAATTATTTACATAATTTTAGAAAAATACCCAGGTTATGCTGGATGCAAAGAATACATAAAATAAACCATGCCTTATCAAAATCTTTTGAAAGTTTTTGAAGAAAAACAAATAAGCAACATTTTCCCTCCAAAAAAAATTTTAGCATATTTGTCATCTATTTTTAAAAGTTTTACTGCAATAAAGCTTATCCAGGGTAACATATTGAGGTACAATTTATCCTTTTCAGGTCTAAGTTTTAATTTTAGGGGAAAGACACTTTAATGTAATATAACAAAAAATAAAACAATCAAAAAGTTTTACTGAAAACTAATGAACAGGTCTGGAGATATTTGCTTTTTATCAAAATGACAGCTGTGACAATTGTGGAAAAATTTCTCAATTTTTATTATTTTATTACTAAATGCTAAAACGTAAGAGATACGATAACAGTAAATACAATGAGGCATACAGGGTTCATACACAATTTTAACAGCAACAACAAAAAAAAAATACAAGAGATTTTTAAGTGGTATCTGTATAATATGAGACAAAAACTTTTTAAATAATGGTTATCAGATAGTCCTTTGGAAAAATATAGAACAAACAAAACATTTTCTCCTGTATCAGTCATGAGATGTCTTTCTAGTTCACAATGTCTAGAAAATCCTCGCAGAACCAGAAATACAAGGATTTTACTTTGTAAAAGTCAAGAGATGCTTTCTTAGATCACCATTTTGAGAAAATCGTTTGGAACATATTTCACAAACAAAAGGTTTTTCACCTGTATGAGTCAGGCGATGCCTTCTTAAATCATTATTCCGAAAAAATCCTTTGGAACATATTTCACAAACAAAAGATTTTTCACCTGTATGAGTCAAGCGATGCCTTCTTAGATGACTATTATCAGAAAATCCCTTGGAACATACTTCACAAGTAAAAGGTTTTTCACCTGTATGTGTCAAGAGATGGGTTCTTAGATTACTATTATTAGAAAATTCTTTGCAACATGCTTCACAAACAAAAGGTTTTTCACCTGTATGAGTCAAGCGGTGCTTTCTTAGACTACTATTGTCAAAAAATCCTTTGGAACATACTTCACAAACAAAAGGTTTTTCACCTGTATGAGTCAAGCGATGCCTTCTTAGACTGCTTGTGTCAGAAAATCCTTTGGAACATATTTCACAAGCAAAAGTTTTTTCACCTGTATGTATCAAGAGATGGGTATTTAGTTCACCATTCTGAGAAAATCCCTTGGAACATATTTCACAAATAAAAGGTTTTTCTCCTGTATGCGTCAAGAGATGGCATCTTAGAGAACTATTCTGAGAAAATCCTTTAGAGCATATTTCACAAACAAAAGGCTTTTCACCTGTATGTCTCAAGAGATGGGTTCTTAGATGACTACTCCGAGAAAATCCTTTGGAACATTCTTCACAAATAAAAGGTTTTTCTCCTGTATGCGTCAAGAGATGCCTTCTTAGAGTACTACTCTGAGAAAATCCTCTGGAACATATTTCACAAACAAAAGATTTTTCACCTGTATGAGTCAAGCGATGCCTTCTTAGATGACTATTATCAGAAAATCCCTTGGAGCATACTTCACAAGTAAAAGGTTTTTCACCTGTATGTGTCAAGAGATGGGTTCTTAGATTACTATTATTAGAAATTCCTTTGCAACATGCTTCACAAACGAAAGGTTTTTCACCTGTATGAGTCAAGCGGTGTTTTCTTAGACTACTATTGTCAAAAAATCCTTTGGAACATACTTCACAAGCAAAAGTTTTATCACCTGTATGTATGAAGAGATGGGTATTTCGTTCACCATTCTGAGAAAATCCCTTGGAACATATTTCACAAATAAAAGGTTTTTCTCCTGTATGCGTCAAGAGATGGCATCTTAGAGAACTATTCTGAGAAAATCCTTTAGAGCATATTTCACAAACTAAAGGTTTTTCACCTGTATGTCTCAAGAGATGGGTTCTTAGATGACTACTCCTAGAAAATCCTTTGAAACATATTTCACAAATAAAAGGTTTTTCTCCTGTATGCGTCAAGAGATGCCTTCTTAGAGTACTACTCTGAGAAAATCCTTTGGAACATATTTCACAAACAAAAGGTTTTTCACCTGTATGGGTCAAGAGATGCTTTGTTAGATAACTATTGTAAGTAAATCTTTTTGAACATGTTTCACAAATGAAAGATTTCTTCCCTCTATGAATGGAGGAATGTTTTTCTTTATCCCCTTTTTGAACAAAGTGCTGTTGACTGAAGGAAGAATTTTCTTCTGCAATCAAAGACATTTTCTTAAATAAATAAACTTGATTTCGGATGATAACAGGAACTTCTTCAAGGCGTCAGGAAGAAGAGATTGTTGCCAGTTTCATTAAAGGAAATGCTTTGCTGAGTTTCAGAAAAACAGTTTTATCTACCACTGAATCTGAAAACAGAAAGAAAAATAATAAACAAGAATAAAAATATGTACAAAATAAATACAATTTCCAATTCATAATTATAAAATAAGACATATTTAAATAAACTGCACCAAAAATTATCTCTGAAATAAGAAGCTGGTTTTCCAATTTTCATTTTCTTAAACAGTACAAAATTAATGCATTAAATTATCACAATATATATTCTTAGGTATGATTTAAATCGAGAATTGTTCCATTGATTCCGTTCCATATGCGTAGCTGTGCATGCGATACAGTCGACACTGCCATAGCTTATGTCAAGTCTCTCCCATAACCGGACTAATAAAAAAATAAATATTTATTCCATTGGCTGCTTTTAATTTTACTTTTCAAGCTCTTAAAATTTCGCCTATTTGTTTAGCATGTTCTCGAACGATATCCAAACAAGATTTTTACCTCTTTGATGTTCATACATTCAGCTCCAATTCAATTTCACCTCCATTTCTTATACTCATTCATATTGTCAAGTAATACGAATTATGCATTTTTTTCTCAATTTAAAAAAATAATTAAATTTGACTCTAAATTTTATACATCTTGCATTTCTTTTTACAAAAGTTGCCTTCCAAACCTGCACAGTAATTTAACGTCTTCCGAAACAAGGTTGGGCACAGATGTCATATACGCACCACATTTGCACGTGCTTTTTAAATTGGCGATTTTACGCCAAACATGGTAACCCGGTGTTTTTTGTTTCTTATAGCAAACCTAGTAGTTGATATCTCGCTTAAAGCATTTAGCGTTTTACATTTTGTTCAAAGTCATGCAAACTGAAACAGATCTATGATTGACGTAATTCGTACAATATCTCGCCGATGAAAATGATTATATCATTTTTTCACGAGTTCTTGAGATATTAATTTTAAATATTTCTTTTTCTAGTGATTTCTTTGTTCGAATTTTACGGTGACTGTATATAATTCTTTTAACTTTTATGTTTTAATTTTAGCTAATTCATTGGACTTTAGAAATATCGTTGCATCTACTAACAATAATATTTTAGCAAAAGATATTGTTGAAAAATATCAATCTTGCATTTTAAATGATATTATTGGGTGAGTGCAAAAGTTCGTGCGGAGGTGAAGTAGATGTCGTTAGAAGCGGCATAAAGTGTTGTCATTAATATTGCCATCTACGTAAGACAGATCGTTGGAAAAGTGACGTGTGCAGCTTTCATTTCGAACAAAATAATTTGTGTAGATACAAACTGCTTTGAGAAAAGTTAATTTCAAAATGAGTGTCGATAAGGTGCATTTATGGCATGTTATGCTTACGAGTTTCGGAAAGGAATAAACGTTGCAGAAGCTGTAAAAAACAATTGAGAGGTTTATCAAGATCAAGCACACACTAAACGAACTGTGAAAAAATGGTTTGCAATATTTCGCTGCGAAGAGTTTAACCTTGAAGACGGACCACAATCCGGTCGATCTTCACGCATTGATATCGATATTGTGGGTACTTTAGTTAAAAATACTCCGCGAATTTCAACAGAGGAAGTTGCTACAGCTCTTAACGTTCACCGATCAGCCACTTTTCGGCGTTTAAAAAAACATAAGATTCGATTTGAAGCTCGATATATGGGTGCCCTATTTGCTGACCGAGAGGAACAAAATCGAACGAATTTCTGATGAAGTTTCTTTACTCGGGCGACTCAAAAACGAGACGTTTTTGGATTGATTAGTAACGGGCGATGAGAAATGGGTCCTTTACAACAATGCTCAGCAATCTAAGTATGATAACGCGATGGCAAAAGCCAGTTTGCACCCGATGAAGGTGATGCTCTGTGTTTGAAGCGATTGCAAGGGCATAATTTATTTTCAGTTTTTTCCCCGCTAGCAAAACGATTGATTCAGTCAAGTACTGTCGCCAATTAACCAGTCTGAATCGAGAAATCAAAAAGAAAGTCCGATTTTGTCAAATAGCAAAGGTGTAGTCTTTCATCATGACGACGCACTGTGGGGTATTTGAAGAATCTGGCTGGACAAAAGTCGATTTCATAAAGTACAACGCACGATCGAATGGAGGGATACAGGCTGAAGCTGAGTCTTTGGGGAATCCTGTGATACCATTTTTATCTTGTTTAAGCAAACGATGACGTCCTGTTATCAGTTGAAATTAGAGTGTTCCGTTAAACGCATCGGCGTCAGATCGTTGTGCATTATTACTTTCTATTTTGGAAAGTGAATAACTTTATTTTTGAAAGTATTTAAAATCTAATCGTTATGGATAGTGGCGAGGCAGGTATCTATTATTATTTTTTTAATTTTTGAATTAAGAGAAAGATAGTTTTCGTATTCGTAAAATTAATTTAAAATAACGTATATTTTTCTGTTACTTTTGTCCCTTATTTCTGACTTCACGAAGGGTTTAGTTATATTTCCAAGCTTTTCCAAGCAGAGTTACTTGTTGTACTAATAAGTATACACCCTTTATTTTGTGTTTTCGTTTAAATTAGTTCTGCATTCGTCTGCTTTTGAAAATGAAGGCACTATAAATATGCACTTTCAAATTTCTGAGTAAGCATCCGAAATTACTATGTACAGATATTTATCTCATATTTATGATATAAATTTTAAAATGAAAAATATTGTTATGATTTATTAGAAAGTGATCATATTTGTTTACTTTTCAGTCAATCTTATTGAAATGAATTTATATTAATTTGCAAAAAAATTGCTTTAAAATAATGTATTCATTCGTATTTATCTTTTTAAAGCACTTTTCAGAAAATTAAAGAAATTTATTGCTTGTTGTTAACTTTTTTTGTCTAAAAAATAAGTCGCATCAATTTTACATAAGTTTTTGTTAAAAATTAGTTAAAGATTGCAAGATTTTTAAAAAATATAAGAGATAAAATAATGTTATCTATCAAAATTGTATATATTTATTATGCATTCCCTTTTCTACATTTCGTATTTATTTTAATTTGGAATCTTCGAATGTCAAAGTAATGACTAGAAATGAATTTTTTAATATTATGCAAAAGCAAAACCATCAAATGTAAACAATAGACTGAAAATTCTTGAAAATTACATTCTTAATAATGATACTTTTGATGATGATGAATTTAAAAATTTCAAGCATAATTTTTCCCAATTTAAGAGTAAATTCAAGAGCAAATGGATCGCAGCCCTTCCCAAATTAGATATTTTTATGAAAAATAATTAAGGACTGGCTTGAAGGTACAGTAGAAATTTCAAGTAAAATAAATGGATCAGGGGCGACAGCAAAAACTTTCACTGAATCCAATGATAGGACAAAGCGGAGAATGTTTGAAAGTTTGAGGAGATCAACAGATGTGGAAGAACTTACACATGCCGTTCAGTAAAAATTAGAAATTTCACATAAGATAGATGTTGCCCATGTGTCAAAAGAATTAACATAATCACCAAACAATCATCCAAATATAAAAAAGCATATTTGAGAACAAAGAGAAAAGAAAAAGAAGCAAACATTATCATTATTTGTCGAAACTAATCTTTCCAGGAACCAATATGAAATTATAAGACGATATTTAAAAAAATGTATATCCGAGCTACAGTTTTCTAAAACAAGCTGAAATTCATTGTTATCCAGAAAATCAGTCTTAAAATTACCGAAACTTGCGCATAAATCAATACTTAAGAATAACTTAATTTAACAGTGACACGATTATTCATTTATTTGAAAGAATTTTTGAGAAATTTAAATTAAGAGTAAAAATGAGCATTAATTCTTATATGTAAATGGGGCAGTGATGGATCGCAAATTTGAGAGTGATACCTCTTCCTCTTTCCATATTTCAGAGCTTATTAGTTCCAATTCAATTAATTTGCAACATAAACAACAAAACTATCTGGCAAAATCTATTATATGCCTCACTACTACTACACCGTCAATAATACTCCAATAATACATCTCCTTACCACACTAATAATGCTATTTATCATAATTATCATTTATTCTATAATACTAATTTTGTTCAATAAAACCAGTACAGAGTTGTAAAACATCAATGATTTTTAAAATAGTAAACAATATTTATTACATAAACGTTTCTGAACCGTTTAAATTAGTTTAAAACAAAAAAAATAATTTTGGCCGCCCAGATTTGACAAATACCCCACTGTGAACGACGGCAGAGCACACGTTTCGAAACAGGCGTTGCGTAAACAGAACAGCCTGAAATTTGATATCCTAACTCATCCACTGTATTCCTCTGATATTGCACCACCTGGTTATCACTTGTTCTGATCATGGCTGAATCATTTAAATGAAAAAAAACTTGACTCTTTGGATGCCTTAAAAAACGTCGTGTCTTCGTTTTTTGAATCTAAACCGCGCACATTTTATGATCCGGGCATCCGTATCAGGGTTAGAAATTAGCGGTCGTTAGTTGCCAAATGCAACTGCATTATTACATTTGGCAGCCACAAAATCATATCTAGTCATCAAATTTGACGCCTAGCTTTATTTCACTTTAATAAACTTTCTTATTCCGGCTTTAGCATAAGTTTTTTTTTTCCCACCGCAAACATTTGAAGAATCCGGTTCTCCATAAAATATTGGACAGTAGTATGTGTTTAAAACAACCTTAATATAAGTTAATCACCTTTAAGCTGACTTTACTTTAACCAATGACTGATAAAATTGACTAGGGCTATATGTCCATAAAACTATCATATACCTTGTTCAAAAGCATGGTTTGAAACTCCCAACCTGCCAATCAAATTTATACTGACTTCACTTTAACCAGTGACTGATAAAACTGACTTTAAAAGGTAACATTTCTAAAATTATATTAACCCCCAATGGCAAGATTTCAGTGCTAAAAATGTCTTTAATTTATGGTACTCCGGTGTAATACACTGTCAAGTTAAGATACCAGATTTTAAAAACTAAATATCATGATTTTAATTTTTGTATTTTTATATTTTGTATTCATATTAGCTTCATAAAAAGAATTAGTTAAACATGTTTCTAGAATCCATATATATTGTACTTTAATGCAAGTTTTACAGTTTTATAGAAAACCATTTTTTTTAATTTATTAAGACAGGAATATATTTTTAATATATATTTACCCTCCCCCTGCCTTAACATATAAAAATAGAAACAATATTATCATCGTGGCTGTAAAAAGAAATAAGAAATTATGATGAAGCATAAAATTGCAACCCCGAAATGCTATTTGGCACCTAGAAAAAAAAAATTGTAGACGTCATTTGACGCCCTTCTTAAAATTCCCAATTTCTAACCCTGAGCCGTATGCTGCCAGAACGTTGGAAACAGATTATAGAAAACGATGGAGCACGTATCATTAATTGAATAAAGAACTTTGTTTGCCTAATCATGGTGTGACTTTTACTCTCAAACTCCGCATGAACTTTTGCACTCACCCAATAGATGCTATTTTTCTGCAAATATTCATATAGATGAAGTTATGAACTCTGCATTTGTTAATGGATTTTTATTTCACGACCGAGAGTTGTTCATACAATTCTTAATCCACTTGGGTTTGCTTAAATTCGGATTTATATATCATAAATGTTCTTCTGATGTGAATATAAAAAATAATAAATGATACAACTGCATGAATACAATATCTCTACAAGTATTATTATTTATTTATAATTGTGAAAAATTATATTGACTGTTTTGTTACTTATTAAGTTTATTATTTATAACTCTTTGTTTATTGTTTTCCTTTTTTTATCAAATTCATGGTTATTTACTGTTATTTTTTATTTTAATTCTTTAAATTATTTATATCAAGCTATCATTTATTTATTTTTATTTCCTTTTTTAAAATACTAGAATCCCTTTCATTTTTAAACGTTATTTTATTTTTATATTGCAATAAAAAATCACGTCGTGTTATTGCATGCAATTCGTAACTTATATTAAAAAGCAAAATTTTCGCCAAATCGGCGGGGGAAAAAAGCACGCGCAAATGTGGTGCGTACATGATATCTGTGCCCAAGGTTGTATTGATTTAACATTTTATGCAGCAAATAAATGTTTTGGTTAAAGTGTTGACAAGATTGAATAGCACCCAAATCTATAAACAACACATTTTACAGAAAGTTTTGTACATAAATTATTATTTTATGTTTTGTCCATTTGTTGAATTATTTCAAAAATTGAATGTTTAGTTAACATCATGTCATTTTTGACAGGGGTTATATACTAATGTTAAATTAATAAGTGCTATTTCTGTTAGGTTGACATAAATACAAGTTACTGCACTAAAAATTACGCTGCATATGAATCCATTTTTAATAAAAATTAAGTGGTTGGTATATCATTAACATGTTAACATTAGTTAAGTGGTAGGTATACTATTGATCAATAAAGGATTAAACCAGGTCCAGGTTTTAACCATTAGTGGTCTGATAAATTTAGCGAAACATTTGAAAGGAATTTTCGCATTAACATTTAACAATATTGAATAAAACATGAAACATTTGAAAGCGTTTGCAAATTATACTTAGTATTATACTTCAAATTGCATAATTATTTTCTTAATCATGTAATTAATAAAAAACAATTACTTATAACTTTAAATTAAAAAAAATTGTAAAACAAAAAATTGTAATTTAACAGATTACAATGACTATTTAAAAAATAATGTTTTCAAAGACTATAATTTTAGACTAATAAATGATTCCTATATAAAAAAAAGCAATAATAACATCATTTTTATGATGATCAAAACATAGCTTACGTAATACCAGAGTCATATTAATATGCCTGGACTTTTAGAGACACATTCATATTCCATTTTTGGACTTTAAACGTGGACCAGTCAAAAAACGACTAAAATAAAAAACAGAAGTACTCATTTCTAGACATTAAGCATGGACTAATCAGAAAACATATAAAACAAAATAAGTTGCGGAATTCAATTATAAAAAGATTCAGATATACTTAAGATTTCCCAATTCTCTACTGAGAACAACAACTATTTTCCCAAATAGTTAAAAATATTGATTACCAGTGTCTTACTAAGATAAGAGAATTCCATAGTTTTATTCTGGAGGAGATGAGATTTTGAAAATGGCCTATTGGGTCGAGTTAGCACAACCATTCAGCAGTGTGTGCATTATGAAATTTACATATTCAAAAACAACACATTCATGACTGTCTTCCAAATATCGTAATGCACTGGTTACATTTTAACCCTAAGAGATTCTTACAAATGAAGGGTGAAACTCTATTATTGTTTTCTGTGTTTTTTGTCATAAATGCTCAGAAAATATGATTAAATATGATTATTTAAATATTACAAGAAAAAAAACTTAATTACAAATATGAATATAGAAATATATGACGGAACGAAATTTTCGCCAAATTTTTAACCCTAAAATATATACAATATGGAACCATTTATCCAGAAACCAGTTAACCGGAAAACCAGTTATCTGGAATGATATTTCTGATAGACTGATGTTAGAATCTTTGTAGAAAACAGTGCCATATACTGCCAGTTTGACATATACATTGCTTGAAACAAAGGTATAGTTTGATAACAGCATCTAGTATTTGAAATAGAAGCATATATAATTATATTATAGCTGTTTTTTGCACTATTTTTATATAGAGAAAACAAAATTTTTGTTCCCAAGGAATTCTCATAAATTACCTTCTTTCAAACTCTAACATTTGATTTTACTTGCATCTGATTCTTAGATCAAATAATCTAATAATTAATTTAAAATTAGAAGTAATTATATAACCACATATATTCTATAAAACTTATCCAATGGATGCTACTTTAATGCCCAACCAGTTAAGTGGAAAAACCAGTTATCCGGAATACGTCTGACCCCATCCATTCTCGATAAATGGTTCGGTGATGAATTAAATATGAATTTTAAATATGAAAATTTAAAAAACTGTTGAAATATGAATATAAAAATATATGACGAACAAAATTCTCGCCTAGCTTTTAATCCTAAAATTTATATTATGAACTTTAAAATGTGCAAGTTTACTTAAAAAAATAATTAAATATGGATGTTAATAGTTAATTTTATTTAAAAACATTTTAGTACTTTCAAGCCTCTTAATCAGGCTCTTACTCAGAGAATATTTTCTTTATTCATACAAATACACGATTCCATTCTGACAGTTTGAGAAAATGACGTATTAAAATTTATGTTACAACAATTAAATATTTCTTTTTACCGTTCACCTAAAACTCTACTAATTCAATCTTCAAGCCATGAGTCTCGGTCATTTGCAAAACGGAATCATGTATTTGTATAAATAACAAAAATATTCTCTGAGGAAGAGCCTGATTAAGAGGCTTGAAAGTATTAAAATGTTTTTAAATAAAATTGAAAACAGTCAAAGTTCCATAATCCGCACAAGTTGGAGCCAAAGGATGTGCGGATTATGGAATATTGTGAATTATAGAGTACTATGGGTTATGCGTCATTTATTATTCCTAAATAGCATTTTAATTCTAAAATCAGTATAATATGAAAATAAAAATAAGAAATCTAATAATTAATTTTAGGGATGGGACGAATAGTGATTTGGCCGAATAGCCGAATACCGAATATTCGGCCAAATTTTAGGCCGAATACCGAATATTCGGCGGCCGAATATCAACTTTTTTTACCAATAAAGAAAATAAATTTTGATTATATATAATTTAAAAAATAGGAGCTCATTAATAATTATTACTCTTAAATGTGCTTTTAAATGTATTTTTAAATTTGAAACATTTATTTTAACACAAAAAAATTATGAAATTGCATTACATTCTTCTATCTTAAAATACATCAAATTGATTTTCAGTAAGTCAGGATGGTAAGATATTTTCATTAAAATATGAAGAATGTACTTCACTTTTACTATCAAATGATACTTTTACCCTTTCTTGCATCCAAAATTAATAATATTCTTAATCTCTCTCTCTCAGAACTCACAAGGAGATATTTTCTGAAATAACCTTTAATGAAGTAAATTTGATCATTTAGAGTTTGTGTCCCTAATGATAAGCGAATTCGTAAGAATGAGCCTGCTCTGAAATCAGTTGCCAAGCTTTAAATTACAAATCACGTTAAAGCAAAAGGTTATGCTTATAGTAAAATGCATATGGTAACAAAACATGGTTGTTAAACACCCGGGTTTTTTCAGAAAAAACCCAACCCACTGTGTTTTTTCAGGGTTTTTGGGGTTTTACCAGGGTTTTTCGGGTTTTTTCAGGGTTTTTTGGGTTTTTTCAGGTTTTTAGGGGTTATTGGAGGTGATTCAGTATACTTGGAAAAAAAAAAGTACTTATTACTAAATTTAAAATAGCTAATTGATTATTACAAATATATATAAATCAATGGCAGTAATCAAAATTATGATAGATAAATTGATTATTAGTAATAATTTATAAAGTATTTTTTTATTATTACTAAATAATAGAATAAGCCAAGTAATTCTGCATGTCTACATAATTAAATTAGGATTCTAAGCATATATGGTATTTTGTTATGAGTTTCTATTGTATAACATAGAACGGATTACACATCAAAGTATTTTTTTAATGGAAAAAAAATTCTTTGTTACTTATACATACTACAGAGATTAACTAACAATTATTTCTTTTAAAAATTGTGGTGGTATAATTAGGACATTTCTTTTCTTTGGGGTGGGGGGTGATGGTTATAAACTTTATGAGTGGTGTACTGATATTAAGAAATATATTACAATATATTATATATGTAATATAAATACATTATATATCTAATTTAAATTTGAAATTTTGAAAAAACCCACTTGGGTTTTTTCCTGGGTTTTTTCAGAAAAAACCCACCCAGGTTTTTTGGGCTGGGCAAAATCATAACAACTCTGTAACAAAATCTTTGACATTTGAGTTGGCGCATACATATTCAACTTCAATATTCCACTTATTCAACAAGCATTAAAAGGATAAACAGAAATTGATAACAACATGAATGAAGGAATATGTAAATTAAAAATATAAACATAATAATGTTACATAATTAAGTCAGTAATTATCCAAATAATTATTTAAAATTGAAAACTATAGAATGAAAAAAATTATTTTGTTCAGTATTTAGAATTTATGTTTAAATACTTATAAAGTTATCTTCATAAAGCTAGTTGTGTCATCTAATGCGTATCTAGTTTGCCACCAGTTCTATTTTCAGATGTACCGTTATAGTATTTGGAATAGTGATATTTGATATCTAATTTTGAAAATGAATCATTGTTAATACACCTAGTGAAAGAATTTTTTCATTTCTTACTTTACGGAAGTTAGTTACAAATTTCATAAAAGCTTTTTTTATATGTGCATGGAATTTGCAGACATTAATAAATATTCAAGTGTTTTAAAATAAAACAATGTTTTTTATAAGTGTTTTTATATCTTGAATTGTAATATATCCTTCTCTAATGAAGACATTTCTCATACAATTAAATCTCCAACTTGGGCAGCATTTTCTAAAATATCACTCACTTTTATAGGTAATACAGAAAGGCTGTGTATGTTTTAGCAATCTAATAACTGTATATTTTGTAAGTAAGAATGAGAATGACTTCATGAATGAAGTAGCCAATTTGGATTAGAGAAAAAAAAATTGTAAGAAATGAAACTCTTTAAATCCTAAATTTATTTGGCAAGATATCTTTCACTATTCGGCGAGATTTTACCAATATTCGGCCAGATATCTCTAAATATTCGGCTACGGGTATTCGGCCGAAGTATTTGGTCAACAAGCCTTCAATATTCGGCCAACCGAATATTCGACAAAAGGGCCGAATACCGAATAGTGGCCGAATATTTGTCCCATCCCTAATTAATTTAATATGCCATCTTAAAAAATGTCTTTTTAAAGTTATTATAAAAATTGATTGCATTTAAATAAAAATAATCACATACATAATCCATAATACAGTTTGTTTTTTATTGTTAATATAATAAAAGAGTTCTATGAAAAAAGTTGATGTTTTATTATGATTTTTTTTTTCAATTATTTTATTAATTGTTTTAAAAAATCATTTTTGGATTACAAATTTTTACATTTTTTAAACTGTTTATTTCATTGTTTACATTTGCAAAGTGATGCGAATTATAGAAAATTGCGGATTATCGATCTTCGACTGTATTAACATCTATATTTGATTATTTTAAATGCCTTTTAAATAAACTTGCACAGTTAAAAGTTCATATTATATGTTTTACAAATGTGAATGTAACCCTTGAGAGTATTAATCATTCTTCAACACATTGAAAATTCATTATAGCTGTAGAATTATATTTTCTTAAATATTGCTTATATTGCAGTGAAATCTGGAGCTTAGTAAATGGAATATTATGTGCCAAACACTTAAAAGAATTAAGCAAAAAACATTTGTGGTATTTATCCTAATCTAAAAACTTGAATATCATTGACTTAAAATGGAAAAAAAATCACAGATCTTTTAATTCAATTTAAAGTAGAATGACAGATTTTCAATTATTTCTTTAAGATGGCGATGAAAATTTTACACAATGATGTTCAAAGCAAAATGTTGAAGGGAGAAAAATCGTGTATCGCTTACCATACATTGTAATTCATAAATATAAAACGCTTTTTAGTAAATGATTCAAAACAAAGTCATTTTTGTGCAAGTTCACCCAAATCATGTCATTTCTAGCCAAATCTTGAAAGATAGGAAATCTCTTTTGCAAATAAAATTATGGTCATTTTTATTGTGAGAGCTTTTGATTTAAATTGTAAATATAACTTGCTAAAATATATAATATGAACTTTAAAAAGTTTAGTTTTAGATAAAAGGTGATTAAAATAGAAAGAATATACAGAAAATATTTTTATAACCTATTTTATTTTTATTAAGGTTATAAAAGTATTCTCTGATGAAGAACCTGAATAAGGCTTGAAAGTACTAAGATATTTTAAGTAGAATTAACTATTTACTATATACTATTTACTATAACTATATTTGATTATTTTAAACGCCTTTAAATAAAACTGAACATTTTAATTTTCATATTATATATTTTGTGTTTAAAACAAGGTAAAAACTGCATTCTGTCATGTGTTTCTATTTATAACTTACTACTTGAAATGTTGTATTTAATAAATTTAATACTTATAATTGCCTTCTAACTTTCTAAGCAGGGTTGGAAAAAAACCAGGTTTTTTCGAAAAACCCCAAAAAAACCGGTTTTTTTGGTTTAAACCGGGTTTTTTTAAAAACATCCTTTCTTATGGCATATACATGCATATTTACTGATAAAAACAAACATTATTGGTTTATAAGCAGTATAGTTTCATTTAAAATAATTTAAATTTGATAATTATAGTGAATTTATGCTGAAAATTGAAAAAAAATCATTTTTCAATTTAAATAGTTTTGGCAAACAGTCTTATGTTGAAAATTTTAACTGTTCTACACAGTGAACCATTGATGCCCTGTGAATCTTTATAAACAATCTTTTGTTTACTAATAATAAATGTTTGGATGTAGTTTGATAAATATTCTTTTCCACAATTATTCAAATAATAAATTACAAATACTACTTAGGATTTTTTCTTTCTGAGTGACATTTTGAAGTTAATATTTTTAGTCGTTAGATTTAGCAGAGGGGAAAAAATTATTATTAAAATGCTATAACTAGCAACCAGTCTTTGCTTTTAATTCTTCAAGATAATCTCCCAAAAGAAAAATTTCTTTTACAGTTTGTGCAAAATCTTAAAAGGTCATTGTGTTACATTATTAATTGCATTAAATATTCTGCATTATTAAAAAAAATAAAATATTTTATACTAAATATTGAATCTATTTTATCTTTGATCAATTCACATGTTTGAAGTTTTTTCTTTAGAGCAATAGATATGTTCACCCATGTGTACTGATTTGAATTCTATGCATAAAAAAATGATGTAAACCCAATATACCTAATGCTTATTGCTGAAATAATGTGTTAAAAGTAGAAATTTTTTATATTCAATAATCTGAAACTCATAAATTACAGAGAAAGAATGAAAATGTCATTAGATTTCTTCGAAAAAACAATATAAATTATTTATATCTAATAATCTGAAACTCGTAAATTATAAAGAAAAAAAGAAAATGTCATTAGATTTCCACTAAAAAACAAATTGCTTTTTTTTTTATAGAAAAAACCAATTGGTTTAATCCTATGCATAAAAAAAAGACCTAAAGCCACTATATATAATACTTTTTACTGAAATAAAGTGTTAAAAGTAGAAATTATTTATGTCCAATAATCTGAAACACGTAAATTATAAAGAAAAAAAAAAGAAAATGTCATTAGATTTCTTCTAAAAAAACCAATTGGTTTTTTTGAGAAAAAACCGTTTGGTTTAAACCGTGGTTTAAACCATGGTTAAAACCAATTGGTTTAAACCGTGCCAACCCTGTTTCTAAGTTTACAATAAAGTTAGATTTCAATTCTTAAAAAAAAATAAATAAATAAAAAAAAAAAAAAAAAAAATCAAATGATTTTTAGCAATTTAAATTATAAGCTGTGTAACCTATTTAATGTCAAATGAGTATGACATTCACAATAAATCATTAATGACATTTAATTTTATAGATATTTGGCGATAATTTTTTGGCTGGCAGGATAACCAAGTAATTAATAATGGAATTGAGATTACAATGATTACTAACAATGTAGAAAAATATTAAAATAATTATGTAAAGTAATAAACTATAATAATAAAAATGTAGATAAATTTTGAAATGACTAAAATATTAAAAGCAAAAGTCAAGTAAATAATCAATAATGTATAGTTAAGTATTCATTATACAGATAAGATGCATTTTTCCTGAATTATTCAATGAAAATTGCCACATAAAGGTGCAATACTATCAAAATCATAAAATAGGGATTTCTTCTTACAGGTTTAGCCAGATTTAATAATACGAAAAAAGCTTTATTAATGCATAAATGCATTTGGTAAAAAGTTTGTGATTACGAGTGATATCAGCAATATCTTGAATTTTTTCAGAAATAAATTTATTCTTCTTTCATGAAAAAGCATGAATTCCATAATATTAAAGAAAATTACAGATGAAAATACAAAAAAGTCAAATTTTGTCCCTACATCTGAACTGAAAGTTACATTGTTTACATCTGTAAATTATTCATGAAATTTAGGGAGTCCAATTTAAGATCATCTACTGTATGTGCATGTTTATTTTTTTTTTGCATAACAAAACTTTATCTATCAATGTGTAAGGACATGATCTAATTCTGATACCGTTAACTACAGATTGCTTTCTCTATTTTCTTTATTTTTCTTTGTAGTGGTTTTTTTCTGTGTGATAATCTAATTTTCTAACAACTAATTACATATTAACAAAATTTTGTTACACAGCCTAATTTACCATTAATACAACTAGATGAAAACTATCTCAACTAAATTTGTTGATTATCAATTTAATAGAAAATATATTTTTTAATAGTAAGAAAAAAAAAAAACTAGACATTTTTTTTCAATTATATTTTCTGTTTTTTTACAGCTAAATAATTTCTTATTTCTGCACTCAAGCAATTTAAACATGCAGGCACATTCAGAGAATAGAATTTAATTAATTTCTCTTTTTTATTTATTTTAGAAGTTTTTTAGAACATTTTTCGATTTTAAATATTTATGGAAAATTCCTTATCAGGTACCAATTAATTTTTGCAAATATACATTAACAATATGAGTTACTATTGAGGGAGTTTTCCTGAAAATTCATTTATATGCATTTTTTTCCCACTATTGTCCATATTTCTTGTTATCAAAGGTTACGAAGGAGAGGGGTAGGGGTTAAGAGCTACTTTTGGAATTTTATGGTAACTTTATTTAAAGCATAAATATCACTGAAAAGTGAAAAGAGATAAAATAAAAATATGATTAAGAAAATGCATCTCAATTTATTCAAAACTATTGAGTTTGATGAAATCTGTTGGGTGTTTTCTGAGAAATTTACCCTCAAGTCTGTATTCACGCTGACTCACATCAATTTTTATTAGCTTTGTACCACAAAACAACATGTGACCATTTGATTCAATGCACATCCGAAAACATGAGTACACAAATATTGAATAATTAAGTACATAGGGAAATGTAAGCATGGCAATTCCAGGAGTGATTCTAGGTTTAAAAAAAAAAGAAAAAGGTGTTCTGAAAGATTACACCAGAGTAGAGAGGCGGGGGAAGGGGGAGGGGAATCCCATTTTCCTGCATCATCATGGGATGAAATAAAACATGTGCTGTTACAAGCATAATATGTATTGAAAAGATAATTTTTCAGGGAGGACAGAAAATGCTGCAAAACAGGGCCTCATTAACCTCTGAAGCTATGGGAAGTATATTCTTATTTCATGGCTTTCAGTCGAGAAGAGTTTACTAATTTCAGCATACCCTGAAACTTACCAATGTTTTCAAATATTATTCCTAAGAACGGCTCAGTTGCATTCACATATACAGTTAGCAAAAAAAATTATTTGCACATTTCATTTTTTTAAATTATAATGAAATTAAATAAAAGATTTAAGCAAAAAATACTGTAATACAGTAATTTAATGCATTTTAATAATATAAAAGCAAAAACAAAATTATTCGAATTAATTTTTTACATTATAATAAACAAATATACAAAAATATAATGCAAAAAAAGTATTTGTACACTACATTAATGTACTATAATTAGTGAAAATTTAGTTAAATGATACAAAATAAAATTTTGTGTGAATTCCTTTAGCGTTTATGACTACTTCTAGATAGTGTGACATAGATTCCACCAATTTTTGGTAGCGGTCTGGTTTATTTTATTCCATGACTCAATAAGAGCTTCTTTAAAACAGTTTTTTTGATGATACATATTTTTTTTGGATTTTTGCATCCAATAGCATCCACAAATTTTCTATTGGAATTAAGTGTAGAGATTGCAGATACCAGTCGCCTTCGAGCATTGTACAGTAACCATGTGCTGGTGATCATAGTAGTATGCTTTGATTGCTATCCTGCAGAAAGTGAAAAGCTTCCTCTACACGTAAATTCTTAGCACTGTTTAATAAATTGCACTGCGACACATCAATGTATGTTAAAGCTTTCATTCCTAAGTCAATAAATTCCAAATGTCCTGCTCCATCAGAAGCTATACACCCCAAAACCATAATACTCCCCCAACATGCTTGATAGTTTGAAGTATAAGTTTTAGATCTAGAACAGTTTTACTTTTACGCCAAATTTTTCAAATGCTTGGTGGTAAGAAAATTCCGAATTTTCTCTCATCAGAAAAAATTACTGTTTTTCAAAAATCCAATGATTTGCTTCTGTACGCGAAAGCGAATTCTATGCATTTTCGACTGTTTCTTTCACTGATGAATGGATTTTATCTTGAGATTCTTCCTTTTAAATCTGCATTAAGAAGAATATTTCTTATTTGTTTGAGGTGATACTCTGATGTTAGAAGCTGTTGCAAGGTCTCCAACAAATTTTTGAACTGAACTCATTGGATTTTTTAAACCTGTTTTAACAACACTCCTTTTTTCCCTCATTGTTAATTTGCTGAGAAGTCCTCATTTTCATTCATTTTTGATGTATCCAATTTCTTCATACTTTCTCATCGTGTGTCCAATAGTTGTAAATGGTAAATGAATAGCTTTTCTGATTTCTTGGTATGATTTTTATTTTTATGAAGCTCAAAGATATGATTTCTTATGTTCAAAGGCACCTCTCTAATTTTAAATACCATTCTCAATTACTTCAAAAGCAAATTAGATTAAATGACAGACAAACGTAATATGAACTTAATAATTATTAAAAACCATCAAATTATGCTACAACTTTGAACCACAAATATTATAAACACAGTGCGAATCTTGCTGTGGAAATGTACAAATACTTTTTTTGCAAGAAAATTTTAAACTTTTCCAGTTATAAAATTTATTTTACACCTTGATCGAAAATTTCTGTCATTTAATTTAAAACACACAGTAAAAACACTCTTTTAAAACCATTCGTGTATAAATATCTGTTTTTATTTAGTTAAAAATTGAATATATTAGAGTGTACAAATAATTATTTTGCCAACTGTATGGCATCATCCTTAGTGCATTTGTACTTGACCTGGCTCAGATAATATGCAAGTAACCATTATTCTTGTACGAGCTAATTTTGAGATTTTCTAAAAGTAATCTTTATATGATGGTAAAAATTTTTTTTTAATTTCTCTTTAATTTTAAAAAATTCATTTTAGAAGATAAGAAAATTATATCCACAACCATGAAATTAAAAATTTTAATAATTAAAAAAGTCTTTCTCGGAAAATTTCTCACACATAGTTTTTATGGGATATTTAACTTATAGGGTATGCCAGTCACTTACCTGATAGTTTCTACTCCACTAGACAAATATTCAGTTTTCCTGTGTGCCGAATAATTTCAATGACTATAAATGTCAGCAAAAATGAAAGTGGCGACAAATAAAATTTGGTGTCATCCTATGATATGATTAAATCACAAATTCTAGCGTTTTCAGTACGAAAATAGCTAAAGAAACATATATTGCCATTAATTTATTTTAGCAAAGAAGATACGTTTAATAAATTGATTTAAAAAATAGCTATTGTTTAGATCAGCGTAAACCATTTCGTCTATCTTCATAATTTTACTACAGACGCCAAAACAAAGAATGAATCACGAAAAAAGTATTCATTCATTGATATTGAATCAATCAATGAATTTCCTGCAACAGAAATTTATACCTATAAAATATTTATTATCTATCCAATAAAATAAAATATTTATTTATAAAAAAGAAATAAACAGTATTAGTAAAAATTTCTGAATCTAATACTTGTATATGATCTCGGGTTATAAATTTACCGCAATTTGATTTTAAAATGACTCACGAAAATTAAACTTAGTTTCTACTTGTACCTTTGATTAGTGAACCTTTGAAGGAATGAAACGAAAGGCAAAAACGACAATTTACGGTATCCAGCTTGCTATCTGGGTATCTGCATTATCAAATTTGCAGCAGAGGAAATTTCCTGTAATCACGTTATCAGACCTCAAATTGTGTGATTTTAGTAGAAGATTAATTTAATTAACTAAGTCAGCATTGATTTATTTTAGTAAAAAAATGAGATTAATAAATTGATGCTTTAAAAGTTATCTGAAATTACACACATGGGGTGACACGATGCCAATGCAAGAATGAATCGAGGATTTTTATGTCTCCTTGTATAAAATTCATTCATTTATTTGTAAAGGAATTGTACGAGAATGATTCAATTCAGTGTAATTGATAAATTAGTCTCATTATTTTAAATAAAATTGCTTCAATGGCTATACACTAGTACTTTTTTTTAAATCCCTGGTTGTAATAATGGTTATCAAAGCCGCTGACCAAAACAAGTTTTACCAATGAATATATGTTTAATTTTCGTGAGTTTTTCAAAATCAAATAGTGGCAAATTTTATGCCCGAGAAAATATTTATTTGTAAGATTCACGAATTTTCACTAATGATTGCTACTTCTTTTTTTATAAATACGTGTTTTAATGTGTTAATTGAAATTATATATGGATTGATTCATCGCCATCGTGATTCATTCATTGCTTTGGCGTCTGTACTTTCGTAAGGAGTGTTACTCTAACAAACGCTAATTTTTAAAATTTGTTTACTGATCTATCTTTAGTAAAATAAATTAATGGTAAGCTATATTTATTTAGTTATTCTTCTATTGAAAATTTTGTGACTTTTCATTTGATAATATGAGACACAAAATTTTATGTGATCCTATCATCAGTGTAGAGGAGGGAATACGGAAGTATATGCCTTACACCCTCTGGATTTTTTCGAGATCTTTTTTCAAATAAATCATTAGCGTATACTGCATCCATTAACATTCACACTCTAGCCTATACCCTCTGCCTATAGCGTACATTTTTTAATTTTATTACGACTCTTGTCCCAACTTTTAGTTTTGCTGACATTCATAATCAGGTAAAAGATTTGGCACTCGGGTAAACTTAATGTTTGATTAGTCGAATAGCAATTATCAAAAGTGTAACTAACATGCACTATAAGTAAAGTACTCTATAAAAACTATGCTTTGAATTATTAATTAAGAAAACTTTTTAAATAAATAATTTTTTATTTTATATTTGTAAATATTTTTTTTCTTATATTCTGAAACAAATATTCTAAAGTCAAGTATAACAGATTCCTCATGTAATATCCAGGCCAGGTAACCAGCCAGCGTCAAGCTTGATCCTAATTATATTAACCCTTAATTTATGACTATGATATGGCATAGCACAGCTAGTAAAATCTATACTCTAATGATAATAATATGTAATTGTTTTTTTCATAATTTATGGGTGTTTTTTTTTAATAGTTCATTCTGTACTTTTTTGTTATAAATGCAAAACTTATGCTAATGTGCTGATTATTTAAATCTTGTTAAGAGGATTTTTATTGTAAACCATGCAAAACATTGTGATTTGCTATTTATGAAACGTAATTCACATGAATTACAATCATTATTTAAACTTAATCTCAAAAAGTTTTCATTTTGCCATAGTTCGAATTAAAAATACTTTTTCTTTTATAAAGTTATAATTTACTGTTGCTAGTGATGTTGAGATGAATTTTACCTTTTGGCAAATATACTGGAGAATGAGGCAGTTGTGATAAAACTGTTTCAGAAATTTGGAATTCTGCACAATAAAAGATTATATTTAAAAAAACATGAAATGAAATTCTGAATGAGCTCTGGAAATCTAGAATGGAGATGTAGCTTATTTATATAACTATGTGTAATTTTTTTATATATATATATTTTGAAAAATATACAGGTTGTAATTAATAATGAAGTGATTTTTTAGAAGTAAAAAATAGACAAATTAATAATTACTGCTCGTTTCACAAAGTAATTTTTTATTTATGTGTAAATATATATCTGTGTATATATGTATAACATGTATATATATTTCAAATGTTATACTTCTAAAATGCTCCCTTTATTACCGATGTTTTTTCTTTTATTTTTCAAATGTTTCAATTTATGTGATTTTCATTCCGGGACAATCATTAAGCTGGGGACAATGGAGTCTGTATAACCAAAAGTACTGCTCATTTTTACATTTTATAACTTATTGATATTTATTTGTTATGTTCATTTATGATATATTATTTATAAATTTACTTTTTTTTTATTTACCACTTTTAATGACTTTATGTAGATTTAATGATGTTAAATTACTGTTTTGAATGTGATTGGCAGCAATAAACAAATTTTGATAACCCTTTTTAGCAATTTATCTCCTGGATCGAAAAATGTGGAATAATGTTCCAGTTTCTTTTGATAAAAAAGAAATTTCTACAAATAAACTTTACATTAAAGAATTCTTTTCTTCCTGTTACTTTAAGAAGAGAGTAGTTAAAACCTTTTTTACTTTATGAAATATTACATTTCATGATTTCTTCTGTGAATTTTAACAAATGAATAAAATTTTATTATTTGGTTAAAGAAAAAGAATGTATAAAAGAATATCAAAGAAAAGTTTTGAAGAAATTGTAAGAAAAATTTGATAGCATGTAGGAGGGAGGGAGACACATGTGAACAATTGCAATCGAAGATCAATAATCCATGCACCCATAATCCAAAATTTTCTATAATTCGCGTCACTTTACAAATATAAACAGTGAAACAAACAGTTAAGAAAATGTAAAAATTTGTGATCCAAAAAGGATTTTTTTGAACAAATAATAAAATAATTGAAAAAAATCATAATAAAACATTTACTTTTTTTTAATGTAACTCTTTTATTTTATTAACAGTAAAAAACAAAATGGATTATGTATGCGATTATTTTTATTTAAGTGCAATCAATTTTTATAATAAAATAACTTTAAAAAAGCATTTTTGGAGATAGCATACTAAATTAATTATTAGATTTCTTATTTATATTTTCATATTATACTGATTCAAAATTAAAATTCTGTCTAGGAATAATAAATGATGCATAATCCATAATACTCTATAATCCACAATATTCCATAATCTGTACATCCTTTGGTCTCAGCTTGTGCCTCTTATGGAACTTAGACTGTATTTGTGTATATTCTTTAACATATATAGTAAGTATATTTGAAATGTTATACTTTTAAAAATGTTCACTTTACTGGATAATGTTTTTTCTTTTCTTTTTCAAATGTTTCAATTAAAGTGATTTTCATCAGGGTTGGCATGATTTAAATCAGCTGATTTTTTTAAAAAATCATTTGATTTAAATCAATCCTTTTGTTTGTTTAAATGTTGGAAATTATTTACAGAGAAATAAGAAATAGGTGTACAGTCAAAGATCTATAATCCGCACAAGTTGAGGCCAAGGGTTGTGCGGATTATGGAATTTTGCAGATTATAGAGTATAATGGATTATGCATCATTTTATCATTCTTAGACAGCATTTTAATTCTATAATCAGTATAATATGGAAAGATAAATGTGAAATCTAGTAATTAATTTAATAAGTAATCTAAAAAAAAAGCATTTTTAAAGTTATTTTTTTTAAAATGATATATATATATATATATGTATTTAAAGAACAATAATTACATATTAATAATGAGATTTATTTTTAAGGAATATTTTATGGAAGAAAGTATAAAAAAAAATGAGAACAAATTATGCACAAAAAATAACCAATACAAAGTAAAATAAATGGTAATTACTTCAGTATACTAAAATGAAATAGTACTATGAATATTATTTAAGAAATCTTTTGCTTAACAAAAATAAGAGTCGAGTGTTGTTTGTTTCAAAACCTGAAATGAATGAATCATGAATCTTTGATGAAATGTGCATTTTTTCGAAATTTTTTAATTGATTTCATGCTTGTTTTGGCTTTTTTTTTTTTTACGAATTTCTCTTTTTTTTCTGCGTTTTTTCAACAGATTTTACGTTAAAAAAAAATTTTTTTTCAAGTATCAAAATTCATGATTCATTCATTTCATCATGATTCATTCCTGTAATTTCGTTGAACGATCGCGGAAAAATCCCGTGTAAGCGCCCCCCTCAAACTATTGTACGATTTTTCGTCACGTTTGGGGGGGGGGCGGATTAACGGTATAATATTTAGCATTTTATATTACTCAGCTGGTGCTGTGTTTACTGTTACTCTCCTGAACTTGCACAAACTGAAATAGCTACGAATGAACAGTTGTCAATTCGAACGTTCAGTAAGCTTAGGCACGTTCCGTAATACAGTTTAGTTTTTTAGTGTCAATAAAATAAAAGAGTAAATTAAAAAAAATGCATGTTTTATTATGATTTTTATTACTTGTTAAAAAAAATCATTTTTGGATCACGGATTTGTAATTTTTTTTAACTGTTTATTTCATTGTTTACATTCGTAAAGTAACGCGGATTATGGGAAATTGCGGATTATGGGTCCGCGGATTATAGATCCTCGACTGTAAATAAGTAGCAGGTGTTTTTCTGGTATTTCCAGGATTGCTATCAGAAAGAATGTTGCAGGTGTTCCCCCCCCCCCTCTAATCCTTTAATTCTTTGTTCTTTTGAAATAAACTTTAGATGATGAGGCGAAACACAGAAACACTTTATAAATCATATTTCGTTTGCTAATCTTGACAGCTAAATTATTTGAATCTTTTTTGTTTCACAAGCTAATAATTAAACAAATTCATTAATGTTCACCAAAAAATCAGACACATTGCTTCAGAAAAAAGTTTCAGATATCACAGATTATGATTGGTGGAAGTCCTTTTATGTAATGGGAGATATAGAAAGAATCAGCAAAATTGAAATTGGATTTATTTACCAAATAACTACAGCCGTGGCTTCATCTGCTGGAGTAGAAATTCAATTTTCTTCTTTAGAACTACAGTACAGAACCATTTATCTGGAATGGTTGGGTTCAAATGCATTCTGGGTAACTGGTTTTTCCAGTTAACTGGTTGGGTATTAAAGCAGCTAAATTTGATAAGTTTTGTGAAACATATGTAGTTGTGGTATGACTTATAATTTTAAGTTGATTATTAGATTACTTGAACCAAGAATCTGATGCAAGTAAGATCAATTGTTAGAGTTTGAAAGAAGATAATTTATGGGAACTCCTTGGGAACAAAAATTCTTCTGTTTCCTTGGCATAAAAATGAAAACATCTATAATATTATTTATTAATATATAATATGATTATATGCTTCTATTTCAAATACTAGATGCTGTTATCGAACTCTACAATTGTTTCAAGCAAAAATTGTTGTCAAATAGTTGTTTATGACACTTTTTTCTAAAAAGATTCTAACATCAGTCTATTATAAGTATCATTCCGGATAACTGGTTATCCGGTTAACTGGTTTCTGGATAAATGGGTCCATTCTGTAGTTCATTAAAACCATCATAATAAATTAGGAATGGACAAAGCTTCTAAATTAGTGTTTTTGTTCAGACAATTAAATCACTGATTTATTTCCATTTGCTTAAAAATATTGAATTATTTGTGATTTTTATCCCTTAATAAATAGCTTGCATTAAATGAATATTTAATTTATTTTTTAAATTTTACCATTTTCTATTCATTTACAACATATTTAAGTTTATTTCTTATTCAGTATGCACAATTCAATTACAAAATAATAGAATGGCTTTAGATTAAAGCCTAGATGTTTAATTTTAGTACAAATCAGTAAGTAGAATATAGTATTTTCTTAACTATATAATTATTTCTTATATAAATATGTTTACAAATATCACCAAAGTAACTCAGATATTACCATACCAATAAGCCAATGAAACCAGTATTTTTACAGTCATCCTATTAAAATCATTTGAAGTTTAAAATGATATAGAAGGCAGATTACCAAAATTATGAAAGGCAAATGAATAAAAAAACAGTATAAGGCTTTTTTATTAAACAACTCATCAGGGATGCATGGTTTGATAAAAAAGCAAAAACATCCAACCAATTTCTGTTATAGGTTGTCTATGTGAACGAATTTTGACAATTTTTAGAAAAGTGATATAAGTTAGAAATTTTTAATAAATGCATTCAAAAGTTTCACAAAAAAGTGCAAATATTCATGCAAATCAACTTTTTTTTCAATAGCTCTTAACAATTTTGAGAAACAGTCAAAAATGTAAAAATTGTTCACATGTGACTCCTTCCCCACCCCCTACTTGACTATCAAATTTTTCTTCAAAACTTTTCTTTGATTTTAAAATATTTCTTTTACTAAATAATAAAATTTTATTAATTTGATTTAATTATGGAAGAAATCATGAAAAGTGAAACTTCACTAAATGAAAAAAAGTTTTTAATCTATTAGCTAAGAAATTCAACCCATAATGCACACGGCTGGTTGGATTTTTACTATTTACAATCAGGAAAAGAGGAATTCACTGAAAATAACAAAATTAAGTAATAACAATAATAAAATAAATATAAAAATATATATACTGAAATATTTATCAAACATATAACTCCAATGAACGATAACTCAAGTTAATTGGATCAGTTATGAGCTAAGTCAGATTTAAAATTACATGTGACTCAGTATCAGGTTAAAAGTTAGTTATCACAACTAATGTAGATGATAAAATTAATATAATAACAATAATTATATTAAAATTGGTAGATCATATATTATATTATATTATTTTGCAATTAGAATCAGTAATCGCTACTGTTAAAGGCATTACATTTTAGAACAATTATCAATAATACTGTTTTAATTTTTTAACTCGAAATAAAATAATACTTCTACTTTAAATGCACAAAAAAAAAAAAAAAAAATCTTTCATGCTACCATCTATTAGAAAAATATATATTCACTATTTTTTAAAATAAAAAAGCCTTATACTCTCTATTTATCCATTTTCCTTTCATAATTTTGGTAATCTGCCTTTTATTCAAATTCATATTTATTTATTCAAATGATTTTAATAGGATGGTTGTAAAAATACTGGTTTCATTGTCTTATTCTTATGTTAATATCTGAGTAACTTTGGTTATATTTGTAAAAGTATATATTCAACTTCCATAATGATATGATGCATAAGTGCAAACATTAAGATATAGTTTTATGTTAATTATATTATCATAAGATAGCAAGTTTTCTTGCAGCTGTTTTGTGGACTATTCCACTTTGAGCCCATTTTGACATAAATTAACTTTATTTTAAAAAATATATAATTATTTCTTATATTATTTTTATAAATTATAAATATTTATAGTTATTTATTATAAAAACTGCTCCATGTGTTGTAAAATCGTAAAATAATTAAAAATAGAATTCTAAAAAAATCAAATAAATCTGATTTAAATAAAAAAAATCTGATTTAAATCAAATAAATTGGATTTTTTTTATTTATGATTTTTTTTTCTAACCCTGATTTTTATTCTGAGACGACCATTATGCCTGGTGGCAATGGTGTAGAAAACAGAAAAGTACCATTCATTTTTACTTTTTCATAGCTTTTTGATGCTTATGGGTCATTCCATGTCAAGTGTCCTAAATTTTGGCATGGTTCCCGCTCGACCCCCTTCGATTTTTATGAAATTGATACAGAATATACATGTGGGTATATGATGAACATTTGGAAACTGTTTAGTTCAAAAAGTTGTATAGTTGGAGTACCAATGGTCCATTTGTACCAATCACTATTTCATGCTTATAGAAAAAACGGCCAAATCATGAAGTTTGGCATCATATTGCTCATGATATATAAAACCTTACTTACTGAAAATAGGTGATCTAGTACAACTTTGTGTGCTAAAAAAAGTAATTGCAGAATTAAAAATCACAAATCAAAACTATCGTGATTACTAGGCCTCAAAGTAGGCCGTACGGCCAATCTGGTTGAATTTTTCCCTTACTTTAACATGCTGTAACTACTGCAAATATTATTTAAAAAGTTTCTCGCTTTACAAACTAATTACCTATGGATATATCGTAAAGCCGCTGTAGTTGTTTTTTGATTGCTTAAATATTCATTAAATTATTGATGTTCAAAATCTAATACAAAATTAAAATCGTCGATTTTGCCCCATATTCAAAAGCCTATATCTTAAAAGGGACACTTCTGATTTGGTTACAATTAGTACCACTGGAAAGAGCGTATCTTAATTTATAAAAAAAACTTTATTTCATTTTGGGCCTCTTAGATACAGAAGGAAAATAATAAAATTCAAAAACCTGTTGTACGAGATAATCCAGATACATACAAGAAAGGTATATATTACGACAGGGTCTTTCAACATATTTTGAACCATTCTTTTTTATTACAACGATTAATGCATATAATAATTATCATTTTTTCTGGTCACAGTTACTTCCCCTTTACCATTATGAGTGATTTGTAACCGCATTGCCAACGAGTTATATCCAATAACCAGGCAAGACTAGCTCCTGGTTGTTCTTGCATGTTTAACAAGATTTATACAAAAATATTCCTTTTCTCTTTCAGTTTATGCTTTACATTACTGTTAAAACATTCTGTATCAAGATTTTAGCTCTATGGATTCTCATGATTATGATCAGAGTCAATGCAGCATTGGCTGTGCTGATAATTCTCAGTGCCATTTGACGACTGATTGTGCACATAAAGCTTTTAAGCTTTTTAAAGAATTTTCCTCTGAAGAACAGGAGTTAATCGACGAAGTTTATTGCATCTGGAAGAAATTTCTCAAATATGCTTTCATCACGAAACATTGCTTTTGCATGAATTTGAGTTTCTTCAGAGAACATGCTGTAATCCTTTCAGTAAAGACAACCATTACGTACGAAAATCTTTGTGGTCCATCAATTTAGAAAGTTCTAATCATTTGACAGACTAAGAAACTAAGAAAAATGTCAAACCAGACCAAAAACTATGTAGATCATGCAGAAAAGAATTCGAAGAAACAAGAACAACATGGTCCTCTTCTTCAAGCGAATTGGAGCAAGATGAAATAGATGTAACAGAAACGTTGAACAAAAGTCTAACAGATATTGATTTATCTCCTTTAAAACATCAACGAACATCAACAAGAGTTATTAAAAGATACGAAAAGCGAAAGATAAGTGAAACTGAAGATGTGATTTCAAAGAAAATAGCTATTGTTGCTGTTATAGATCCATGTAAATTAAGACAACCTACTACATGCAGCCAATGCCTAAACTGTTTAGATTACAAACAGCTAATTAAAGAATTGAAGGAGAAGTTACACCTGTCAAAACGTCCAGAACAAATACAAATATTAACAATGGCACCTCAAAGTTTGACAATAAGAGAAGTTATGGAAGAGTATGAAGTTTCAGAAAGAAAGGTAAAAGCAGAGCGAAAATTAAAAGCAGACATCGGGATATTGGCTTTACCTAGGGCAAAATTTGAAAAGAAGGTGCCAGAAAACATAAAAGAAAGAGTATTGAATTTTTTTTCAAGATGAAGAATTTAATCTAATATGTCCAGAAATAAAAGATTTCATTTCTGCTCGGATAGATGGAATGAAATTTCAGATGCAGAAGAATATATTACTAAGCAATTTGAAAGAAATGTTTACAGTCTATCGAAGTAGTAATGGACCGGAAATCGGATTCCCCAAATTTTACGAGTTAAAACCAAAATGGTGCGTGACTGTCGTTGCAGCAGGTTCACATTCACAATATGTGTGTAAAATGCATCAAAATGTGAAGTTGATACAAGCAATCTGCCCAACTGATGTAGATTATAAATTCCTTATAAGTAAAACAGCTTGTGACTTGAATTCTAAAGATTGTATACTTCATCGCTGCGAAGAATGTCCTGGAACAGATGATTAAAAACATTTTTGAGAAAGTATTTTCGAATATAGGGATCCAGAAGACACCATTGAATTTAAACAATGGGTTCACACAGATCATGACACGTTAGAAACTAAGCAGATGACAATTGAAGATTTTATTGAAGAATTGGTATTGAAAATCGCAGCAACGATGTCTTAATAAATTTTATGCCCCCTCATAGACCTTTGAAAACATTTTATTAGCCCACTATACAAGACCTCTGTTGAATTCCGGAAGAGCATATAATTACTGTTCCATTTCCAATAAAAACAAAAATTAGTCAGCAATACAATTTACCGAAAGCTGTTGCAATCGCAATCAATAAGAAATTTGACAAACTGAACCAATGAGTAATGTTTTTTATAGATAGGGGATCAGTAATCAACATAATGGGAGCTTGAAATAATCAAAACATTTAGTCTATAATAATCTATGGATCCCGTTAGATACTCACATTAAAAATTCAAAACATACAATACCCAACCAGGAGCTAGTCTTGCCTGGTTATTGGATATAACTCGTTGGCAATGCAGTTACAAATCATTCATAATGGTAAAGAAGTAACTGTGACCAGGAACAGTGATAATTATTATATGCATTAATCGTTGTAATAAAAAAGAATGGTGCAAAATCTTTTGAAAGATCCTGTTGTAATATATACCTTTCTTGTATGTATCTGGATTATCTCGTACAACAGGTTTTTTAATTTTATTATTTCCCTTCTGTATCTAAGAGGCCCAAAACGAAATAGAGTTTTTTTTATAAAATAAGACATGCTCTTTCCAGTGGTACTAATTGTAACCAAATCAGAAGTGTCCCTTTTGAGATATATGCGTTTGAATATGGGACAAAATCGACGATTTTAATTTTTTATTAGACTTTGAACATCATTAATTTAGTGAATATTTAAGCAATCAAAAAACAACTACAGCAGCTTTACGATATATCCATTGGTAATTAGTTTGTAAAGCGGCAAATTCTTAAAATAATATTTGCAGTAGTTACAGCATGTTAAAGTAAGGGTAAAATTCAACCAGATTGGCCGAACGGCCTACTTTGAAGCCTAGTAGTCACGATAGTTTTCATTTGTGATTTTTAATACTGCAATTACACTTTTTAGCACACAAAGTTGTACTAGATCACCTATTTTCAATAAGTAAGGTTTTATATATCATGAGCAATATGATGTCAAACTTCATGATTTGGCCGTTTTTTCTACAACCATGAAATAGTGATTGGTACAAATGGACCCCCGGTGCTCCAACTAGACAATTTTTTGCACTAAACAGTTTTCAAATGTTCATTATATACCCACATGTATATTCTGTATCAATTTCATAAAAATCGAAAGGGGTCGAGTGGGAGCCTCTAGGCCAGTTGACATGGAATGACCCTTATTTGTTATGTTCATTTATTACTTTACTTTTTATTATTTACTATTTTTAACAATTTTATGTAACTGTAATGATGTTAAATTACTGTTTTGAATGTGATTGGCGACAATAAACAGGTTTGGTAACCCTTTTTAACAATTTATTTCCCAGCCCAGATAATGTGTAATAATGTTGCAGTTTCTTTTGATAAATAAGTAATTTCTACAAATAAACTCTACACTAAAGATTTCTTTGCTTTCTTTTATTTTAAGAAGCGTGTAGATTAAAAACTTTTTTCACTTAGTGAAGTTTCACTTTTCATGATTTCTTCCATAATTAAAACAAATTAATAAAATTTTATTATTTAGTAAAAGAAATATTTCAAAATCAATGAAAAGTTTTGAAGAAAAATTTGATAGTCATGTAGGGGGTTCAGAGGGAGTCACATGTGAACAATTTTTACATTTTTGACTGTTTCTCAAAATTGTTAAGAGCTATTGAAAAAAAGTTGATTTACATGAATATTTGCACTTTTTTTGTGAAACTTTTGAATGCATTTATTAAAAATTTCTAACTTATATCACTTTTCTAAAAATTGCCGAAATTCATTCACATGTGCCCTGGTGGAAGGATAGTTGTGAACATACTGAGGCACATGTGAACACATACATAAATATGACAAAAATAATTTTTTTGTGAATAAAAACTGTGATAGAAACTAATTGCCTTCTTTCCAGTTGTGTGAATGAATCAATAAATGCTTCAACATAGATAAAAAAAATAATTTGTAAAAAATACACATTAATATACTTACTCCTTTTAAGTCAAGCATAGCAAAACTATGTTACTTTTATATAAGTTATTGAATCAGTGGCATATCTAGATTTATCCA
Source organism: Maratus speculifer (assembly GCA_964019185.1). Lineage (NCBI taxonomy): Eukaryota > Metazoa > Arthropoda > Arachnida > Araneae > Salticidae > Maratus > Maratus speculifer. Next base: position 33,078,676 of record CAXHSM010001376.1, read on the forward strand.
GTGCTGTAATTAGGTGGGAACGCCATTCCTAGAAGTATTTGGTTTGTTACTATATATATAAAACATCGCACACAGGTGCAATTTTCTTCTCAAGCAAAATGATAATTATTGTTATTTATGATAACAATAACTATCAAGTTTATTGATATTGGTGATGAACCCAGAGAGTTAAATCCTCTTCTCCAGAAATTTACTCCTTATTGAAAAAGCCAGTTCATTTTATATTCATAAGCCGTATAAGGCCACCCTTAATATATGATTTTACAAACCATAAGTTAAGTCTTGGTTGTGATTAGGAAGAACATTAGAGATGTTACAGGCCAAACCCGATTTTAGGCCAAACTAGTTTATCCTATCGCCCATCGGATAGACTAATTTTTCCTAGGCCAAACCGGTCTATCCTAACGCCCATCGGATAAACTAGTTTTTCCTAGGCCAAACCGGTCTATCCTATCGCCTATCGAATAAACTAGTTTTTACTAGGCCAAACTAGTCTATCCTAAGGCCCATAGGACAATCTAGTTTTTCCTAGGCCAAACTAGTTTGGCCTAACTCTTATAGGATAAACTAGTTTAGCCTGCTGTTTATTGGTCTGAACTAGTTTCTCCTAGGCCGATCTAGTTTATCCTAGGCCAATTCAATTTGGCTTGATTTTACTGAATTCAATGACTGCCACAGCGCCAACATTCTAGTTTGTCCTAGGCTGATCTAGTTTATCCTAGGCCAATGTAATTTTGCGTGTTTTAGCTCACAGGTGTCAAAGTCTGAGAAATAATGGAACTGGCATGTTCTGTATGTATGTACGCGTGTATGTACGTATTTACGTGCGTATGTACGTAATGCGATAACTCGTGATAAAAATATCCGATTTGCTTCAAATTTTGGATATACGTTCATTGATATAAGGTACTTTTCTGATTAATTTTGGGAATTCATTGGATAAGAATAAAGTGGAGCGAACTGGAAGCTAATCCCCCACTGTTAATTTAGAGAAATGGATTTTTCATGCAGAATTATCAGTTTTCATTTAAAATTTTAGATATGGAATCATTCTGACAAGGCGCCTCCATGATTAGTTGTGGATGTTTATTTTTAAGTGTAAAAAAAGGGCAATGTAGGTTACCCCCCCCCATAATTTAGGTAAATGATTTTTGACGCAGAATTTACGGATTTGCTTCAAATTTGTATATAGGTTTTTTCTGATAAGGGGATTCCCTAAATAGTTTTGGAGGTTTAAGGGTTAAGTATGAAAGGAAAAATGAAGGATTACCCTCTTACCTAGAAAAAACTAGTTTATCCTATGGGCCTTTAGATAAACTAGTTTGGCATAGCAGAAACTAGTTTATCTAGTTGACGTTAGGATAAAATAGTTTGGCATAGGCTAATCTAATTTGGCGTGAAATCGGGTTTGGCCGGTAAAAAATATATCTATCACTAGAATAAGTATAAATGTGTGTTAAGAGTTATTGCTTATAGCCTCAATACAGAAATTTAACATGACCACCATGCATTGGACAATTAGAGACATGATGCATTGGACATGGTGTTTGCTTATTTTTTTTCCACAGACTGGTGCCAAGAGGGATCAGACTTGCATTTATTATTATTATTATTATTATTATTATTATTATTATTATTATTATTATTATTATTATTGCATATTCGAGCCAGATCGGAGCTGAACATAGTTTGGAATCGAACAGCGTTTTCCATTTTTGAGAAATTAATTACCTGTCAACATATAAGCTATTTTTGTCACGGCGTCAATTTTTTTTTCTTTTTTGTGAATTTGTAACCGGAAATTCAATTCAAAACGTATCTTTAGTATTTTCTCAAAGATACATCGCTTTTATAAAAAAAAATGGTTTACGCATTTCGATTACATATTATCTGAATCTGTTAACCTTGTGTTATGATGTAATGTGTTATGATGTAGCTCTTTAGGATTTAAGAAAAGCCTTAAGGAATGACAGAGAAGTATATTCACAAATCTACTTTTTACTGAACGGATTCAAAAGTTATGATATTTATAACTCTCATTTTTTTTCTTTTGTTCTAAACTACATTGATTATTTAATGAATCCCTATTTGAATATTGAAACGTCTAAGAATTTAGAAAATCATTAATACATTGTCTATTTTCCATTCTGCGAACGCATCATAATTTAAAAATACATTGTTAATTTATCCAATAGGTATATAAGTAGTATTTTTAAAAGGAATCTTAATTGTATGTGAAGTAAAACCTGAATTTTTTGCAGAAATTGACTGATTTTTGTACAGACAGAGCTCTGCCTGTACAAAAGTAAATAATATTAAAGTAAATAATAATAATTTGCTTGAATAAGCAAACACCATGTCCAATGCATCATGTATTTAAGGTGAACATGTTAAATTTCTGTATTGATGTTATAAGCAATGACTCTTGACACACATTTATACTTATTCTAGTGAAAGATATGTTTTTTACCGGCCAAATCCGTTTTCGAGCTAAATTAGATTAACCTCGGCCAAACTATTTTATCCTAATGCCAATTGGATAAACTAGTTTTTTCTACACCAAACTTGTTTATCTAAATGTTCATAGGATAAACTAGTTTTTCCTAGGTAAGAGGGTAATCCTTCATTTTTCCTTTTCTACCTAACCATTAAACCTCCAAAACTATTCAGGGAATCGCTCAATCAAAAAGAACCTATGTCTAAAATTTGAAGCATATTCGTCAATTTTGCATCAAAAACCATTTATCTAAATTATGTTGTGTTATCTACATTGCCCTTTCCATTAGGCTTAAACATTAAACATCCACAACAAATCAAGGAGGCGCCTTATCACATTGATCCTATATCTAATATTTTAAATGAAAACTGATAATTCTGCATGATAAATCCATTTCTCTAAATTAACGGTGGGAGATTAGCCTCCCGTTCGCCCCCTTTTATTCTTATCCGATGAATTCCCAAAATTAATCAGAAAAGTACCTTATCAGAATGAACCTACATCCAAAATTTGAAGTAAATCGGATATATCTATCAAAAGTTATCGCGTTACGTACATACGTACGCACATACGTATGAACATACGTACATACATGCGTACATGCATATACAGAACCTGTGAGCCCATTATTTCTCTGGCTTTCACGCCTGTGACCTAAAAACACGTAAAACTACATTGGCCTAGGATGAACTAGATCAGCCTAGGACAAACAAGAATGTTGGCGTTGAGCCTGTCGTTGAATCCAACAAAATCACGCCAAATTGAATTGGCCTAGGATAAACTAGATCGGCCTAGGATAAACTATTTCAGACCAATAAACAGCAGCCCAAACTAGTTTAACCTATAAAAGTTAGGCCAAACCAGTTTGGCCTAGGAAAATCTAGTTTGTCCTATGGACCTTAGGATAGACTAGTTTGGCCTAGGAAAAACTACTTTATCCGATGGATGTTAGAATAAATCGGTTTGGCCTAAGAAAAACTAGTTTGTCCGATGGGTGTTAGGATAGACCGGTTTGGCCTAGGAAAAACTAGTTTATCCGATGGGCGTTAGGATGACCGGTTTGGCCTGTAACAGAGACAAGACAGCTTGTCATAAATGAAAGAGCACAAAAAACATCTTTCATTATCGTTCTTTATCGGAAACTTCTGGGATAGATGTGCCAATAAATAATAAGTATGAATTCAATTCAATTTTGATTTATGATGGAAATTTTCACAATGAGATTGATTAAACACTGCCTTCAGATGAATGCTATACAAATACACTACTTTAAAGACAAAGATATAATAATTATAACTTTTAATTTTAAAAAGTCTGCTTTTGGCTAGTTGTTTTAAATTGACTTTTTGCTTAGCAAAAATCCAATCTCATCAACGTCTACTCTGTGAAAAGGTGAGTCCCCATAAATATCTTTTTCCAACTACAGCACTGGATTTATCATTTCGGAGGGGGCGGAGATATAGCATGAATTTCTTGCAGGGTATCACAAGAAACCTTAACGTTTTAGCTCTAAACAGGTTTTTATCATAGCAAATACCACTTAGATTATAAATCAAACTTATTAAGAGGGAATCCCATTGGACAGGAAAAGATTTCATTTTAAGCAACTTTTTATCTGAACTAGTATAGTTTTTAGGGGATTTAAAAGAATCCTGTGTATATCAGAAACTTGCCTAAAATGGTTTTTTGTTAGTCTCTGCAAAATAAAAATTTCGTACTGGAAACCTGTCTAAAATCGAACAGTTTTCTGGTCCCTTTTAAATTCTATTTTAGCAGATTTCATTACATTTTGATAAACTTTCGTAATTAAACTTTGTTTTCTACAAATTTCGGAGGGGACAGCAACCCCATACCTGAAAATGCCATTGTATTGAATAATTCTATTATTGTGTTTTTACTTTTATCTAAATGTTATGAAATGTGTACAACAAGACTGTACATCATAATTTTAAATTTTTAAATATTTAAATTTTTGATATAAAAAATTATGGATTATGACAAAACTACTTAACACTCTATTTGGGCAACTAAATTGTACTTTTATAAAGTAAAATATGCCTTACAAATACTTTAATATGAGCTAAGAAAAAATAAATATGTTTAAAATCATTCAAGAATAAAAAAAAATAAACATGCTTTATACAGAAAGCCACAATTTTAGTTGTTGTCTAACTTCTAGTAAATTAAAGCAGTGAAGAAATCCTAAAAACATTGAATTTATAGAGCTCAGTGTTTGACAAGGGTATTTAAATTTAAATTAAAAAAAATTGCATTTACATGCTTAAAAAATAAAATGGTGAACTGTTCACAAGTGCCCCAACAGTGCCCAACATCTACCAACTTAAGCCCAACTTATTAATAATAATAATATTAATTGAAATAAGGAAAAAACTTTTTGTAGACTTACCCATTTAATGCAACTAAAGAATGTAATACTGATATTCTACTTAAACAAATATCTTGAATGAATTTTTACTTCAGTAACTTTTGAAATACTTTTCTACTTAACATTTTCTAATACAAACAAATCTAACAACCAGAAATCAAAATGGCTAATTATTTTGAAAATTCAACTGAAAGATTGTACCAGTGCTCTCATCCATTGGTAATTTTTTGAATATTTTTAATTCAGGTTAACGGTTAACCAAGTGAAATATGTATTGTTCACATGTGCTCCCCACTTCTCTATTGCTTTTTTATCAGAGAGGGACTAGAGAAGAGGTGTAGCTGAAAAACATCAGAAGGTATATGCTAGAATGATGAACATTCATGGATACAGTATACACTTATACTTTATTTGAAAAAACAAAAGGTAAACAGAGCTTTAAAAAAATAAAATCCAGAGGATATATTGCATATACCTTCCTCTATGTACTTGGACTTAGAGTAAAAAGTATAATAATACAATCTTTTTGAATGATAGAATCTCAGGAAGAATTAAACTTGTTGCTGTTCTTTTTGATTTGGCAAAGAGGTTTTTAAATGTACCAAAAAAATAGTGTCTAGAGTGAGCAATCATCTTCTATGGTTATAAACATACAAGTTGTTTCTAAAATCTTGGAGCAAACCGTCCACACGAGATCTTTTAAAACGGAAAAACTCATCTGAATACACTTATGCCATCAGAAATACAAAATGTGTCATTACAATGTAAAACTGAGTTTTCATTCAAAATCTTAAAAATAATGGAATATTTTAGCAAATTTGCATCTTCTATTAACAATGCTTGCATGATATAGAATTATATTATTGGAGGTAATTGAGATTTTACTGATGACACGGTATATTCCGAATAAAGGAATGTCTAGCTCATGTTTGTTTAGATATAAATGGTGGCAATTTATAACACTTCTCGCCATGTCTAGAGCTGAATGATATATCAAATATCAATTTTTATAACAAATTGCCTCAATCAATTTAATCTTTATCAAATATCAATATATCAACTCTCATTATATGCATACAATGCAATTCCTTATTTGCTAAAAACAAGGAAAAAAATAATAGCTGATTTTTCCTTTTTGAGAACCCTATCCTAAGATCTATCCCCAGTAGCAGAAATTGTCCAGCATAACAGCAGGTGCTGCAAATTATTTTAGACTTTGCAGATTTATCCACCAACTTAAAACAAAAGGCTGAGTTTTTTTTTTTTTTTTTTTTTTTTTTTTTTTTTTTTTTTTAAGCTGAAATATATTTAGTTTCTAGATTTATGGCATTTGTTTCATAGTTTTAGTACATTTTCTTTATAAAGGCAAATTGTTCTTATTGTATGGAATATTGTTTTAGTAGACTTAGTCTAGCACTGTCGGGTCGCAGATAAATTTTAGTATGCTGCAGACAGACATACCAAATTCTGCTTTTGGGGATCTATCATTTGGCTTTGGGGAGAAGCAAAGGAATTTTATTGTTATTATTAATCGAGATAACAACTATTGTAGAAAAATTAACTTTGAATGCTGGATATTAATAGGAAGAATAGATTTATTTCAGGTTGCCGGGGGGGGGGGTGTTCCTTTTGTTTTCTTTGATGGAAAATGGTTGAAAAATGAGAACCCCTATTTTGAACAGATAATTTGGAAATAGATTTCAGAAATTCCGCACATACATTTCTTGTTATTGTTGTTAAGACAAAGTTCAAATCTAAATTTCAACTTCCTGACACATTCAAAAAGTCAGTTTTAAGCCTAGATAAATATGATTAAAAACCTCATTACTTTTTATAAACTGAAATTGAATAACGTTTTCCATTTCTTGATAAAGCAAAGTATCTATCTGAAAATTTTCCCAAAATTGGTGTTTATAACAGATTTTTTGAAATGTGACTATTCAGAAATAGTTTCTAATGAGACAAAAATTGCATAAAACTAAAAATGTCATACATTTATCAACAAACCTGTCAACCAATGCATGAGAAATGACCTTAAAAGTTAGGAGAAGCATTTTTTTAATTCTCTGTTTTTTTATTCCAATGTTGGCAGATATACTATTTTCTTTCATAAATTCCAGGTTATTTCCAATTCATTCCAAATATAACACCCTTCACCATGAATTTCGATAAAATTCAGTGAATTTGCAGAAATTTTAATTCTGATCCCAAAAATATCAATCATATTGAAATTGATCAAAGTATTTTTGAATTATGGGCTTTTAAATGTTTTCCAACATGATCGATTTGCTGCCATTTTGAATAGCACATGTGACAACCTAAAAGTCTAACTTTTTTCAGTTTTAAGTTAGAATTTTAAATTTATTTGTTTTGTTTTGTTCAGAATAAAATAAACTTTCATTTAAACAGATTTTTGTGCATCTTATTAAATTTAATGGTGTCAGAAAATGTCTTGTAATTTTTACTTTCTTCTATCTTTTCAAGAAGAAAGTATTGGATTCATGAAAATTTTCGACTTCTGTTTTTCGACGGATTTATACGTTTTAAAAGGTCCTGAACAGGTTTTGACTATTTTTAAAAAATGTCTGTCAGTCTGTCTGCCTATCTGTATGTGACAAAAAATTTATGGGCGCTCTATCTCAAGAACTAATGCTCGAAATTTCATAAAATTTTATATTCAGTTAGACCTTGATATGAATTAGTGCCTATTGGTTTTGGTGTAAATTGGCCTGCAGGTGGCGCTGCTATACTACATTTTCATGATTTTAATGATTGCTATATCTTAAGAACTATTGCACAGAATTTCACCAAACTTCAGATTCTGTGAGACCTTGATATACATAGACGCTGATTTAGTTTTGGTGTAAATTGGCCTGCAGGTGGCGCTGCTATGCCACGACTTTCATGATTTTCATGATAACTATAGTTCAAGAACTAATGCACAGAATTTCACCAAACTTCAGATTCCGCGATACCTTAAGATACATTGCCACCGATAAGGTTTTGATGTGAACTGCCCAATAGGTGGCACTGCTATGCTACATTTTGCACGATATTTTGTGTAAGTGTCTGGCTATGGCTAGTTTGTCCACTCCGAATTTGAAAAAAATCCTCCGGAAAAGGGCGCTGCAATAGCGATTTTTGTGTCATTTTCAATATTTTACCACAGAAAAGTGTATGGAGTTATGCATAGAATTGAATGAATTTTTTTTTGTATAAGTGTTTGACTATGGTCTGCAAACCCTCCCTGATTTTGAAAAAAATCCACCCAAAGAGACACTATAATTGCGATGTCTTTGCCATTTTTAGGTGCGTTCGTAATTATATAATACGTAGCACCTATAGTGGTCGTTCAGTCCGTCCGTCCGTCTGTCTGTCCGCATATAACAACGCAAAAACTACCCAACCGAATCGTTTGAAATTTAAAATACATAATTATTACATAATTTTGTCGAGTCATTTCAAATTTTATGAAACTCGGATGCATAGATCAATTATAGGGGCAATCAAAAGTATTCCATTACATTACGGTCTGTATGATGCGGCGATGCGTATTAACTTAATTAATAAACTGACATGCTTTAGTAGACTGTCATCCTTTATTTTAAGCCATAGCGAAAGCGTTGCTTACTCTTAGCAAATCAAAACAACAACTAACAAAAACACAGACGATTTGCGTTTCCATAGTTACACTTATGTGATGCCACATTTCAAAGATAAATTACAAATAACTCTAACATACCCACCGACATTGAAGGGTCAACTTCAATAAATTATACAGTACAAAATATTAACATTACAAATGCTTAAGTAATATGATACAATACAACAATTTTCTTTTAACAATGAAAAATACAATTATGAACATACAATAATAGGAAAACTAAAACTAAAAATACATAACAAAACCTTTTTTTTTAAATTTCGTAATTAATTTTCTGAGACTTGTTGTGGCAATAACGCAATTTTTGAAATACTTCTTTTAAGTATTCCCCTAGCGGTTTTAACTTCGACGACCCTAATCTTACCATCTGCACCAGGGAAAATATTTATAATGCGTCCTAGTAAGTATTTATTCGTAGGGACGTCATCTTCCTTTATCAACACTAGGGTTCCTATGCTAACATTATTTTTTTCAAATTGCCACTTGGAGCGTTGTTGGAGCGTATTTAAATACTCTTTATTCCACCGATTCCATATCAATTGAATGTATTTTGAAATTCTATGCCATCTAGATAGTCTATTTTCGTTAACATTAATTAATTCTGGTTCAACGATGGCTGTCATAGGCCTTCCGATTAAGAAATGGCCTGGTGTTAAGGCCTCCAAATCATTCACGTCTGAAGACAATGGAGTGATTGGCCGTGAATTTAATATAGACTCTATTTGAGCAATTACAGTTAATAATTCTTCGAACGTTAGCCTTGCATTACCTACCGTTCGCTTTAGATGATATTTTACCGATTTTATTCCTGCCTCCCACAACCCGCCAAAATTAGGTGCTCTGGGTGTAATAAATTTCCAAATAATATTCTCTTCTGACAAATAATTCGCTAACTTCTCCTCAGGATGTCTTAGTAAATTATGGAGTCTCTGTAACTCGGCGTTAGCACCAACAAAATTTTTCGCATTATCTGAAAAGATTACTGCGCACCTTCCGCGCCTAGCAATGAACCTCTTTAAGGTGGCAATGAATGCATCCGTAGTCAATTCTGACACTAGTTCGAGATGCACTGCTTTAGTTACAAAGCAAACAAAGATTGCCAAATACTCCTTATTAAGAATTCCCTTTCTCTGTCCCTTATATTTTATGAAAAAGGGGCCATCAAAATCTGTTCCCACGTAATTAAATGGTGCGCTAGGACGTACTCTCTCTCTGGGTAGGGAACCCATGGTTTGTTGTATGGTTATGGGGTTGCTTTTACTACAAGTTACACACTCATACGTTATTTTTCTAGCTAAATTTCTTCCCCGTAGAGGCCAGTATTTTTGCCTCAAGTAGCATAACAATGCTTGTGCACTTATATGAAGATATTTTTTATGATAGCAAATTGCAATTAGGCTACACAATTTACCCTTAGCTGGCAGAATATATTGATGTTTTTGATCAAACCTTAGGTCTGCATTATCTAAACGCCCTCCTACTCTTAGCACCTTATCGGCATCTAAAAAGGGGTTTAACAATCGCAATTTACTTTTCTTAGAAATTTTCTTACCTTCTAACAATGCAGTATATTCTGCCTTAAATTCAAGTTTTTGGATTTCCCGAATTAAATATATTTCTGCTCGTGATAATTCTTCTATACTTACGTGTCCCTTTCCTTTTTCATCTAATTTTCTTGTGTTATCTAAGAACCTGAAAATATAACTTAAAACACGTAATATTTTAGTATAATTATTGCTGATACTTAAAATTTCATTTACAAATTCACTAGAATTTAAACTTAATAATGCTGTACTGTTTTTCAATTTTAATTCTGATGAAAAGTCACTATTGTTTTTGGCTCGTTCTAAATCAATGTTCTGATATGATTCAATGTCTCTTTTTCTTAAGAAGAGAGGGCCATGCCACCAAAGTTCACAATCAGTTAATTTGTCGAAGGTTAGTCCTCGAGACACAAGGTCTGCTGGGTGTTTGATTGTACTTGCAGCATTCATTGGGTACATTAATCGAGTAGTATAGGCAAATCCTGGAGAAGCAGAATCAGCTTTGAAAAGAGCAGAATTTGAACTTTCTATATCAACCTGTGGCTCCCCAGAATTTTGAAACTGTCTTGTTAAGGGTGTCTTGAGATTCGAATCCATTGGTGATGGTGTTTTTGGATTCAGAGGGGTCGGTACTTTGAATTCAGGTTGAGAGTTTTTCGGAGAAGATATCACAGGCGAATGCGAAATTTTGTCGGCTTGAATGCATACTGGAGATTTTTTACTAATATTGCCTTTATTTTGAAAATCGTTGGTTTGAATATGTTGAATTTTTTCTCCATGAGCGATCATTGATAACGTGATAATTTCAGTATTCTTCCCAGAATCAATCTTCGATACAACTGCTGCTTGTAGGATGTTTGTATTGAGAAGATTATGTAATTCATGCTGTTTACTTGCATCACCCACTGTATGATTATCAAAAGGCTCAACCTTACCGTCAATAAACATTTTATTATCATCAACCTGATGTTGAACTGGTGCTTCTCTTTGTATTTCACCGGAATTTGAATTCAGATACTTATGGTCAATTTTCTTTTCATTTGATGTATGTGAAAAATTACTTGCTTCATTACTTCTTAAAGGTGATTTATTTTCCGTTAAACGATTTGCTATCAACAATGATCTGTCCATATTTGTATTTTGATACTGGATAGTTTTCTTTTCATTTAAAACAAAAGAATAAATATTCTGTTCATTTCGTTCTAAAGATAATTTGTATCTCGTTTCAGAATTTGTTTCTAACAATGCACAATCATCACTCACATTTAGAGGCTGGGCCACATCTTTTTTTTCAGTTGAAGCAAAACAATCGATGCTTGTGACTTTATGTTCTAAAGGTGATATGATTTCCGTTTCAGGATTTGTTTGTGGTAATGAACTATTCAATTTTATATTTTGAAACTTATCGATAGTTTTCTTGTTATTTGATTCAAATGAATCGAGACTTTTTCCATTTCGGTCTATAGATTGAGTAATTTTCTTTTCACGATTTGTTTGCAACAGCAAACTACCCATTTCGGAATTTTCCACAATTACTTCTTCATCATCTCTTCTATCTCTTCTAGTATTTGTACGCAAGAAATGTTCCTCACAATACTGCTCTTCTTTACTTTTTATTGGGTTTTTATCATGAACCGCTTCAATTTCCCAAAATTTTTGCATAGTGCTGGATAAATCATTCACAGATCGAACAAGACCACAATAATTATTAAAATTTTGTTGTGGCATAGACTAGAACCACTGGCAACATAGCCAAAAACAGTTTCTTGAAAAACCAAATTTTGCATATTTATTTTATTTTGTCCAATTAATTTAAAAAATACTTCGTTTGATAATAAAACATGTATTGGGCCTGGTTTATCAAATTGTGGATCAGCTAACTGAAAAGTTTGTAAATGCTTAATAGGCATGATGTTTAGATATGTAGCTGGTGTTATGCGCGTAATTTTAGGAACAACAAAAAATTGCAATGTTTCATTAAAACTTCTGTTTTTATTTGCTATGGTTGTTATAATACTTTCCCTTATATTCATAACTGAACCATTTAGCCCTGAAACTGATGCGTTTATTTTCCTTCCTTTCAAGAACAATAACTCAGAACATTCCTTCGTTATAAAGTTATTTTGCGATCCTGAATCTAACAATGCTCTAAGAGGAACTAATTCTCGTCTAGCATTTTGTACATATATTATCGCAGTTGAAAGCAGTACTTGTTTACTAGAAGAGGACATCATACTCATTACAGTATTGTTAATAGTTGAATGCGTGTTATCAAATGAATGTGTATTTTCACCCAAAGCGGTAACAGACATCGGATTATTTGTGTAACTATGAGGAGTAAATGCGTTTGCGGTTGGTGATAGATTACTACTAATAGTATTTTCATCTTGAATTACTATTGTCTGATTAGTATCAATATTTTCCTCACCGCGTTCTAGGTGGATCAACGTGTGGTGACGTTTGTTGCATTTTCTGCACGTGCTTGAACTTTTGCACTGGCTAATGTTATGAACTGATGATAAACAGTTGAAGCATAATTTTTTCATTTTAGCAATATTAAACCTCTTTTTTGCAGGTAAATTTATGAATTGGGAACATCTCATTAAAATGTGATTGCCCTTACACATTGAACAAATGTGTGGACTTTCTGCTAACAAAGTCAATGACTTAGAATTAAATGAACGTTTCTGATCCTTACTGAAAGGTTTAACAGACGTGACTGTATGAATATTTTCCAAATATTGAGATCGTTTTTCTAAAAATAAAAGTAATTCATCTAACTTCGGAACTTCTTTTGAACTTATCGTCATTTCATAATTTTTTCGAGTATCTCTATCTAACTTTTGGAGAATGATGTTCAATATTAAAACATCTGAAAGATTATTTCTATTATAATTCAAAATCTTCAAGGCGCGAATGCTTTTTTTTACATTATCGACTAGATTTCGAAGATCTTTAGCGGAAGGCTGTGTAAGTTTATCTGCGTTTAAGAGTGAATTGATGTATATTTCTGTTACTATTCTATCATTTTCATATCTGTCTTTTAATGCTTGAAATAAAGATGAAAAAGTGTCTTCTGTGCTAATCAAAGCTCTTGCATCACTTATTAATGCCGCTGATAAATAATGCAACTTTTGCGCATCTGATAGTTGCTCATTTGAAGTTATTAAGTTGTTAAATTGTAATTTAAATAGACCCCATTCTTCTGGTTTTCCGGAGAATTTCGGAAGAGATATATCGAGTAATTTAATATTTATCGCGTTGTTTATTTGAGTAGAATTTGGTTGAATTTCATTGGAAACCTTACTTTGTTCTAAATGTTTAAGTTGCTTTTTAATTTGAAATTTGGCCTTTATAATTTTTTCCTGGTATTCTTCGCTAGCACTAATGTCAATTTCATATTCTTTTTCTAAATTAATACCAGATTCTATTTCTTCATTTAGGTTTTTTAAAGTTTGTTCTCTGTCATTTAATTGTTCCGAAATTTCTAAATAACTATCAATATCCAGATTTTTATCATTTATTAATGTTTCTAATTTACTAATTAATTTCGTAATTGAAGTGCGTAATGTTGCACGCTTCTTTTTTAATTTTTCAATGTTTTCCATGTTCAAAAACTTATAGTAAGAGCAAAAGGAATAATAAATAATTCATTACCTTGATTGCTGCGGCAGACGATTTTTCTTTCTTTCTTTTTTTCACCAGTCCAGCTTGTGGAATAATGTTCTAATGAAATTCAATGATGAAAACAGTTTATTATTTTCGAACTTTCTTTTCGAAGTGAAGAAAAAAATATATACTCTCCGGCTCGACGGACCAGATGTATGATGCGGCGATGCGTATTAACTTAATTAATAAACTGACATGCTTTAGTAGACTGTCATCCTTTATTGTAAGTTATAGCGAAAGCGTTGCTTACTCTTAGCAAATCAAAACAACAACTAACAAAAACACAGACGATTTGCGTTTCCATAGTTACACTTATGTGATGCCACATTTCAAAGATAAATTACAAATAACTCTAACACGGTCAATGGGGGGGGGGGGGAAGTTTCAAATGCATTTTAATCGTTTGAAATTTAAAATACGCAATTATTACATAATTCTGTCGAGTTATTTCAAATATTTTGATAATCGTGTGCATAGATCAATTACAGAGGCAATCAAAAGTATTCAATTACATTATGGTCAATGGGGAAAAAGTTTCAAATATATTCTATACGTTTGAAATTTAAAATACATAATTATTACGTAATTTTGTCGAGTTATTTCAAATTTTATGAAAATCGGATGCATAGATCAATTACAGGGACAATCAAAAATATTCCGTTACATTACGGTCAATGGGGAAAAATGTTTCAAATGCATTTTAATCGTGTTACACTCATGCGAACTTAATAAAATTTATATGCAACTATAAAGTACATATTTTAATATACATCATACATAATTTGTGGTGCAAAGAACATTTGTTATTGATTTACAAGGCCACACAAAAGTATTCCATTACATAATGGTATAGGGAGAACATTGATGAGCGTTTTAATTGTAATTCACTATTTACAATTTTATGAGATTGATATATGAAAGTAATATTTTTAAAACTTCGTTTTCGTACGAACGCACCTAATTTGCTACGCTTCACGTGCCATTTACAACTTGTTATATTTTATCATTAAAAAGTGTTTGATGTTATGCATAGAATTGAACTAAATTTTTTGTGTATGATTTTTTTGAGTATGGCGAGTAAATCTTTCCTGAATTTGAAAAAAAAGCTGACTATCATTCTACTATTCATCAGCTTGTGCAGATCAGAAACTCATTTTTATTCCGATTAATTGACAGAAGCAGAAATTTAAGATGCAAATCATAGTAGGTATAGTATTGAATTAATAATATTAATGCATTAACATATGTAACTAAATTTTGAAATATTAAAATTTACGTGTGTAACAGAAGAAAGTTTTGGGTTTGGTACATGCAACTAGTTTAATTAATAAAAGATGCTACTTCAATGGCTGATTTCCCCCATTGCTCCCCTTTTAATTTTCATCTAAATGCATAAGTAATTCAAAGTCTTTGTTTGCAGTTGGCTTTGGTGCCAATAAATTTTCAGACGTTATCTTTCATTTTGCTGGCTGGCAAAGTTTTCTAGAAATTCTAGATGATATCAAATGCATGCTTGCAAAATATTAGAAAAAATTGTGAATTTTTCCAGAACTTGATCAACAATTCAGTACCGTAATTTCCTGCGTATAATCCGCGGATCAAACAGTCATTTTTCGAACCAGAATTTTTATTAAATAAAATAAAACATTTAGATCGCCGTAAATATTTGACTTCAATTACAAAATAAAATTTCTGGGTTGAAAAACAACTGTTTGATCCACGGATTATACGCAGGAAATTACGGTAGTTATTACTTTAAAAACAGTTCTGAAAGTTCCACTCTCAAATTCTCAACTTCTAGGAGTTTTTGTGTGTCACATTACAAAATTGGTTGGATCAAAAAGGATATTTATAGCAAAAGAAGAATCCCAACCTCCTCTTAAAGATAACTCACAATGTCATACCCCTCTTTTCCCACTTCCTAAAGTGTTGTATATGTATAGCCCCTAATCATAAATTCCGGAGAAAGATGTAGGTGGAACAGAGTCAACATTTCTAATTATAGACACACGTATGTATATACAATCGAGTCAAGTCTCACATGTCTAAGAATATATAATGTGGTAACTTAATGAATGAATACTGTGCCATTTACGGAAATAAAATATGTAAAATCGGCTACTTAATTCAGAGTTAAAATTTAGTGAGGTTTGTTTTAAAATGTCTTGTTTATTATACTTTTCTTTATGTTTTCAGATTCAAAGGTTCATAAAAGTTTTCCGCTGAACTTCAATAAGTCACTTTCTTAGACCAAAATGGCAACAATCTTATAATTACTAATTCTTTGAAGAAGTTTCTGTCACCATCGGAAGCAAAGTTTTTTCGCATGAAAAATGTCATCGATTGCAGAAGAAAATTCTTGCTCCAGTGAACAGCACATTGTTCCTCACAATCGGGATAAAGAAAAACCTTCTTCCGCTGATACAGGAGAAAAAGGTTTTATTTGTGAGGTATGTTTGAAAACATTTTCTAAGAACAGTTATCTGAGAAGACATCTAAAAGACATTCACACAGGAGAAAAAACATTGGTTTGTGAAATATGTTCGAAAGGATTTCATAATCACAGTACTTTTAGAAAACATATCTTGTCACATACAGGAGAAAAACCTTTTGTTTGTAAAATATGTTCCAAAGGTTTTTCTCAAAATGGTCATTTAACAATCCATCTTTTGATGCATACAAGAGAAAAAACTTTTGTTTGTGAAATATGTTCCAAAGGTTTTTCTCAGAATAGTGATCGAAAAAGGCATCTCTTAACGCATAAAGGAGAAAAACCTTTTGTTTGTGAAATATGTTCTAAAAGATTTTCTCACAGTGGTAATCTAAGAAGGCATCTCTTTATTCATACTGGGGAAAAACCTTTTGTTTGTGAAGTATGTTCCAAAAGTTTTTCTGATAAGGGTCACCTAAGAAGACATCTCTTGGTTCATACAGGTGAAAAACCTTTTGTTTGTAAAATATGTTCCAAAGAATTTTCTCGTAATGGCCATCTAAAAAGACATCTGTTGATGCATGCTGAATAAAATCCTTGTGTTTGTGGAATGTGTTGTAAAGAATTTTCTAGACGTTATCAACTAGAAAGACATCTCGTAATTGATACAGGAGAAAATATTTTGTTTGTGCAATATATTTTCCAAAGGATTATTTGATAACCATTGTTTAAAAACATTTGTCTCATAATAAAGAGATACCTTTTAATACCTTTTTTAATATTAAAACTGTGTATGAACCCTGTGTGTGTTGTATTTACTGTTATCACATATATTTTGTTTTAGCATTTAATAATAAAATAAAAATTGTAAAAGTTTTCTATAATTGCCAAAGTTGTCATTTTCATAAAAAGAAAATAACTTTTGACCTGTTCATTAGTTTTCAGTAAAATTGTTTGATAGATTTGTTTTTTGTTATTTTACTGTAAAGTAACTTTCCCTTAAAATTAAAAGTTAATCTGACCCGAAAAGGATAAATTGTACCTGAATATGTTATAAGATAGGAAGAGTCTTTATTGAAGTAACACTTTTAAAAATAGCAGAGCAGTGTGCCAAAAATACTTTTTGTGCAAAAAAAAATTATTTGTTAAATTTTCTTTTTCAGTTTTTTTTTTCAAAGGATTTAGATGAAGCTTGTCTCATTATCTCGAATGCTTTGCACCCAGCATGTGCTCAGTATTTTTCTAAAATTGTATAAATAATTAACTGAATACTGATCAGCATGTTTACTTAATTCATTAATTATAAAATTATAAGCTAATCAGACATGCATTTTGTTTCTAAGATCTTGTTTCTTTTGTTTCTTGTTGTGTCCTACATCATCAAATATTTAAAAAGTATATATCATGTGACTGTCACCAATAGTTCCAGACTCATTACTTTGTTTACTATTAATATATCAAGCAGCCAATTAGGTACTTCAGCCAAGTGCAGGAAATAAATCACCAAATACTGTTCAATTGCTAGCATTTCTTTTATATTATAATAGACCAAGTTACATGACTCTTATATGCATCGTTACTTTTTATATGCAAATTCATAGTCTTGATTTCATGTTCATATTCTTTTGATTAAAAAATCAAAACTATTTTTTCGAATAAAACAACACAAAAGTTCTCATGTTCATAAAGAATACTTCGTACTTTTATGTTAGCAAGACGCAAATCTCAACAATAGCATTTTTTAACTCACCAGTTAGCATTTTTTATTTTGAACATTGTAAATTAAAACAATATTCCAGTATTAAAATTAAATGTTATGGTTTACAGTATTATTTATTTTCTTTCTTTTTTCTTTTAAGAAATAAGCAAAACCTACGAATTTTAAATATTTCAGTTTTAAATGTAAACCTTATACTTTAAATAAAAAATGAGTGAATCGATTGCATTAAAAAAATTAATGAAATAGGGAAAATATGCGACAGGAATATTGTTTTGATTTCTCCTCAGCGCCTATCTAACAAAGAAAAACCATCAACAAATTTCAACAAATTACATAAATTGCCAGACTGCTTACCGGATTATACAAATTGATAAAATTTTTATCTTAAATAACGAAAAAAAAAACAAGTAAATTAGAAAAATATTGATAAAAATCCCGCGTTAACGTAACAAACGTGTAACGTGTTTAATGTGAAGTAGGGTGTCCCAAAAATATAAATTTTTAAATATTTGAACTCTCGCCCACCTAAAAATTTTCATATGGGAAATTTAAGATCTCCTGCAAATTTCCATTTTGAAAAATATATATATATATATATATATATAACTAGAAGGTCCCTCAAGGTTGTCAATAAATTTAAAAAATAATTTTAAATCAATGATATTTTACATTTACTTGCAAAATTATTATTTTTCAAATATATTTATATTAATGTTATATGCATTTCTTGTGTCTTTTTTTAAAAAAACCGTACCCTATCAGTAATATCTGGAGAGGAAAGTATAGAAAAATGAATAAAAACGAATTTTATTCATAATTACAAATTGCAATGTATAAAGAGTGATTTACAGCAAAATTCACCTGTTATTTTAACAAAATAATAAAGCGGAAAATGTAGTAAACTGTTATATAAATACAGCAGATTCCTTCAAATCTACACAGCTTGGGATAAGAGGTTGTGCGGATTTCTGATCATTGCTTTGTTTACATTATTTAAATCTGAATTTGAAAATAATTAATAATGCAATCGAAACTATAATGAATGCTTATTTATTATGAATGCTTGAATTTATTACTTATTGTAATATTTTATTATATAAAATATTACAATAAGTAATAAATTAAAATAATAATAATTTATGCAGTTTTTAAAATGATTAAAATATTAAAAGCAAAGGTCAAGTTAACAATCAATAATGTATGATTAAATATTCCTTAAAAAGATGAAATGTATTTTTCTTAAATTATTAAATGAAACTTACCTCATGGAGGACAATTACTAATACACTTCAAAATCATAAAATAAGGAAGTTTTTTTTTTCAGGTTTAGCTAGACTTATTAACCAAAAAAGCTTGATTAATTTATAAATATATTTGGTAAGAAGATCGTTATTATAAGTAATATCTTCATTTTTTTCAGAAATAAATTTATTCTTCCTTCATAATAAAATATGAATTATGAAATATTAACAAAAATTAAAATATGTATAAAATTGATATAGAACAAAAAAAGTCAAATTTTGTCGATATATGTGAACTGAATGTTTCATTGTTTACATCTGCAAAATATTTGCGGATTTTAGAGAATAGCAGATTTTAGGGTTGCTGATTTGAGGGAATCTACTGTAAAATAATTAATCATTTTTAGTTTCCTTGAAGATCTTTGCGGTTGCACTTACCGAATTTATTTCTATACATTTCAACTATCTGCAATGAACGCTTTTTTTGTTCATGTTTTGTTGCATCCTTAATACTTTCAATTAATGCTATGCCTCATTCAACACAGTCATTAACGCACATCGCAATTGTTTGACAATTTCTTCAGTTTCTTTAAAAGATTGTGTTTCTTGGCCTTTTACAAAAGGCAACGCTTAGGAACAATATTGTCTATTTGTGTAGTATGAAAGAAGCTGTGAGAGATGTTTAAGCCATCCAATTTTAAAGGAAATTTATTTAATAAGTACAAATTAACCAAAAGCATTTCTGATATTAAAGAACGTCATGATAAAGGATGTCACTAATCAACTTCTCGATTTATCCCATAAGCGTTTTTAAAAAGCCAATCAAATAACGCAATGGTTGTGGGATTTGCGAACTCCGCCCAGTGTGAGTGGTCAATTCTTTTTTACTCTACCGATTTTACTGACATATTTATAAGACCCCTCAAGGTCACCAAAAAGTTTAGAAATTTTTTTTTATTCCATAATATTTTACACATACTTAAAAACCTATTACTTTTTAATATATATGTGGGAATAAAGGATGAAGCATTCAGCAATAAAAGATAATAAACTCAATGATTTAATGAACGTGATATCCCAAGCGAGGACCGTGTGATGATGCGTGGAAAGAACGAGGTGTTCTATACCTTTTTCAGCGATAGTGAGTTTGGTCAATTTTTAATGCAAAGCTCAGGGAAGCTTGATTTATGCTATCTATTATTCGGTTTTACTGTTATATTTGAGTGTTACGCATATGTTTTATGTCTATTAAACCTTCTTTATATTTTGAAGAATATTAGTTCTGTTTAAATCATAAGTTATTCACTTAAAATCCCACATATATATATTCAAATACTCCTTGGAAAAAAGGAAATTTGAAAGCAAAAACTGTAAATTTATTCACTTAAATACTAGACTTAATGTAGAATCATCTTGAACCCCCTTCTGCGTAATAGTGTATCATCATTATTAGGATGAAATCTTTGTATCAGTAAAATGTTGTTCACTGGTGTATCCGCAGCTAGGCTGACGCTTGTACCCCGAGGACTGAATGTACAACAAAGTGAGTGAAGCAGTACTGTAATTGGAAAAAAAATATTTATGGGAACTCAACTTTCCATATATTATGATGCTATCAGATTGTTACTAACCCAAAAGTCAATTTAAAACATTTAGCCAAAAGCCGACTTTTTTTTAATTAACAGTTATAATTATTATATTGAAGTTTTTATAGTAATTTGATTTGCTTTCATTCAATAAGAAAAGCCCAACTGACATCAGTTCAGCACGTCCGCCTCCTGAATACTAGACCTCAACACTGGCAAAAAAAGGCGTCTTTTTTCCCCTACATATACTGTCCCTTCAATTTTGGTACCAATAATTTTTTTAAGTTTTTTCTATGTTAAATAATTCTAAGAAATCTTTTATAAAATACTAGAGTTAAAACTTAGGGTAGCGTGCACACTTTAAAAAAATCCGTCTTCAGCAGCCACCACTTTTTGTCAGCGCATATTGTTTTGTATTCAAAGGGCGATGGCATCACGACAGCTTCAAAGCATCTGATTGATCGGAATATTTTCTTTCTTGATAAGTGGAAACAGATCTTCTAAAAATTGGCAAAAATTAACGTTTTGTTTAAAGAAAAAATGGGTTGCGTTCGTACGCGATTTGTTTTTCCTTTTTACAGTAATAAACATAATATTTTCTGGAACGGCGCTCGCACGCGTTCCCGGCCAATCGCAGCACTGGAATGAGCCTTCAAAGTCTTGGAATCATAGAAGTAACCATCGTAGAATAGACTCATTTCCATCAAACAGTACTTCAATTGTTAACCGTTTCTGGGATGGGCAAAATCTATCAGTAAAATGAGAAATTATCGACTGACACCGGAATTCGCAAACGAATTTTTTAGATATTTTGAATTTCCTGATTTAAGCTTTATTTTGTAAAAGCAAAAATTAACTGAAATAGTATTGGTGCCGTTTGCAAGTTTGGAATTAAAATTAGGTATTCCAGACCGGACACAGTGCGCCGGAAAGGGTTAAAGGATATTAATGTCATTATTAATGGATATTAATGTCAGCTCCGTGGAGAGCACCTGATCTCCAAATAATATTGTATACATCTGTTCCAATCACAGGGCCACCGCCAACTAGGAAACTGCAATAAGTGTAAGTCACCGATTTTTACGAAAGTGGTATCGTTGGAAAGATCTCATCGTGAGCAGTAAAAAACTCAATAGAACTACCCGTCGCAAATAAGCCGTTTTCGATATATCCGACAATTTATGTCACGTAGCTAGTGCACACTTACAAGGAACCGCAAAAAATTTTAGTTTCGATTTTAACAAAAGTGATATCGTTGAAAAGATATCATCGTCAAGATTGAAAAACTCAATGGAATCACCCGTCGGAAATAAGACGTTTTTGAGATATCCGACAATCTGTGTGACATTGCTAATACACACTGCTGGGAAACAGCATTAAGTGACATTAATTGTCAGATACCTCGAAAACGGTTCATTTCAGATGGGTAGTTCCATTGAGTTTTTTACTTCTCACAGTGATATCTTTGCAACGACACCATTTTCATCAAAATCGATAAAACAAATTTTTACGGTCCCCAATTAAGTGTGCACTAGAACAGAACATTCGCTACGTGGCATAAATTATAGGATAACTCGAAAACGTCTCATTTCCGACATGTAGTTCTATTGAGTATTTTCTCCCTCATGATGAAATCTTTTTAACGATACCACTTTCGTTAAAATCGAGACTAAGATTTTTTGTGGTCCCCCATTAAGTATGTACTAGTTACGTGACATAAATAGTCGGATATCTCGAAAACGGCTGACTTGCGACGGGTAGTTCCATAGTGTTTTTTACTGCTCTCGATGAGATCATTCCAACGATACCACTTTCGTAAAAATAGGTGACTTACACTTCTTGCAGTTCCCTAGTAAGACATTTTATTGTGTGTGTGTGGGGGGGGAGGGAATCTTAAATTGTCAAGTCAAATTTCAGAATTTACCTGCTCGTTGAGAAGCAAAAATAAATAATTATCGCCAATTTTCTAACATATTTTCACTTTTCTGTCTCACTGTTTGATGCATCATGAAATAAAAATTATTATTTTTTTCACAAGTAGCTGGGACTCGTTTCTCTTGGTACCTACGTGTCATCGTTGGCAGAGTGTTGCAGAAGCCGGAGATGCAAAAAAAAATGTTGTTTATTTTATGAATTTATGACAATTCAAAATTTATTTTGTGACAGTTTTATTATTCTATACTTGCATTTTAATAACAACAACAAAAAGAATCTGTATATATGCACATACATATACATATACTTGATTTCAAAACTGGAGTTGAAGTTG
Source organism: Maratus speculifer (assembly GCA_964019185.1). Classification (NCBI taxonomy): domain Eukaryota; kingdom Metazoa; phylum Arthropoda; class Arachnida; order Araneae; family Salticidae; genus Maratus; species Maratus speculifer. Next base: position 33,101,683 of record CAXHSM010001376.1, read on the forward strand.
GTGGGCATGACTTTGTATAATAGAAAATCGAATTTTGTTTTTCAAAATTATGGCTGTTAAGACATGTAATTTTCATGAAAAAAGCATCAAAATGAGCGTTGGAGTCTTTGTGATGAAAAAGAATGCTGTGAAAGATGTGAAAGACTGTCAGCTGAAATTGGAGCTCTGTAATAGTGCCAGAAAAATTAAACACTTCATTCAACGCATTTTTACTTAAATAGTATGTGACATTTTGAGATAGGAGCCAGTAATATTAATTGCAAGTTTCCCTTTATTATGTCACAGGAGTTTTGGCGAGATAAAAATTAAGTAAAATAATAAACGTAGAAACTTCATTAAATTACACAATTGCTGCTCCAAAAGATTTATCTAAATGTACTCATATGCAGAGGGAAAATCCTCTCTACTTCCGAAGAAACATTCCATAAAAAAACATTCGTCCTAGCTTTTAAATCGTTTAAACCTGAAACATCAAATAAAAGATTCCATCCTTCTCTGGGCCTCTTCATTTAAATCGATAATAAAAAGCTTCTAGAACTTTCTATAATCTGTAACTACGATTCTTTTATGTAAACAGAATTTAATGTCTAGCGTCGAGGTTAAACATGCTGTCTCTAATCTTTTTCAGATGATAATTTTTATTTCAAAAGATTATTATTTAACTAATTTCTAATCGAAATCAAAATTCGAATATTCTACAAACGATAATTGAACACAAAAAAGAAAAGAAATGAATTTATTGATACGCAATAAATATCAAACGCGAAGAAAAAAGAAAAATTAATAAAAAGAAGATATTTTTGAAAAGTATGGTCCTAGAATAAATTTAATTTAATAGGACTTTCTTAAAAAAGGATTGATAGAAACAGGGAAAAAATGAGTTTTATTTGGGAATTTTAAGAAATAAAGTTTGATTAAGAATATTAACAAATAAAGTTTAATTAAGAATATTTTTTAATTTATAGATATTTTTTAAATCTACGCATATTGGAATAAATGTTTTTTAAGACGAATTAAGAATTTATATCGTTTCTATAAAGATTAATAGATTAGATCTAGTAAGAGGATTTTAATTTTATAAGTTGAAATAAGTACGGAATATTGTTAAATGGAAATTAATATAGTATAAGGTCAATTTTGGCGAAAAAAAATTAAATTTAACAAGTATTTTTCCAAATTTCATTAGCTCAGAGTTGAATTCAGATATCTCCGGAAGATATTTGGGATGCTCTGGTGGTGTGTGTGTGTGGGGGGGGGGGAGACATTCAGGTTAGGGATTTCACTTTTTAAGAATCAACAATACAAAAATCTCAATTCTTCCAAGGAAGGGACATCTCATTGCTCTAGGGTCAATTACTCTCTCCCCTGAGCCACAAACTAAATATAACACTGAATTCACTTTCGTGGAAAAATAAGCTTCAAAAGTTGCTCCAGCCAACGAACATTTTGAAATTTCTTAAGGGGAAAAAAGTTGGTAAATGTGAACGCAGATCGCACTGATTGTTTAATTAAGATTTAATTAAATTAGTTAAACCTCAAAGACAAATTAAGTTTGTAACTTTGCTAAGTGTAACAGTTTTACCAATTAGTTTTGTAGTTTTGCAAATATACCAGAATTAGGAAATGTATCATAGATTTGATTAAAAGAGTAGAAAGTTTAACAAATTTGCCAACCAGTTTTATAATTTTGCTGGTACTACTTGGTTATTTCGTCGACTATTTCGCCAAATTATACAACTCGCGAAAGTAATAGCCAAATTATATGTATTGACATAATTTTTAATTTAAATAATGCAAAAAAGAAATAATTAGTAAAATATTAATAAAAATACAAACAAAAGTCGAAATAAAAATCTCTTAATGACATTTTAAACACGTGTATCGTATTTATTATCATTGAATGTAACATTCACGATCGTCCATTATCGGCATTTATTCTTATAGTTTGGCGATCGTTTTTTGGTCGGCGGGAAACCAAGAAGTACCGTTTTGCCGAGTTATCACAATTACAAAATGCAATAAATATCTTATTTGTAAAAGTTTTACTAATATTCCTAATTAGATTTGCAAGCTTTACCAAATCCATGAGAAATAGCGCATTGTAGCTCTCATTAAAGTCGCAAACAAGAATTTGCCAACTAAGCTCATAAATTTGCCAAGTGTAACAGAATTCGTGATTGTTTAGAGGGAGGGCTCCTCCCCCTTAGCGAGGCCCCTGCCTTCAGAGCACAAAAATGTTAATACAAAAAAGTGAACATTTTACTAAACAGGAAATAATTTAGGATCTACTACAGGTTTTAATAAAAAGAACTATTTTCATCAACTCTATTTGTCAGGTAATAATTTGGTCACCTTTAACTTGCATAGCCTGATTATAACTCAAATAATAACAATAATAATTGCTTGCATAAATTTAAAATTACAGATAATTTCTTTACTCTCCCTTCAATGCAAAGTCGGAGTCGGCTTGTTTTATAGCGACTCCGACTCTTTTATTAAAAAATGGGTCTGACTCTGACTCTGCAGCGCTCTTAAAATCCACCAACCGGTAGAGCAGTTAGTTGTGTTTGCAACATGCACATGAAGCTTGAAACAGTTTTTTTTCTTTGGCATTACCTGAAAAACGACGTTTTTTGAGTTACGACACTTTTATAGCAACGCTGCGATATGTGGGTGAGACACACGCGGCAAGCTGGATATTGTCCTCGTTCGTAGCTTGAATAGTAGATCGCTATTTCAAGGGTACTTAGTTAGATTCCTGGCATGGGCATTTTCACTCTGTCGATTCTTTGCTTAGTGAGTTATCACAATGCTAAAAAGACTAAGATACGTACTAGGTAGAAAATGAGACGATTTAAATAATGAATTATTTATTATTGTTCGTACTAGAAGGAAAATGGGAGCAGATAAACTGTCACAAGTAGATTTAAAATGGCTCCGTATTATGAATGCTATAATGATAATGAGTTTTGCACCCTATATTAGATAGAGATATTAACAAAGTGATTGCTATAGTTGTGTTTAAAAAAAAATTAACAATTAAAAATTTAAAAAAATTAGATAATTTAATAATTTTATAGATTTCTTGCCCTCAAAATCTTCGCTTCCATGATTACCTACGGAAGCGAATTATAATGATTGATATTATATTTTTAATGTTAATTTCTTTAGAAATGGAATTTTTGCAATCACATTATCAATATCTCTAATCTCTAATACAAGGTGCAAAATTCGTTATCAAGAAAGCACTCAAAATATTGAACTCGTCCAAATCTAGATGTGAAAGTTTTCTGCTCCATTTTTCATGTAATAGTAACAACAATAAATTATTCGTTATTTACATCGTCTCATTTTCTACTTAGTATTTATCTTAGTCTTTTTAGCATTCTTCTTAGCCGGTCTCCCCGTCTCTCTCTCTCACACAAAAAAGGGGGAGGGTAGATTTTTTTAAATTAAAATTAAAAATTCGTAATGATTTTATTTTCAACTAAATAAGTCATATTCAAGAATGCAGTAGCATAGTTTTCTACATTTTCAAAATCTCAATTGTGCTTATCCAGCTTTGAATATGAAAAAAAAAAATCTTTTATTTTATAAAATTTTCAGTCTGCTTATGTGTTTAAAGACATGGAGCTAATATAATTATTCTATGAAGAGGGCAAAATAATACATTAATAGAAAATTATAATGCAAAAATGAAAAACATTTGAAAACCAACATTAAACAAAAAATTTACATATTCTTAAATTATGATTTAAAAAAAATAAAATTTTGATTAAAAAAGAGGAGAGTGTTAGTTTTGGAGGAGGGGGAGAGAATGAAGAATTAATAAAATACGAAAAAGTCTAAATCAATCCTAACACTGTGTTCAAAATTTGAAGACATGAATCAATTAGCAAAAATATAAATAAGTAAATAAATAAATAAATAAAAATAAATAAATAAAAACTTGTGAAGTTTCAACTCTGGATAAAGACGAGGAATTCTTGCAGAAAGTTTTCAAGATAATTTTTCTCTGATGTTGTGGTCACATCAAAGATTTGAGGGTTTTACTCACAGACTACGCATATCTAGACTCCACATCGGCAACATTTTCTTATAGTGCTGTGAAAATAACGACAAAATGAATACCCGTATGGTAACGTTGATTTAGAATTCTCTACCCGTTAAAAAGTACTTGTTTCGTTAGTCGTTACTGTTCAGAAATTGGGTATTCGCAGTCATCGAGCATACGGCATGCATCGTATAGAATCATCTTTTGAAGAATTCGCATTAATAAATAAACTAAAAAACTTTATAAAATCACCATGCTGTTATTGTTGTAGCTCGAAACGCGTCCTGCTTAATTTTTCATTTTATGGTGATTTTACAAAGTTTTTAGTTTATGTATTAATTTATCGCCTGCGATTGCGGTGTTTTTCATTAGAATTCGCATTAGTTAGTGCTGCCATCTATCCGTAAAAGTTACATTTATTTAAATTTCGAACTTTTATTTTAAAAATGCAAATAGAATATTAAAACCAGGGCCTTAGCGAAAAGTCAATAATTAGGGATGGGGAGAGGGGGGGCAGGGTCAAGAAAATGTAGTGAGATGACTCATATATTTTTTCCTCTCTCTCTCTGTGACGCAGACAGATAAATTACTGCATATTTACACTATAGTTTAGTTACTATGTTTCTGATTAAACTGCTGTAATAACTTCTTTTTATGCTAAAAAAGAATAGGATTATAGAAAATTCGAGCGCATAACTAGTGCAGTATTAAACATCATGTTGGCTTCATATGTGCAAGTAAAAGGAGGAAGTGTTGAAACACTTGTTTTAGTTACAATTTAGTATTTTTTCAAAACTATGACAGGTCCTCAAAACTAAATTAGATTTTTCAATGGAATTTCATTTGGGTTTTTCGAACATAAATTCATTTAGTGACCTTGTAATCTTTTCGGGGAGGGGGCTCAAAACGTTTTAGGGGGGCTGAGCCGCCCGTAACACCCCCCTTAGCTACGCCCCTGATTAAAATGGAATGCATAATTGTACACAGGGCTATAGTTAAAAATGAGGGGGGGGGAGTGCTCAAGAAAATGTAGGGTGGAGCTCATATTTTCATATACGTATTTCAATAGCGGGTTTAACGGTGAGGCCATGGATTCATGACGTCCCCTTCCCCCCCCCCCCACACACACGCTGTACTGCAGAAATATTCTAAAAATTGCTTTAAAAAATAAACATACCTTAAATCCTTATCCCCCCGCCCCTTGTTCAATAATGCGAATCTTTCTGATTCTGTAAAAGGTACTTATTCGTAAACTATGAGATTGAAAAATGTTTTGAAAAATGTATGAAATAAAAAATGTCAAACATTCTATGAAATTCGGCATGTTAAACTAAATTTCCATACGCGACTGCTAATTTTTCCCTCATGATGACATTTCTGTGTTTGTCAAGTCTTAAAAGTTATCGTAAAATGATTAATAACATTTCTAAATCATTTTATGCATTTATAAGAAAATGAGAAACAATTCAATTTCTTCATTTCCGAATGAAATCTGTGTGACTTATATATTTTGATATTCCGATATATATTTTGAATCACACTTTGATTTATCATTTAATTATCATTTGCTTTATCAAAAATATATACACTTCTTATTTCTTTTTCTTGTCATAATAAAATAAGTAAATGAATTAACAAACCATATGAAATCCAAATCATTTGAGATTCGAGAATAACAAATACAAAAAGAATGATAGGTATTTAGAGCTGTTGCAAACCGCATGTATTCGTTAATAAATAATTGCAATAATACGACTGATTACTAATACTATCTCTAATACAAAATACCGAATCGTTTCTTTTGATACTCGTTGTTGGTGAAAAACTGAATGAAACGAATATCAAACACTACCTTCATTTCGAGATTTATTCGAAGCCCGATTGTCTGCAAGATGAGAGTTAGTTTTCCGGACTTTAGACTCGGTATAAGTTATCAGTACAAAAAACCCTGAACGGGTTAAAAGCTTGTGACGCAGCACTTTATCTTATATCTCTAAGAATTTTAAATTTGGGACTTAAAATTAATGATATCAAAATTTATGTGACGCTATGCTATTAATTAATATACATATTAAAATTTATTCATTAAGGTTTTATCAATTACATCTTTCATAAATTCAAAATATGAATCTTAAAAGATATGATATCAAAATTTAAGTGACGCCTTGACGAGGCTTTAAACGATGTTTTAAAATTCCATTTATTTATTTATTGTCCAAATACATTTTCATATCTAAACAATACTTTTTATTTTCCAATACAATGTTAAATACATCACTTTCACTGAATATATATAATGCACTGAAATGTATTTATTTGAATAAATAGATTTATCTTTTGGGCTACGCTGTCCAAAATCAAAAATAACATTTAAATAAATAGTTTTTGCATCATTGTATCTATTTGCATCTATTTAACTTACTTTGGATACAATGACGCAAAAACTATTCATTTAAATGTTATTTTTGATTTTGGACAGCGTAGCCCAAAAGATAAATCTATTTATTCAAATAAATACATTTCAGTGCATTATATATATTCAGTGAAAGTGATGTATTTAACATTGTATTGGAAAATAAAAAGTATTGTTTAGATATGAAAATGTATTTGGACAATAAATAAATAAATGGAATTTTAAAACATCGTTTAAAGCCTCGTCAAGGCGTCACTTAAATTTTGATATCATATCTTTTAAGATTCATATTTTGAATTTATGAAAGATGTAATTGATAAAACCTTAATGAATAAATTTTAATATGTATATTAATTAATAGCATAGCGTCACATAAATTTTGATATCATTAATTTTAAGTCCCAAATTTAAAATTCTTAGAGATATAAGATAAAGTGCTGCGTCACAAGCTTTTAACCCGTTCAGGGTTTTTTGTACTGATATCATTGCTTTTTTTAGGTTAATGATAAAAACAAAAAATTAAAGACTAATGCAAAAAATTCATATTCATGATTCATTCACCTTTAATTACCCTTCCCCCATCCGCTTAAAAAAAAAGATATTTCATATTTTATTAATGTGTGCTGTACTACTTGATTTTGTTAAAAACAACTCTGTAGTAAAATACGTTAGTAAAAGATAAGAAGGTAATGTACATTCAGCACCATACATCTCAGAAAGGGTTTTATAATCTATGCTGTATGTAATGTATCATTTCTCATTCTTGTTAACTATGTTTTTTCTTTACACATGTTGATACATATACTGCAGATGGATTAAAATGATCAGGGATACAATATTCAGAATGTGCTGGAAAGTATTTCATAATCTATGCTGCATGCATGATTCTTGTTAATTATGTTTCAACCTATGTATAAGTTGATAATATTGCAGATTGATTAAGACTATATGCGTTGCAATATTCAGAATATGCTGGAAATGTTTCATAATCTATGTTGCACACATGTTTTTCTTTCTTGTTAGTTATGATTTGTTCTTTATATAGATTGGTAAAATTACTGCAAATAGATTAAAATGATAGATTTACAATATTGAACATGTATTGGAAAGTGTTTCATAATCTATACTTATGCGTAATTTTTCATTCTTCTTAGTTTATTTATGTTTTGCTGTTTGCATAGGGTGGGAAGATTGCTGTTCAATGATGAAAATTATAGGTTTAAAGTATTCAGAATGAATTGGAAAGTATCTAAACATGCTGTATGCAAAAATTTTTATTGTCGTTAATTATGCTTTGTTTTTTGCACAGAATGGTAAAATTCTTGTACATGAATGACAATAAGTTTACAGTATTCAGAATGAGTAGGAAAATGCATCATAATCGATGCAGTATGCATGATTCTTTGTTCTTGTTAGGGAAAAATTACTGTATATGGATGAAAATAGTATTCAGAATATGTTGGAAGTTGCATCATATTCTATGCTGCACACATAACTTTTCGTTCTTGTTTTTTCTTTCTTTTTTTTTTCTTTACACATTGATAAAATTATTGCAGATGGATGAAGGCATTTAATTAAATCAGGCTTATATTAAAATTGACAATATATATTCTAAATTAATGTACCTGTCATTTGTACAAAAGAATGTCCTGATTGGTAATTGCCCCGGTGTAATTGATAATTACAATGTTCCCAGGGTAGTTACCGAGAATCAAAAATTTTTAATTAAGCAAACTTTAAATAATATTTTAATCAAAGCCTATGTTTTATTGAATAGAAACATGGTGAATCATTAACCATGCTAAATTTGGTCACATCTATTGTAAACATTAAAAAGATATTTAGATGTTAGTGTTTTTTGATCAGGAATTACCCCGGTCCACCCTATAAGTTTCATACTTCAATTAGGAAAATGTTTAACTGACAAAGAAAGAAAATCAGGACTCTGTTATTTATTAAATATTTTCATTTCATATGAAACTTTCCATTCTTGGACGACTTAACTTACAAAATAAAACTAATATATTTTTATTGAACATTTCAGTCACTAAGCATAAAACATGCAAAGTAGATAAATTTAAACATTTCATGTTTTTGGATTTTTTTTTTTTTTTTTTTTTTTAACATAATTTTATGAAAAAAGCAGACAGCTATTAAAAAATATTCCGTATTTGCTTAGGGTTTCTTGCAGTGCAATACATCAAAAGTCTTTTCTAGATTTTCAACATTGTATGTAATATTTTGACGACTTGAAAATTTTTTATTTTTTTCTCATAAATCATGTAAAATAACATTTATCCATTAAGAACCACATTTGATTTACTAAACAGCTATAAATACAAATTCCAATTGAAATCTACCCTAAACCCGAAAAATTTAAACCAGATTCAATTGGAATTTTCAGGTGGCATTTCAAAATATATTATTTTGTCACAGGTAAAAGGGTTCTAATTAGGTTTTTTTTTTCTTGTGGTTTTTTCAATTGGGTTAAGGATAGATTTCAATAGGAATTTTCAGGTTCTGGGTAGTGCATGTTGACAGAAATTAATTCGTCTTTCTTAAACAGATTAATGTTTACACTGATTTTTATTTCAGTTCAAATTGGGTTCTTGTCAATGTGTATCAGCAGAAATTATTTTTCCTTTTTCGGATCAAGTTAAGATTCCATAGAATTTTTTTTTTTTTTTTGGGGGGGGGGTGGGGGGGGGGTTGTTGGAGTGAGTTTAATTCAAATATAATTTTCAAGTTCTGGTCAGATTGCATTTCCGCAGAAAATATATTGTTCTGTGCAGGGATTGGATTTAAAATAGACTTCAATTGAAATTTACAGCTTCTAGTCTGTCCGTATCAATGAAAATTACATTTTCTTTCTTGTTTCAGGATATGGTTGGATAGATTTTTTTTAAGGTTAAAATCTGGTAATGGGTCAACTTGAAATGAAATTTTTAAGTTCTTGTTGAGTTACATTTCAATCTATAATATTTTGTCGCAAATAGATTGACTACTGGAGGGATTTTTTTTTTTTTAGTGTTTGGATTGTGTTTAGGATAGACTTCAATTGGAAATTTCCGGTTCTGGTCAATGTATGTCAAAGGAAATTATTTTGTCTTTCTTGGACAAATTTATGTTTCCATTAATTTTTTTTTTGGTTTAGATTGAGTTTCAGGTAAACTTATAGGTTTTTGTCAGTGCTTATTGGCAGAAATTATTTTTTAAATTTCGGATCAGGTTACAGTGTAATGGGATTTTTTTTTTTGTTTCGATTTGGGTTCAATTCAAATAGAATTTTTAGGTTCTGGCCAGGTTGCGTTTACATGAAAAAAATATTCTGTCATGTACAGATACTGGATTACAATTCCTATGTTTTTTTTTTGGTGGGAGGGAGGGGGGGGGGGAGTTTGTATCAGGTTTAAGATTTTATTAAAATTTCCATGATCTAGTCTGTACGTATTTACATAATTTCTTTTTCTAAAAATCTTGATATGGTTGGATAATTGTTTTTTTTTTTTTTTTCGGATTTGAATCACGATTCAGTTTGACTTGAATTGGAATTTTCAGGTTCTTGTCGAGTTGCATTTCAAGTACTAGTTTTCAATTCTGGTCAGTGGATGGGGACGGAAATTATTTTGTCTTTCTTGAACAGATTTATATTTCCTAATTTTTTTATTTTACTTTTTTTTTGGGAGGGGGGGGGGATTGGATTGGGTTTCAGGTTAAGAGTTCGGATTGGGTTTGAGATAGACTTCTATTGGAATTTCCATGATCTGGTCAGTACATATCGACATAAATTGTCTTTTTTTTTTTTCTAAAATCTTGATTTGATTGGATTTTTTTTTTTGGGGGGGGGGAGGGGATTGAATCTGGTTTCGGATTGACTTCAAATGGAATTTTCAGGTTCTTGTTGAGTTGCATTTCAAGTAGTGGTGTACCGAGTAGTACTTTGGCCGAGTAGCCGAGTACCGAGTACTCGGCCACTGACTACTCGGCCGAGTACCGAGTAGTTGTATAATAAGAAAATAAAACACTGATGTGCGCAAAATGTGAGCTTAGGTGTACATATATATAAATATACTTGTGTACACATGTCTATACCTGTGTGTACATATAATATAATATACATATTAGTATAAATAAACTTATCAAATTTGAAATTTGTGCACCTTTTAAATACAAATTTTGACAGTTCAAAACTAATAAGAAAGGAGAATTGATACATGACAACTACAGTTATTAACTAATAACTAATACTAAATATACTTCTTATAATAATAATAACTAAACATTCTTTAACCCTTCAATTTATCCCAACCATTGAAATCTGTCTATCAAAAATAAAAATGTTCATCGGTTACTGTAATAATTCATTGAATAATGCAAACATTTCATATTTATTTTGTAACTGTCTGTACCTTATTTTCTTTTGATTAAAAAAAAATGTATTGGCTTTGCAGTTTCTTTTCATTTTTCATGTGTACAGATTATATTATGTTATTTTAAATTTATTATTTTTTAAATATCTCAGTAAAAAACTAACCTTTTTCACTGAAAATATTAAATGTGTAAATTAAGAATGCCTTAAAAAGCAAGCTCTAAAATTGATGAATTTAGATGATCTAGAACTTGAAAATCCACCAAAGAAACAAAAAATAAATATGAGAATGCTAATGTCAACGAATCAAAAGAGAAAATGCTAGCAAAAAGTTCATCTATTTTCTGGCAATGTTTGAAGAAATTGTGAATGAACAAAAAGATTGTGGCACTAGTACTAGTTTAAAATCACCGCATGAAGAATTGGTACAAAAAGATATACAGGCTTTCTTAACAGAAGACATGTAAAACTGACACTCCATTTGCATGGTGAGGGGGGAAAAAACTTTTCTGTTTATGTGCAACTTTGCAAAAATCTCTTACATGCACCTTCAACAACTGTTTATTCTGAACGTAATAGAGGTCGGCCAAATTTATAGTAGTAAAAGAAATGCCCTGTCTACTAATAACATAGAACGTTTGGTGTTTTTGCACCATAATTTGAAATATATTAAATTTAATTATTAATTTTTTATTGCATTTATCGTATTTTCAGTTTTTTTTATCCAAAATAAGTCTTTCCTGTTTCCCTATATATAAAAAAGTATTTTTATTTGTATAAATGTGAAATTTCTTTAGGGATTTTGTTCTTAACTTTTTTTATATTTTGCAGACATATTGTTAAATACAGAGTAAATAGTTTTATGAATTACTACATATATTATACATTGATATTCAAATAACTTTTTTCAGATCAGTTATAAATTCATATGCTTAAAAAATGAAATTCTTACAACTACTCGGTATTGGCCGAGTACTCGGCCAAAATTTGGCCGAATACCGAGTACTCGGCAAATTGGCCGAGTAGGCCGAATACCGAGTATTTACCGAGTACTCGGTACGGCTCTAATTTCAAGTATATTATTTTGTCGCAGATAGATTGGGTTACAATTGAAAGTTTTTTTTTTTTGTGGGGGGGGGGGTAGTGTTTGAAATGGATTTAGAATAGATTTCAATTGAAATTCTTGTTAGTGTATGTGGACAGAAATTATTTGGTCTTTCTTGGACAGACTTGTGTTTCCATTGTTTTTTCCTTTTCGGGTTTGGATTAGATTTCATATTAACTTTCAGACTCTTGTCAGTGAGTATCGGCAGAAATAATTTTCTCTTTTTCGGATTAGGTTAAGGTTCGATAGAAATTTTTTTCAGGTTTCAATCAGGTTCAATTCAAATGGAATTTTCAAGTTGCGGTCAGGTTGTGCTTTAATGGAAAATATTTTGTACTGTATAGATACTGGGTTCCGGTTATATGGAATTTCCTTTTTCAGATTCAGATTAGGTTTAAGATAGACTAATTGGAATTTCCAGATTTCTGATCCCGCATATCTCTGGAAATTAATTTTTCTTTCCCGAATCGAGATATGGTTGGATAATTTTTTTTTTTTTGGGGGGGGGGGAGGGAGTTGAATCTGGTTTCGGTTCGACTTCAAATGTAATTTTCAGGTTCTTGTTCAGTTGCATTTCAATGTATTTTATTTTGCAGCAGATAGATTGAGTTACTCTTGGAGGGATTTTTTTCTTTCTGGTTTTGGATTGTATAGGATAGATTTCAATAGGAATTTCTCGATTCTGGTCAGTGTATTTCAATGGAAATTATTTTGTCTTTCTTGGACAAATTTATCTTTCCATTAAATTTTTGTTGGTTTAGAATGGGTTTCAGGATAACTTGTAGGTTCTTGTTGGCAAACTTGTATAAAACCAAAAACTTTCTGCAAATTAATTTAACGTTGGGTGTAATTCGCATTTTTTGTGCAATTCATGGTCATCATTCGTGTTTTTTTATGCGATTTATGAATGTAATTTGCATTTTTTGAGCAATTTATGGACATAATTTGCAATTTTTATGCGATTAATGAATGTAATTTACATTTTGCATGATTTATGGACGTAATTTGCTATTTTTATGCAATTCATAGACATAATTTGTGTTTTTTCAGCTTTCTGTCGACAAAATTTGTGTCTTTTGATCGATTTATTGACGTTATTTGTGTTTTTATAGGATTTATGAATGTAATTCGCTTTCCTTACACAACTCTTGGACGTAATTCGCATTTTTTGCAATTTATGAATGTTATTCGTCTTTTTTTGCACGATTCATGGAAGTGATTCGCATTTTTTGAGTAATTTATGAACATAATTCACATTTTTATGCAATTCATGGATGTAATTTGCATTTTTTGAGCGATTCATGAATGTAATTCGCGTTTTTTATGCAAATTATGGATGCAAAACGCTATTCCCTATTTTTATGTGATTTATAGACGTAATTTGCATTTTAGCTTTCTGCTGCCAAAATTCGTATTTTTTGAGTGATTTATGAACATAATTCCCATTTTACTACACAATTCATAGACGTAATTTGCATTTTTCATACAATTTATGAACGTAATTCTCACTTTTTTACACAATTCATTGACGTAATTCACGTTTTGAGCGATTTGTGGACCCAATTCGCATTTTTTATGCGATTCATGGACATAATTTGCGATTTTTATGCGATTAATGAATGTAATTTACTTTTTACATGATTTATGGATGTAATTTGCTATATTTATGTGATTTGTAGACATAATTCGCATTTTTTGAGCTTCCTGTCGACGAAATTTGCGTTTTTTGATCGATTTATTGACGTTATTTGTGTTTTTATAGGATTTATGAATGTAATTTGCTTTTTTAACCAATTCTTCTACGTTTTTTTGCACGATTCATGGAAGTGATTCGCATGCTTTGAGTGATTTATAAACGTAATTTGCGTTTCAGCTTTCTGCTGCCAAAATTCGTGTTTTTTGAGCGATTTATGAACATAATTCCCATTTTACTACACGATTCATAGACATAATTTGTGTTTTTCATACAATTTCTGAACGTAATTCTCACTTTTTTAAACAATTCATGGACGTAATTCACGTTTTGAGCGATTTGTGGACCCAACTCACGTTTTTTATGTAATTCGCTTTTTTGAGCAATTCATGGACATAATTCGCGATTTTTATGCGATTAATGAATGTAATTTACATTTTACATGATTTATGGACGTAATTTGCTATTTTTATGCAATTCATAGACATAATTTGTGTTTTTTCAGCTTTCTGTCGACAAAATTTGTGTCTTTTGATCGATTTATTGACGTTATTTGTGTTTTTATAGGATTTATGAATGTAATTCGCTTTCTTTACACAACTCTTGGACGTAATTCGCATTTTTTGCAATTTATGAATGTTATTCGTCTTTTTTTGCACGATTCATGGAAGTGATTCGCATTTTTTGAGTGATTTATGAACATAATTCACATTTTTATGCAATTCATGGATGTAATTTGCATTTTTTGAGCGATTCATGAATGTAATTCGCGTTTTTTATGCAAATTATGGATGCAAAACGCTATTCCCTATTTTTATGTGATTTATAGACGTAATTTGCATTTTAGCTTTCTGCTGCCAAAATTCGTATTTTTTGAGTGATTTATGAACATAATTCCCATTTTACTACACAATTCATAGACGTAATTTGCATTTTTCATACAATTTATGAACGTAATTCTCACTTTTTTACACAATTCATTGACGTAATTCACGTTTTGAGCGATTTGTGGACCCAATTCGCATTTTTTATGCGATTCATGGACATAATTTGCGATTTTTATGCGATTAATGAATGTAATTTACATTTTACATGATTTATGGATGTAATTTGCTATATTTATGTGATTTGTAGACATAATTCGCATTTTTTGAGCTTTCTGTCGACGAAATTTGCGTTTTTTGATCGATTTATTGACGTTATTTGTGTTTTTATAGGATTTATGAATGTAATTTGCTTTTTTAACCAATTCTTCTACGTTTTTTTGCACGATTCATGGAAGTGATTCGCATGCTTTGAGTGATTTATAAACGTAATTTGCGTTTCAGCTTTCTGCTGCCAAAATTCGTGTTTTTTGAGCGATTTATGAACATAATTCCCATTTTACTACACGATTCATAGACATAATTTGTGTTTTTCATACAATTTCTGAACGTAATTCTCACTTTTTTAAACAATTCATGGACGTAATTCACGTTTTGAGCGATTTGTGGACCCAACTCACGTTTTTTATGTAATTCGCTTTTTTGAGCAATTCATGGACATAATTCGCGATTTTTATGCCATTAATGAATGTAATTTACATTTTACATGATTTATGGACGTAATTTGCTATATTTATGAGATTCATAGATATAATTTGCATTTTTTGAGCTTTCTATTGACGAAATTTGCGTTTTTTGATTGGTTTATTGACGTTACTTGTGTTTTTATAGGATTTATGAATGTAATTCGCTTATTTTACCAATTCTTGGACGTAATTTGCATTTTTTGCAATTTATGAACGTTATTCGTGTTATTTTGCACAATTCATGGAAGTGATTCGCATTTTTTGAGTGATTCATGAACGTAATTCACATTTTTTATGTAATTCATGAATGCAAAACACTATTCGCTATTTTTATGCGATTTATAGACGTAATTTGCGTTACAGCTTTCTGCTGCCAAAATTCGTGTTTTTTGAGCGATTTAGAACATAATTCTCGTTTTACTACACGATTCATAGACATAATTTGTGTTTTTCATACAATTTCTGAACGTAATTCTCACTTTTTTAAACAATTCATGGACGTAATTCACGTTTTGAGCGATTTGTGGACCCAACTCACGTTTTTTATGTAATTCGCTTTTTTGAGCAATTCATGGACATAATTCGCGATTTTTATGCCATTAATGAATGTAATTTACATTTTACATGATTTATGGACGTAATTTGCTATATTTATGAGATTCATAGATATAATTTGCATTTTTTGAGCTTTCTATTGACGAAATTTGCGTTTTTTGATCGGTTTATTGACGTTACTTGTGTTTTTATAGGATTTATGAATGTAATTCGCTTTTTTTTACCAATTCTTGGACGTAATTTGAATTTTTTGCAATTTATGAACGTTATTCGTGTTATTTTGCACAATTCATGAAGTGATTCGCATTTTTTGAATATTCATGAACGTAATTCACATTTTTTATGTAATTCATGAATGCAAAACACTATTCGCTATTTTTATGCGATTTATAGACGTAATTTGCGTTTCAGCTTTCTGCTGCCAAAATTCGTGTTTTTTGAGCGATTTAGAACATAATTCTCGTTTTACTACACGATTCATAGACATAATTTGTGTTTTTCATACAATTTCTGAACGTAATTCTCACTTTTTTAAACAATTCATGGACGTAATTCACGTTTTGAGCGATTTGTGGACCCAATTCGCATTTTTCATGCGATTCATGGACATAATTAGCGATTTTTATGCGATTAATGAATGTAATTTACATTTTACATGATTTATGGACGTAATTTGCTATATTTATGCAATTTGTAGACATAATTCGCATTTTTTTAGCTTTCTGTCAACAAAATTTGCGTTTTTTGATCGATTTATTGATGCCATTTGTGTTTTTATAGGAGTTATGAATGTAATTCGCTTTTTTTACCAATTGTTGGATGTAATTTGCATTTTTTGTAATTTATGAATGTTATTAGTGTTATTTTGCACGATTCATGGAAGTGATTCGCATTTTTTGAGTAATTTATGAACGTAATTTGCATTTCAGCTTTCTGCTGCCAAAATTTGAGTTTTTTGAGCGATTTATGAACATAATTCTCGTTTTACTACACGATTCATAGACATAATTTGCATTTTTCATACAATTTATGAACGTAATTCTCACTTTTTTACACAATTCATGGACGTAATTCACATTTTGAGCGATTTGTGGACGTAATTCGCATTTTTTATGCAATTCGCTTTTTTTGAGCGATTCATGGACATAATTCGTGATTTTTATGCGATTAATGAATGTAATTTACATTTTACATGATTTATGGATATAATTTGCTATATTTATGCGATTCGTAGACATATTTTGCATTTTTTGAGCTTTTTGTCGAAGACGAATTGACGAAACTGGCGGGCCACAGGTTGTGCATCCCTATTTTAGAAGTTTTTTAAATTTTCAAATTTGAGAGTTTTTTAATGTGATAGTTATATTCTTAATTCATTCAATAGATAATGATGTTATATTCAAGCAAAAAAAAAAAAAAAAAAAAAAAATTAAGCCATTCCATCAAACAGTTTTTTTTTTAAATCTTGGTGTTAGTCGTCAAAAATAAAGTTTGGAGAAAACGCGACTTAAAGTTGAAATTCTATGGGTGCGACTATGAATGTGTTAATACATAAAAGCTTATAACTCCGTTAAAAATGCAAATATTTTCATGCGGTTTTTTGCATTGAGTTAAGAATTAATTGAATAATCAAACTAGATCATAAAAAATAGATTTTTTGAAAAGTTTTCAACCCCTGAGCCTCCTTAAACTCAAAAAGCATCGGTGTGACAAGAAATTATCATTTTTTTAGCATAATGCGTCTCAGAAAAGTGATTTATTTCAAATAACGAATTTTTACTTAACTAATCCATGTAATATGCACTTTCACAATTTTAAATAGAATTTTCGCCAGATAATTGAATTGCTTTATTAAATGAAATCTGATTAAAAAAAAGCGGCGGATTCTAAAATGTGCCAAAACATTTAAATATTAAGTTTGGTTTTGATTCATATAAGTGACAATTATAGTGATCTTTCTTAGCTCTGGGAGGGGTTTTAACCCCAAAACCACCCCCTTGGCTGCGCCACTGACAACAAAATTTTATGTTGGTGCAAGGAGTAATTTTATAAATTATAGTAACATTGTATGATATATCTTGAAATTGACGATACGAAATTTTTTTTTTTGGACATAAATCATGTAAAATAATATTCATCAATCAAGATCCACCTCTGACTTATTAATCACTTATAAATAAAATAAACAACTCACAAAGCGTCACAAAAATTTATGAAATTAAGTAGTGTTACATTATTCAAATTTACTTAATTAAGAGGAAACAAGTTAATGAAATGTTGTATAAATATTAATTGAAAACTCTATAGATTACTAGGTACTATTAGGTTATTCCATCGATCAAAAAATTATCGCCTAACAATAAGATTAAATTCCAATTATGGATGATCTTGAGTGTCACATTCAATGACATTAAATACGATTTGTGTATTTAAAATGTCATTAAGTGATTTTTATTTCGACTTTTTACTAATATTTTACTAATTATTTGTTTTTTCATTATTTGAAATAAAAAATATGTCATGTATAATTTGGCTATTAGTTTGGTGATTGTATAATTTGGCGAAATTGGTCGACGGGATAACAGAGTAGTACCGATTACTAAAATATTTCATAATAGAAATAATTTATGTAACTGAAAATGTTTTATCCAACATTTCACTTAAGTTTAAAACAAGCAATATATAGAAATTGTAAATTCCCTCCCTCAAGTGTGTGTAACTTGGGACCAGACATTGTTCAAAATATAATGCGCTCATCTTTTGTTTACATTTTTAAAAAGAGTAATTTGCTTGTAATAATGGAGAAGAAATCATAATGAATGCTTATAATAGAGTATAATACAGTCAACTCTGTGAAATCCACAAAATGCATTATCTGCAAAATATGCTAAAATGTAAACATTGAAAAGTGTTTTAACATTTAAACTCAAAGATAAAGATATGCAATACTTTTTATTTTCATGAAATGACAAATTTTTTAATGAAATAAACTGGGGATTTAAGAAAATTCATGTATTTTGCACCCTGTATTTTTTAATAACATTACTTTAAGCAAGTCAGTATGTTTCAGTTGATTGGGTATGATTAATGCACACCTATTCTTTGCTCAAGCAGCAAAAAAATTTTAAAAATAAATAATTTTATCTCTTTTTTTTTTAATCAAACAAAACTGATACATATCTCCTTCAGTAAATATTTTTGAACAAGACAATTTTATGTTGGTGCAAGGAGTAATGAGAAAAAAAATTATTGAAAACAAACCAAAAAAAGTACAGTACAGGATTTTTACCTGGCATTCTCGTAAAATTTTGAATATACCCTATCTCCCCTCTTTTAGCATTTTTCATTCAGGTAGAATTTATTTATTTAGAATAGAATTGATAAAGAAAATGCAAAAAGTGAAAAACATTGAACAGACATGATAGAATCATTAAGTAATTTTCATGGTTTTAATAATCCACATGGCCGTTTCTTGTTATGCGAATTCAGTGTTTCAATGTCTTAATATACAATGAATAAAGTCTGCAATAAGGTTAAATGGAGAATCTTGCAATGGATTTTTGCCGCCGTTTTTTCAAATTTACTTAATTAAGAGGAATCGAGTTAATGAAATGTTGTATAAATTTTACTTGTTAACTCTATAGGTTACTAGGTACTACTAGGTTATCCCATCGACCAAAAAATTATCGCCAAACTATAAGATTAAATGCCAATAATGGATGATCGTGAATGTCACATTCAATGCCATTAAATACGATTTGTGTGTTTAAAATGTCATTAAGTGATTTTTATTTCGACTTTTTATTAATATTTTACTAATTATTTATTTTTTCGTTATTTGAAATAAAAAATATGTCATGTATAATTTGGCTATTAGTTTGGTGATTGTATAATTTGGCGAAATTTTTCGACAGGATAACAGAGCAGTACCGATTACTAAACTATTTCATAATAGAAATAATTTATGTAACTGAAAATGTTTTATCCAACATTTCACTTAAGTTTAAAACAAGCAATATATAGAAATTGTAAATTCCCTCAAGTGTGTGTAACTTGGGACCAGACATTGTTCAAAATATAATGTGCTCATCTTTTGTTTACATTTTTAAAAAGAGTAATTTGATTGTAATAATGGAGAAGAAATCATAATGAATGCTTATAATAGAGTATAATACAGTCAACTCTGTGAAATCCACAAAATGCATTATCTGCAAAATATGCTAAAATATGAACATTGAAAAGTGTTTTAACATTTAAACTCAAAGATAAAGATATGAAATACATTTTCATGAAATGATAAATTTTTTAATGAAATAAACTGGGGATTTAAGAAAATTCACGTATTTTGCACCCTGTATTTAAAAACAATACTTTAAGCAAATCAGTAAGTTTCAGTTGATTGGGTGCAAACCTATTCTTTGCTCAAGTAGCAAAAAAATTTTAAAAATAAATAATCTAAATATTTTTTTGCAGGATTTTTACCTGGCATTCTCGTAAAATTTTAAATACACCCTGCCTCCTCAGTCTAATCCATAAGTTTTAATACATTCTATATTAAAAATCCATTGCAAGATTCTCGGGTTAACTTTATTCATTGTATATTAAGACATTGCAAGATTGAATTGGCACAACAAGAAACAGCCATGTGGATTATTAAAACCATGAAAATTACTTAATGATTCTATCATGTCTGTTCGATGTTTTTCAATTTGTGCATTTTCTTTATCAAATTCAATTGTACATAAATAAATCCTACCTGAATTGCTAACACCAATATCCAGCCGTTGTTGTTGTATTGACCAAAATATTGGCCCGGTATATCCAGCCGCCGCCGCCGCGTTCGGATTCAAAACAAAACTAGACAAGTGGCGCCCCTAGGCGTATGAATACATGACTTTCCAACAACAAATAATTTAAAATAATTTTTGTTTGAAAACTTAAAAAAAAAATCATAAGTCGAAAGTATATTGAATATGTATAATTAAAAAATATTTTCCTATTTTAAAAAAGGATTCAAAATATTTTTTCCACAAAATGCAAAAATATCCAATGTAAGAAACGTAATATTTTCTTCTTACGAAAAATAAAGGCAATATAAATAGAAATTTGATTTAGTATATATTTATTGAATGTTTTAAAGCACATGATAAGATGTTTTTGTAGTTTAAAAAACATTTATTGCTTCGATTTGGGTGTCTTAACTGTGACCATAAGTACATAACGTTTTTCACTCCCTCTTCGTCTGCTAACCCATAGAATAACATGTAATCCGCGAGCTAATATAGTCCAATTTTCCAAGACCAATATATAACAAACAAGAGTTTTCCTAGAAACAAGGCAAGTCTTATTACCTCTATCTTAAAGAGATTCATATTATATATAAGTTTTAATAAAATCTCCCAGCCGGTTTTCTAGATCTCATTATCAGGAACAAACACCATCGTTTTCAGTTTAAAAATGGTTATCGAGATCTAAAAATATACGGCACGTAGAAATGTAAAAATTATAGGATAGGATTAGACTGGGAATATAAGACTATATTAAAAAAATTGGACCATTCTGACCAATATTTGCTGAGTTATTATAAGGCGGCTTTTCCGATTTACTTTGAAGTTGAGTTAGCTGTATATATGAAGTTCCGCATCTACCCTTATGACGATGGTAGGTTTTGACGATGGTAGGTTTAAAGCTGCGTCACTTGAAGGCTGCCGCCTTCTATGATTATCACATACGTTGTACATCACATACGTCACATTTCATTTAGTTGTTTAGGTATTAGGAAGAAGAAAGATAGAAATGTGTTTTATTATTTCAGCATCCGTTCTTTTGCCGAATACGTAAGTATGAATTTGGAAGGAGTTTTTGAAGCAAAAAAAAAAGGCTTTAGAAGAACGATTGTTTTGAGATCGTTCAGGGATTATACTATTTACCTTACAGATATGAAGTTTTATATGCATTTTTAAGGGATTATACTATTTACCTTACAGATATGAAGTTTTATATGCATTTTTAAAACTTAAACAAAATAATTGCGCTTTTTTTTTCTTTTGAGATTACATACTATGTATTAATATTTCGATTTAAAAAAAGAGCCATCGATCTAAGCTAAAGAAAAACAACGCGTGTTTATCATTTAAGAGTTTAATTAAACTATTTGTGTCTTAATTATGCATTTAAATTATGCATATTAAATTTTCTTATAATTTCACTATAAAAAGAATGGAAGCTTATAGTAGAATAAAATATTCGTTATAGCTGTAATTAAGGAATAATGAAGTATTTCTGGAAAGAATTATGTTTGAAGGGTCACCATCAGCGCCGTGCGAAAGGGTATGGAAGGGGCGACCGCCCCGGGTGCGGAAATTTAGGGGGCGCAAAATTTATAATACTAACGTCATTTTTGTCCTATTACAAGAAAAATTTGGAAGGGGGGCGCCAAATTGTAAATTTGCCCCGGGCGCAATTTTGTCTTCGCACGCCCCTGGTCACCATATAAAAGTACTAGCAGCCTTCGCCCGCTACGCTGGTCAGAACTACGCTGGTATCTAACGAACTACTGGATTTAAAAGAATTTGCTTAGTACCATTCGATTCAGCATAAAAAAATACAGAAAAATATGTTATCAGTTGAAAAACAGCTACAAAGCCGATTTTTAAAGATTTTTTTAAAAGTTTGTTCTTTTTCTTATCCTCCTTACGGGTGGAATTTTCGAAAATCCCTTCTTAGCGGCACTCTATATTATAACAAGTACTTTTACCCAATTTTTCAAGAAATTTTAGTTCGGTAGATTTTTTTTGTGCTGTGATTAATACGAAATCCAGACTTTCTTTTATATATACAGATTAGATTATCACTTGATCTTCAATACGAAATGCTATTCGATTTTATATCACTTCTATGGCCATCAGTGCGAATTTTATGATTTCATGCATTAGATTGAGTCTATGAATATGTTAGAAAAATTTTGCGATGTTAAGCGGGTTAAACCTTTTTGAGAACTCGCTTAATGCTACTTTCTGTTATCGCATGTTTCACTTGTTTCACTCTAAGTAATGGACATTTCTATTCGAATACACAATTAATATTTTTCTTTTTAATATGCATCTTAATATATTTGTTGTGGTGGACTCGCGAGAAACCATGAATTATACAAACGTAAGCAGCGTTTGAAGTTAGTGCCTCTTTGTTCGGTTGCATATGTACTCCGATAACGACTAACGAGTGGTATTTCTAAATAACGATTCGGTATTTCGTATCTTAGAGAATACCCGTTTCTTAATCACGAATACGTACGGTTTGCAACAGCTCTATTTTCTTACACCGAGATCTTTGCCTTACGTCACGTGACGGAGGGCAGATTTAGGTCACCAAACTGGTTTTTCTCCCGCCGAAACTCATATTCTTACGTTTGTCTTGAGTTGACATCACTTCTGCTTTTTTCTTTGTGAAATCTGAAAGTTGTCAATAAAGCGATCAACGCCAAAAGATGGAATGTTTTCGCCAAAGATGTTGGATTCGAAACCTTGCCGAGAGAACAATGGAATGTGGCGTCTACTTACATGAGAAGTCTGTGGTTTTACTCAATCAGAGAGTTCACTCAGAAAGGTCTTCAATTATCATTGCTTCCAGATAACAATTTTGGTGTTAATTCCTGTCTTTCAGAGCAAAAAAATTTCGATGGGAAGGGGAAAAAATGAAGTTGAAGGTTTTGCTAGTTTGGGAATAATTCAGGATCTACTAGAGATTTTAATTTTAAAAAAAATTCATCTTATATGTGCTGCGGGCAATATATTTGGAATTTTTAACATGGGTAGCCCGATACAATCCAAAAATAACAATAATTCCTTTAATGGATTTAAAATGTCATATAATTAGTTTAATTTCACTTCAACGTGTCTAATAAAAAAGCCGGAGTGGGAGCGACGTGTTTTTTAGTGTTTCCGCTGTTTTGCTCAAAAAAATGGGTCCAACTCAACGACTTCCACTCTGCAGACCTGTGGTACGTAGAACTTAGGGAATTTTTTATTCAGTTGGAAAAGTTCAATTCATATTTTTACAGTTAAGTTACAGAAAACACATCTTTTGTTTAAAGGAGAGTGCAATTCTTCGCAGTCCTACTCTTTCACCTTATTATTAGCAAAATGTTTAGATAGATCAGTTTTAGGAACACTTATTAAGATACAAAAAGTGATTTTTTTTTTCCCTGCCACGTAAACCAAAATATGAACAATTTTACTGAACAATTCTTGAACCATTCAAAATTCTAAAATGTTTCTAGAAAGTTGTGAATCAATTGGTTGAAGTCCAGCAAGAAATGTGTTTGTATTCCGTAGAAAAAAAAAGTTCTTTTTTTTCAAATAATAATACTAATAACATAGTTTTTTATTTGCATTTATCACATAAATACAAAACAAATCTCATTTGAGATTCATTGGTAATAAAAAAAGTAATAATAAATAAATGTAATGTAACAAATTACAACTAGCATTTGAAAAATGATTTTTTCAAAAAACGAAAATTTAAGACTTATAATTAAATTCTATATTAAAAACAAGTAAGAAGAATCATGCATTAAGCATAGATTATGAAGCACTTTCCAATGCTTCATGAAATCTTTAACAAAACTTTGTTCTTTAGGTAAATAAGGATACAAAGCGAAACATAGCTAAATATGTATTCCAATACTATTGAACAGCCCTGTTTTTGATCTGTCAGCTAATATACATACTATATAGTGGGAAAATTTAGTTTAGCAAAAAATACCTAGTAGCTTGAAATTTCTCTTTCAGCAATTTATACTAATAGATGGAAACATACTTGAATACTTTGTTCAGCCTTGTAGTTTGCCTGGTACCTTTCTTACACATCAATGTTAAGATAAAATTTATTATAAACTAAAACATTCTTAAAACAACTGAAATCATTTTCTCATAAATTATCAATCATAGGCTCCATGTACACAATTCTTTGCGTGGTCCTGTATATCATTTTATCTATATTCTGCAAACATTTCTTAGTAAATTTAATGCAGTTAAGCATAAAAATGCATAATTTATTTAAGAATCGCCTTTTAGTAATTTATGCTCATATTTAGTAACGCTGGCGAGCTCTTTTGGGTAGCCCTGTATATTAACTATAGCATTTATACACACCATATAATATGCATAAATTTAGTGAATTTTATACGCGCATATCATAATTAACATGCTTTTCATCCAGCCATCAGCTATCATCGGATACATATACAGCACTTCGGAAAGGATGTACTATTTGAAATCTTTTGTGTGTCCTTGTAAATACTATAGTATTTTTCTGCCTTTTCTAATATAAAGTACATAGATGTACTTTATATTAGAAAAGGCAGTATCGTATAATTTACACTAAGCCTCATTGACATACATCAATTTTATTATACATGAAACAGTTTAATATATTTAAAATATGTCACACACAATTCCCCCTTTTACCATTATCTAATGGAATTCTTTTGTGTGGCCCTGTAAATGAATAATAGCTACATTTTCACCTTATATTTTATAGAATGTATATTTTAATGCACCTCGTGAAAGCATATAAATTTTAATATGTTTGACAGGGTATAATATCTTTAAAATTCTTTGAAACGATTTTTCCCCGTAGGCCGTAATGTAATGGGAAACTTTTGATTATCCCTGTAGATAAACTAATTGTGGTAGAAAATTCATTTTCAGTAGGGTTCGTACTAGGGTAGATGTCAATAACTTCCTAAAATTTCATGGCAATCCGAGTATATTTACATAAGTTAGAACGCGGACAGGCGGCCAGACAAACCAAATGCTTAAGCACTTTTCAACTTTGTTGGAAAGTGATAAAAAAACGAGTGCTGGGCAAAAAACGGGAAAATCATCCCTTATAGTCAATAAAAAGAGAGCTAAAAAGGAAAATTAAAGAGGAGGGGAGATTATACTTCAGCTATAACACACACCACCTTGATAATGCTAAATGGATGAAAAACGACAAAAAGTGCCTCCTGTAAGCATTAAAAGGAGTTAAAAAGCGAATTAAGTGAAAGGGGAGGGCGAGATTTTTCTGAGAATATATCACAGCACCTTACTAACGTGAAAACAAAGAAATTGTCGATATACACCTCCTGTATTCATCAGAGTGAATTCATGAAAAGGACACTGGAAATGGACAGTACAAGACGAGAGGTTTCCAATGATGTATTATGACAACACCCAAATGAATTTTTTAGACCGACCTCCCCAGCCTTCTACGCCCCCCCCCCAATCAATCTAGGGCAAAATGGATTACACTATGAGAATCCTTGCTCCCAAGTTAGTCAAAATGTTGAAATTGAGCCTTAGATCTTAATTTTGAGTGTAGAAAATCACTTTAAAAGCTCTGGTGTAAAAATAAAAGGGATCACATAAAGGGTTAAGATAATGAATGTGCAGCGAAAACAGGATACTATATAGGATTAGAACAAAATAGGAATGACAACTCAAAAGTGGGACCATAATGGTTAAATTTCGACATGTGAGAAATGGCACTTAAATTGTATTAGGTTTCATAAAGGGTTAAATAGAAAGGTTTTCACACCAAACAAAACCACACTGAATTATGTTAAATAAGATCTTTTTATTAAATAGCTATAAAAAAAAATCCGATAAAAACAGAAGAGGTTGACTATTGCCTATAAAAACATAAGGCTTTGTGTCATGTGATAAATAAAGGGTTACCGTACTTTCGGGAAAATGCGCTGCACCACCGTAAACGCCGCACGTACGAAAACACATCAAAATGTTAAAAATTGCGTTTTTTTCGCGTTTATAAAAGGAATCTCAATTCAAACTGTTGTTACAATTTAGTACATTTTGTATTATTTTACGTAAAATTTAATTTTAATTTGTGAAACTATATTTTTCACGGTTTTTTTATACGATTTTTATAGTGTTTTTAAACGTTTTGCTGAAATTTTTCGAAATTCGAAACAGAAGTACTGTTTAAACTATTGGTTTAGCACAGTCATTATGTTCTCTACTATTTTCGATTTTTTTAATCTTCATCTCCCCCCCCCCAAAAAAAAGAAAAAAAATTTCATACAATAAATTTTATTTTACAATTTGCAGTGATTTTTTTAATATTTATAAAATGCATAACTATTAATAATAAAAATTATTATTACCGTAACTAGTATTAATATTTTATACGAATATAGCAAATTTTGTCCGCTTTTCAATAAAGTTTAATCACATTCGTCAATGATTTTCAATGCTATTCTGTACATATTTCGTGGTAACTTTTAATATTTGTAAAAGGAATCCAATTTAATTTTTTAACCTAACACTTTATACTTCTGAGATTTTTTAATTTTAATACTTGTTTTTTAGTTTCTCAGAAATTTCTTTTTTTTTTTCAATTTTATTGCGATTTTCAAATATTTAAAATTCAATATAATATTAGTTGAAAAAAGGAACGCACTTTTTTATTCCAAATCATTTGAGTACTCGTGCGAATTTTATTTCTTTAAGTGTAAAAAAGATCGAATGAAAATGTTGGAAAATTTCGCGTGGTTGAAAAAAACATCGTCGAGCAGCAAACAGAATTAATAAACTGAAAATGAATCTAAAGCAAAACTACTATAAAATAAAAATAAAAACTTTTTTGTTATAAATTAATGAATTTTGTTAAAATTTTCAACCACTGGCAATAATAATAAATTAGGCTGAATATCAATTTTTTATTAAAATATAATAAGTAAGAAAATTATAGATACCCATAAAAACCCACTGTTTGACTCACTGGATAAAAAAGCCCCATTATCATGACATGTTTGTTTATTTAGCTCCGACAAATTGGACATCGTGAAAAATGAAATTCCAATAAAGCATTTCATAGATAAATGTTTTGCTGGGCAAAAGAGAAACGATTTAAACCAAAAATATTTCGGGAAGCAAAACGGAAGAAAAAGAGTATTTATTTAAAGTAAACAATTATTATCATTATTATTATTATTTTTACAAAATAATACTTCATTTTCTATTAGCATCTTCTTTTAAAGCATTGTAATAGAAGCATAACTTTATAAAGTTAAATTAAGAGGAATTTAGATAAACAAGTGTCGTTCTTGTGAACTTTCAATTTGAGAAAGCAATCTGTATTAGTTATTTAAATGAGAACAACCTTGCTGATATTAATATAAAGGAAGACAAATTTGGAAAACATCTAGTTTGAACTTCAATATTTTATTTATTTATTTTTGCATTAGCCAGCGGATATCGATTTTTACAAAAACCGCTTTCTATTTTTTCAATTTCCTTTGCAGATTTTATTTTTAACAGGGATACTTTCACGTTCAAAAACCGGTTCCGAAAGTAAAAGTATAGAAAAAAAACCTTGTAAACGAAATCGAAAAATTCTATATAGAAATGCATTTTTTCCGTGATCTTTTGACGAAATGCGCATTATTCCACGATCCTTCGATGAAATTTGAGTGGTTTTTTTTTACAACCTTAGGATGAAATTTTGATAGTTCTCTTCGATGTTCAGACAAGATACTTTATTTTCATACGAATGTTTGATGAATTTAAAGCTTTTACCAAGATCCATAAATAAAAATTACGTTTTTTTTAGTGATCGTTCATGAAATACACATGTTTTCATCAGTCTTCTGATAAAATTTGCATTTCTCCGAGGTCTTTCAGGAAAATCGCAGATACCCAACACTTTGATAAAATTCGCGTTTCTCTCTACCCCACCCCCGGCAATCCTTTCATAAAATTCTTGCTTCTTTGCGACCTTTGATTAAGCTAGCTGTTTTTTTCGCGTCTCTTTCATAAGATTTGTATTTTCCCCCATGATCCTTTGATAAAATTCTGGCTTTGGCTGCGATCTTTGATGAAGCTAGCTATTTTTTCTGCGAATAGACTTTTTTTCAACGACCATTTGCCAAAATTCGCAATATTATTTTTATTTAAAATTTTTCAGCTAATGGCTGCCTTTTAACAATATTCGGAGAAATTTAAAGCAGAATCATCTTTTTAATACCTATCGCAATTAGGGGATAAAATCACCATATAGGCCGCCTTGGCAAAAGTGCCGCACTTAGAATATCTTTAACTTTTAAACAAAATGACAACTGTGATTTTTAGGGAAAAAATTTACAATTTATTATTTTATTACTAAATGTTAAAACACAAAAAGTGATAACAGTAAATGCAACGACATATATAGTGTCCATACTCAATTTTGATAAAAAGAAAAATAATGCAAAACACTTTTAAGAAGTATCTATTTCGTGTGAGACAAATGTTTACTTAAATAATGGTTATAAGATAGTCCTTTGGAAAACACAATACACAAACAAAATATTTTCCTCCTGTATGAATCATGTGATGTCTTTCTAGTTGAGAAAGTCTAGAAAATCCTCTGGGAAACACTTCAGAAACACAAGTATTTTATCCTGTATGTGTCAAGAGATGCCTTCTTAGATGACCATTACGAGAAAATCCTTTGGAACATATTTCACAAACAAAAGGTTTTTCACCAATATGAATTAAGAGATGCCTTCTTAAAGTACTATTTCGAGAAAATCCCTTCGAACATATTTCACAAGCAAAAGGTTTTTCTCCTGTATGTTTCAAGAGATGGGTTCTTAGATTACTATTCTGAGAAAATTGTTCAGAACATATTTCACAAACAAAAGGTTTTTCTCCTGTATGCATCAAGAGATGCTTTCTTAGATTACTATTCTCAGAAAATCCTTTCGAACATATTTCACAAACAAAAGGTTTTTCTCCTGTATGTGTCAAGAGATGATTTTTTAAATTACTACTCTTAGAAAATTTCTTGGAACATACTTCACAAACAAAAGGTTTTTTTCTTGTATGAGTCAAGAGATGTGTTCTTAGATTCCTATTCGATGAAAAACTTTTAGAACATATTTCACAAACAAAAGGTTTTTTTCCTGTATGAGTCAAGATATGGGTTCTTAGAGTACTAATCTGAGAAAATCCTTTGAAACATATTTCACAAACAAAAGGTTTTTTACCTGTATGGGTCAAGAGATGCTTTTTTAGAGAACTATTCTTAGAAAATGTTTTTGAACATACATCACAGATATAAACTTTTTTTCCTGCATCAGTTGAGGAATGTTTTTCCTTATCCCCATTTCGAGGAACAAAGTGCTATTCACCGGAGGAGGAATTTTCTTCTGTAAACGATGACATTTTCTCAAATGATTTTAAGCTTGATTTCAGACGATAACAGGAACTTCTTCAAGGCGTCAGCAAGGAGAGATTATCGTCATTTTCATCGAAGGAAATGACTCACTGAGTTTCAGAAAAAACAGTTTTACCTACCACTGAATCTGAAAACAGAAAGAAAGAAAATAAACAAGACATTTTTAAATGAACTGCACTAAATTTTAACTCTGAACTAAAAACCGATTTTCCAATTTTCTTTTCCTTAAACAGTAGAAAATCATTGCATTAAATTATAACAATATATATTCTTAGGTATGATTTAACTCAAGAATTTTTTCATAGATACATCTACATATGCGTTGGCATGCACGTGATACAGTATTCAATGACATAGCTGATACTGAGACCATCTCATATTCGAACTGATAAAAAATAAAAATTTATTTTATTGATTGCTAGTCATTTTACTCTCTCACCTCTTAAAATTTCGTCTACTTGATTGACATATTCTTGAAAGATATCCAAATAGATTATCAAAATACATATATTCTTTCGTGTGATTTAACTTGAGAATTTTTTTCATAGATACAGCTACATATGCGTTGGTGTGCATGCAATACAGTAGGCGCTGCCATCGCTGATAATGAGACTGTCTCATATTCGGACTGGTAAAAACTAAAAATTTATTACCTTGGCTGCTAGTAATTCTACTTTCTCACCTCTTAAAATTTCGCCTACTTGTTCTCGAAAAATATCCGAACAAGATTTTTACCTCTTTGATGTCCATATATCCCAGCCCCAACTCAACTTCATGACTACTTTTTATGCTCATTTATGTTGTCCAGCTTTCGAGTTATGCAGATTTTTTCACAGTTTACTCTAAATTTAATAAAATCATTTTTCTTGAATTCCTTTTTACAAAAGTTACCTTGCAAATGAACACAGTGATTCAATTCTCTCCAATGTAGGGTTGTAATTCATATAACCATTTTTGGGTCAAGTAAATTTTTTGGTTTAAAATGTTGAAAAGGTTTAATAACACCAGAATATATAAACAAATTTATCTTAAAATAAAAAGTGCTATATTCATCAAGTAGACATAAAAACAAATTATCGCACTAAAAATTATAGTAAATATTAATTTGTTTTTAATAAAAATTAAGTGGTAAGCATATTACCAATTAATGGTAAAGAGTTAAACCAGGTCCAGAAAGAAAACCGGTTTGAATACTTCAGCATGAGTTGGGTTTGTCTTGCTGTGTTCGTTCTTATCATAAGCATAAGAAGGGAAAGTTTTTTAACCTTTAACTTGCTTAGTTACAGGATCTTCAAAAAATGCATCACAGTATTGATGGGTGATTTTGATTTTTTAAATCTATTTAATAGATACTATGGCTAATTCGATTTAATCGATATTATAAATTTTTTCATCGATTTCTCTGATGGCAATATCATTTTCATTTTTCTTAACAACTAGAACATAAAGTAACTGGGTGTGCAAATCTTAAAATTCCTTCTTCTATCTCTACATGTAAAAACTTCCAAATTCACTATCCACATTATCAAATTTAAATGTTGACTTATTCCCATCATGAGGATTTAAAAAGCACAGGTTCACTGACAGTATTGAATTCAGACTCTTATTGTCAGGAGGTACTTCTGTGGCTCCAGGGAGGATATTATAAAGTTATGGGGGG
The DNA here is from genome assembly GCA_964019185.1 of Maratus speculifer. Classification (NCBI taxonomy): domain Eukaryota; kingdom Metazoa; phylum Arthropoda; class Arachnida; order Araneae; family Salticidae; genus Maratus; species Maratus speculifer. Next base: position 33,133,325 of record CAXHSM010001376.1, read on the forward strand.
AAGAAATTGCATCTTTTGACCATTGAAAACACAAAATCTGAAATTTTCCAGGGGGAAGGGATTTAATTGTTTGGTGGGGGAGATGAACATGCCCCTGGACCACCCCCTGAAATCAACACTGTTCACTGAAGTATGTGCATTTTAAAAGACAATATTAGCAATGCATTTTCCAATCTGTTTAATATCGGCTCACACCTTCTTAGATGTCTGCAACCAAAATTTAAAAATTATAAAAGGCATAAAAAAAAACATATTTTCGGCAGTATACACTCAAGCCTAATAACGATCTATTTGTGTGATAATAAGTAAAAATCCTTCATATAAATAAGTTCATTTTATTTCAATATCAAAGCATAATTTTTTCGATATATGATGTCATACAGTCAAAGATCGATAATCCGCACACCCATAATCTGCAATTTTCTATAATTCACGTTACTTTATGAATGTAAACAATGAAAGAAACAGTTAACAAAATTTAATAATTTATGTTCCAAAAATGTTTTTTTAAACAAACAGTAAAAAATTGAAATAATCATAATAAAACATACATTTTTTTTAATATAACTCTTTTATTTTATTAACAGTAAAAGACAACTTGAATACGGAACATATGTAATTATTTTTATTTAAATGCACATATCTATCAATTTTTTAATAAAGTAACTGTTAAAAGGAATTTTTTGAGATAGTATATTAAATTTATTATTAGATTTCATATTAATATTTCCATATTATACTGATTAAAGTATTTGATTTTTAGTAATAATCAAATGATGTATAGTTCATAATACTCTATAGTCCACAATATTTCAAAATCCACACAACCTTTGGATGAAACATGTGCGGATTCTAGAACTTCGGCTGTATTTGTTTGTATCTTTGTACAATTCATTCATTCGTTTCGCCTTTTTTTTTTTTTAACTCAAAAATTGCACTCAAATATTATGCATATTTATAATATTATTAAAATCAGATTATGTAGCTAGGCATAAACTAAAAAAAAAAGAATGAATGAAATATGTATACTTTACATTAAAAAATTTCTAAAACAAATGTTTTATATTATTGGAACACATGTATAAAAAATTACCAACATTTACAGAAATAATTTTAAAAATTTGACAAATGTAGTGACAAAATTTCAAAATATGAATAATTTAAGACCCATATTGGGAAATTTTACTATCCATAATCTATAATTTAAATCCATTAATCAAAAGAGCCATTTTCTTTCAACAAATGATAAATTGAAAATTGTTTGAATTTTCATAGGAAAGCATTATGGTGCAAAATAAAATGCTCAGTATTTTCCGAAAGAACATAACAAAAACTACACAGCTAAATCCGGACACATCATGAATGTGCTTACTCAATTTCAAGGAAATCGGATGCTTTTTATGGCAGTTATCAGAGAACAGACAGAAATTAAAAATTTTGGTCTGCAAAGTAAGCCTTCATGTACGTTTTGGAAAATACTGCACATACTATTATATTTGGATACAGTCTCTCATCTTTTTGGGAACAATGGATTTTGAGCTTATTCTATCTACAATACTTTTTTAAATTTTCAAACTATGTTTTTGAGATTTTCACAGAATTTGATCTATACATTTAGCTAACACACTATGAATGTTATTTTTTATTACCGTATTTTCGGGCGAAAGCGCCGCGGTGCATACCAGTTTAAAAGTTAAAATTATGCTTACTGCGGCGCTTCTGTCGGGGAGGCGGATACGATATATATTTTTTTCCCTTGCAGCGATATTTATTACAGAGGTGATTCTGATAGGAATTTTTCTGAAAATTGTGAAACGTCAATAATCAGGAAGAAAATGCGAAGCATAAAAAATATTGCGAATTTCGGCAAATGATAGCCTAATTTCTGTCAATCATTCGCAGAAAAAGCAAGAATTTTATCAAAGGATTGGGAGAAAAAACACGACTTTTATCAAAGGTTCGCGGACAAAGCGCGAATATGTAAAAAGAAAAAAAAATTCATGAAAGGATCACTTGAAAAACTACAATTTTATTATCGTAAAATCCCGTTAATCCGCCCTTCTCAATCACACAATAGTCCACACTATAAAAAAATCGCTGAAAAAAAACGCTAATTTCGCTAAAGAATCACGAAAAATAACCGCAAATTTATTGAAAGGATCGCAAAAAAATCATGAATTTTGCCGAAGTATCACTAAAAAACCCACATTTCGACGAAAGATTTCAGTGAAAACGCGAAATATGTCAAAAAATATCTAAAAAACACAAATTATGTCAAAACATGGCGGAAAAATCGTGAATTTTTCAAAGAAACGCTAAAAAGAACGCAAGAATTGTCAAAAAAATTGTTAGAATAAACGCAAATATATCGTATCGATAAATAAACGGTAAAAAAACGAGATAAAAGGTATAATCAGGCGAAAAAACGCAGAAAAAAGGAGAAAATTGAAAAAAAAAAAGCATGAAATCTATTAAAAAATCTCGAAAAAATGAACACTTCATCAAAGATTCATGATTCATTCATTTCATCAGGATTCAGACGCTTTCAAAGGGGAATGACAACGGTTTGAATCATGATGAAATGAATGGTAAATGAATCTTCGATGAAATGCGTGTTCTTTCGAGATTTTTTTAATAGATATTCTTTTTATGATTTTTTACAAATTTCTCCTTTTTTCTGCGGTTTACAATAGAATTTACGTTTTTTTTTAAAAAAACGCAATTTTTTTCAAGTATTGCTTCAAGTATCAAAATTTATGATTCATTATTCATTCAAATATTTCGTGATTCATTCATTTCATCATGATTCTCCCTTGCTCATCCCCATAAAAAAAGCAAATTTTTTCAAGTATCGCGAAAAAACTTTGCAAATTCGTCAATTATCGCGATAAAACCCTGCAAATTTCGTCAAATATCGCGATAAAACCCTGCAAACCTCGTTACAAACTATAAAAAATGTATTAAAAAATCGCGAACAAAAGGCTGCACGAATTCAGATTTAATTTTATTATAAAAAATATACAAAATATACTAAATTTAAAATTGGATTTATATTACAAATGTTAAAAAAACGCGAAAAAACACTGAATATAACGCAATTTTTAACATTTTGATGTATTTTCGTAAGTGCGGCGCATACGGCGGTGCGGCGCTTCTGATGAATATTAGTTTTATTTTAATGCATTTTCGGAGGTGCGGCGCTTACGGTGTGTGCGGCGCATACGCCCGAAAATACGGTACATTCACACATGCACACTGTTGTTTGTCATATTTTCTGAAAAGAAAATTATTTTATACTCAGAAATCAGTAAATGATAAGCAAAAAACTTGGCAAAATTTAGAATTGTTTTTATGAAAACCTTAATCTTTCTACTAGTATACATGCTATCCTCATAAAAATGAACACAGTTTATAAAAATAAGTCACTTAATCATTGTCTTCAGTTTGAATGCTTTTGCTACACTAGTTTTGATAGAGCATTCCAAAAAATATTCTTTCTTTTTGAACTTGCTGACAGTTTGCTATGAGAAAAAGTTAATTAAATCCAATTGATTTTTTAAATCATCAGATTTTAAAGTATTCATCGTTTATGTAAACATTTTAATAACAATTTTAATTTTTCTTAAGAAAGGTGTTATAGTAAAAATAAAATACATTGACATGTTTCGGAACCGTCAAATAAGTTCCATAGTCATAATATAAATCTCATAATAATCTCATAATAATGAGATTATGATTTATATTATGACTATGGAACTTATGATTTATATTATGACTATGGAACTTATTTGACGGTTCCGAAACATGTCAATGTATTTTATTTTTACTATAACACCTTTCTTAAGAAAAATTAAAATTGTTATTAAAATGTTTGCTATGAGGTTTCTGAAAAAAAAAATCTTTGCAGATATAAGTAACACCTTTTTTATGCACCAAAAGTTTCACGATATTTCCTCAATTATTTTGTTTAACCTTTGGTCATATAGTGTAATACATATACACATATATGCATATGTATATATGAATACAGTTATGTGTATACATATACATGTGTATATATACAGTCGAAGATCGATAAATATGAGCACCCATATTCCACAATTTTCTATACATATATACAATAATTCGCATCACTTTACAAATGCAAACAATGAAATAAACAGTTAAGAAAGTGTAAAAATTTGTAATCTAAAAATGATTTTTTAAAACAAATAATAAAATAATTGAAAAAAAGTCAGAATAAAACATCTACTTTTTTAATATAATTCTTTTACTAGATTAACAGTAAAAAACAAACTGTATTATGGATTATGCATTTGATTATTTTTATTTAAATGCAATCAATTTTTAAAATAAAATCTTTATATCAATTTTTATAATAAAATGACTTTAAAAAGGCATTTTATGAGACAGCATATTAAATTAATTATTATATTTCAAATTTATATTTTCATTTTATACTGATTATAGAATTAAAATGCTGCCTAAGAATAATAAATGATGCATAATCCATAGTACTCTATATTCCATAATCTGCACAACCTTTGGCCCCAGTTTGTGTGGATTATAGAACTTTGACTGTATATTTATACATGTATTTATATAACAATATATTACAGATATACATATATATATAGCACTGATGCCTGACTAACTGAAAAGTACAAAAAATAACATTAAGCCCAGTTTATGTGCATGATTAAAGAGTTATAAAATTAAATCATGAACAAACATACCCCTTTAGGATGTTGCATAAAAATAATTTGAATGTAAACAATCAAACTGATTAAGAATTGTGAGAAATATCAATGATAATGTGTAAGAAACTTAATGCTCTTAATGGCGTGTCGAAAAATGGAGACAAGTGCAATTATAAAATGTGTGTAAACATTAAGTATAAGCTTGAAGCAAATAAAAGAGTAATTTTAAATGGCAAAAGAGCAAGTATAGCAAATAACATTTTAAAAATACAAATAAAATGCCTAATTAAAAATCTTTTGATAATGTAGCAAACACACGTGTTTCGTGTGAAGTGAATAGGCACATTTACCATCATCGGATATCGAATAATAATATTATCACTTTGAAATACAGTAGACTCCCTTAAATCCGCAAATGGCAGAAATCGACACAATTTTTTAGATGTAAACAATGAAATTAAAGATGGTGCTGAAGACAGTGGCTAGAGCATTTTTTCTCCTAAATTTTTTATTCTCTTTTGGCTATCACAGCTGATTTATTGCTAAATAAATTTATATTTCTTTTGATTTTAATATAAATTAGCATATCTACATCAAAATTCTAGAGCTCAAAATGGAAAAATTCGCAAACCAGAATGATATTATAAGATTGTTGTTGGCTTTTCTCTTTTATTTACAGACAGATTTATTTGTAAAGATATAAAGAAATATAAAAAGGGCATTCAAGATTCTAAATAGCAACAAAAAAAGTTAGAAAGAGCCCAAGAAATTACATATATATATTTACATATATAACTGTAATAATATGTTTTATAATTGTATGAGTGAGAACGATATTTACAATAATTTTACAAACCAAAACTTTATTTATCCTAATTTCAGAACTAGAATATCACCCCAGATTGTTTCAATACATTTTGAGCCTTGAACGATATCCCTTATTGTAGTTTCTGGAAAATATTCTGAAGTGTAAACTAGTTGAAATGTTAATTTTTCTTGCATTCGTTGCATTGTGTTTCAATATTTATTTTTACTTTTTCAATATACCGTATGTATTTAATATGTAATCCTGATTATTATGACTAAGCACAGGATTTTTCATGAAGAAAATGTATATTTACTTCTAAAAAAATTCAAGAGACTCCTAGAAATATAAATCTATGTAAAGCATTGTCACCTTGTTTGTTGAAAGGAGAAAAATTTACTTCAGAAGTAGCGAATGCGCAGAGCAGATGTGCAAAGCAACGGTATAAGGCAAAATGAAAGTTTTAGTTTAATCTTGGAAGGCAGAGTAAAAGTGGAATCTATGTCAGTTTAATAATAATAATTTTTTTTTATACGTATGTACTTTAATGTGTAACTTTGGTTAATTTGATTTAACTGTAAGCTTTTTCATAAAGAAAATATCTATTTATTTTGAAAAACTTATGATGGCACTAATATTTTTAGCAGTCATTGTGATCATTTTCCTAAATATTTTTCAATTTATCAAGTTTATTTTTATTATTATTATTAACAAAAGCAAATATTTTTCTTTATAAAAAAAAGACTGATTTTTCCTCATCATTATGTATATTTAGTATTGTGTCTTAATGATTTACTTTATTTCAATATTTTTCTAAATGTTTATTTTACTTAAATTTTTTTGTAATAATTACTTGCTTTTTAACTAATAAACTATTTAAATATGTTACTTAATTATTTAAATATTTCAATTTATTATATGCATTCATTATAATGCTTAGTTACCAATAAAATTGATGTTTCAAAAATGTAAACAAAACAATGACCAGAAATCTGCAAAATTCTAAAATCTGCACGACCCTTGCTCCCAGGCTTTGCGGATTTGAAGGAGTCCACTGTAATAAATGTTTATTAATTAAAAAAGATTTCTTAGATAAGAACTCAAAGCATAGTTTTCTTAGAGCATTTTACTTTTGAAAGAAAATCTTGTTTATGTAAATGAAAGTATCTGTTTTAAATATTATATAAATTTAAAATTTTTAATACCATTATGCTAAAATAATGAAGCATTCGGCTAGCCAAATATTCGGTTTACCTGTGAACGGAATATTTTAAAGGACTATAAATGTAAGCAAAAATAAAAGGTGCGAGGCGACACATAATATTTTGTGTCTCCATACAATCAAATCACAAGTTATAGAATTATCAGTAGAATAATAACTAACAAAATCTATCTTACCATTAATTTGTTTTAGTAAAGAAGATTAATTCCGTAAATTAATTTAACAAAATTAGCTACTGTTACAGTCAAAGTATTATCATTTTATTACAGACGCCAACACAATGAATGAACCATAAGAAAAGATTCATTCATAGAAAATGATTCAATAAATAAATGGAAAACAGCTATAATAGAAATGTTCAAACAATTTTTAATTAACAAAGTAAAATATTTATTTTTAAAAAGAAATGGAGAGTATTTTAAAGATTTGTAAACTAGAGCTCAAATACCGTATTTTCCGGGAATAACGCCGCACCGAGTATAACGCCGCACTTGGTTGAAAATAAGAAAACCTAGTTTAACGCCGCACTGGGTATAAGGCCGCACCGGGTATAACGCCGCACCAGGTATATTCCCACATTCATTATTAGAGCAATGAAATAAAATTATTAACTGATATAAAGTAAAACAATTTGATCTTAAATAAATAACTTATCTTTTTTTGTTGTACTGTTATTTCAATGAAATCGGAACCTCATCCATTCGCTGCGCCACGATTCCCGTTAACTTTTGCTAAATTGATAACATTCATCTTAAATTTTACAATGTAACTGCGGCACTTACAACTCACATCTGAAGACATATTTAAGATAAAACTTACCGTAAAATACTGTTAATCCACCCCCCTCCAAACGTGACGAAAAATCGTAAAATAATTAGAGGGGGCTCTTACACGGGACTTTTCCGCGATCGTTTCACAAAATTTGCAGGGATGAATATAGATAAATTGAATGAATCGTGAATCTTTAGATGAATCATGAATTTTGATACTTGGAAAAAATTGTGTTTTTTTTTAACGTAAATTCTGTCAAAAAAACGCAGAAAAAAGGAGAAAATTGTCAAAAAACCCCCCAAAAACATGAAATCAATTAAAAAATCTCGAAAATAGCACATTTCTAAAGATTCATGATTTATTCATTTCATTATGATTCATTCCTTTCTCACCGTTCTTTTGACATAATTTGTAATTTTTTTAGAGATTTTTTTGAAGTAATTCGTGTTTTTACTGCAATCTCTCGTCGAAATGTGGGTTTTTTGGCGATTCTTCGGCGAAATTCATGATTTTTTCGTGATCCTTTAAAGGAATTTGCGGTTATTTTTCATGATTGCTTGGTGAAACTCAGCGATTTTTTTGGAAGGGAGGCGTTCTCTCGGGATTTTTTGAAAATTTCAAATTTTTTATAAAGTGGGGAGGGGCCGGATTAACGGGATTTTACGGTATATCAGTAAATTAAAATCAATTTTAAGCATCAGATTCTTTAACCTTAAAAATATAATTCCACGTGCATGTGCATAATTACAGCGAAAGCAACAAAACTTTAGATTTGCCGATCTGTTTTCAAAAAATTTAAATTAATTAGTCCTATTTACAAGCCGCACCTAGTTATTGGCCGCACTTTTCTTTACAAAACAAAAAAATCTAGTTTAACGCCGCGGCGTTATTCCCGGAAAATACGGTATGTATTTTGGATTAAAAATTTGACGCAATTTGATTTAGGAAAATTTTACCCTTGTTGCCTGGTAACCAATATTTTAGCTAGGGATAAAAAAAATAGTAAAAGCCATATTGCAACTGCTGAAATTTAATTGATAAAAAAATTAATAAATAATCCACAGGTACGCTCGTTTTCTAAAGCATGCAAGAATCATTTTTAATGAATCATTCTTCAATTGATTCATTCTTTTAATGGCGTCTGGTTTTCAGACACACCATAGTTTGTTCATGTAACTTTTAAAACATAAATTTATCGTACCCAACATTTTTACGAAAATAAGTTAATGCTAAGATATCGTAATTTCTCTCATTATTCTTCAACTAAGAACTGTATAATTTACTGGCTTAATGACTGGATGTTTTATATGTAGCAACTTTCATTTTTGCTGATTAATCATTGTGTTATTTAAAGCATTATTAAATGTTTTATTTATAGCTGATAGTTTCTTTTTATAGTATTATTTATTTCTAAGTAGTTTACTGAATATTATTTAAGTTTTAATTTAGATACAGCTTATTGTTTTGAAGAAAACTATTACGTTCAATTTTAAAGCATTGTGTTGCTCATAAACGGAATTTGATTGCATTCTGTTCAGTTGAAATATTTTTTCTTAAATAGTTGATTGCTTAGTTATGTATATAAAGTTATCGAGATTTACATTAAAGAACACATAAGCATAAGAAACTAATGTAGAATCCGAAAGCAAACGTTAAAAATGAGTTTTTGTTATTACCAGTTGGTTTCTTAGATTCTTTCAAAATATATTTGTGACAGGCGTTTTATGTATTTTGTAAAGTGATGGTTGACATACAGTACTTATCAAGTGGTTTCGTCATTGAAAATGGGTGTAGTTGAAATTTGTTTTTGATTACCGTAAAATACCGTTAATCCGCCCCCCCAAACGAAAAGAAAAATCGTACAATAGTTAGGGGAGGGCGCTTACACGGGATTTTTTTTGCGTTCGTTCAACAAAATTTACAGGAATGAATCATCATGAAATGAATGAGTCGTTGAATGAATCATGATTTTTGATACTTGAAAAAATTTGGGTTTTTTTTATTTTAAAACGTAAATTCTGTCGAAAAAACGCAGAAAAAAGGAGAAATCAATAAAAAAAAGCCAAAACAAGCATGAAATCAATTAAAAAATCTTGAAAAAACGCACATTTCATCAAAGATTCATGAATCATTCATTTCAAAATGTTTCATTCGCCTTTGAGAATCGGGAGGGAGGGCGCTTTCTCGGGATTTTGTCAAAATTTCAAATTCTTTATAAAGTGGGGAGGGGGCGTTTGATCGGGAAGGGCGGATTAACGGTATACTGCAGTATTTTTTTGGAGAATAGGTGTATTTTCCAAGTAGGCTTATTTAGGCAAGTTTGATTATTTAATGTAAGGAGAGAGCAGTTATGTTTTGGAGGGCTATTTTTTGTTGATTAGAAAATGGCGACGGTGAGAGATAGGATTTTTGTGACAATTGTATGTCACTAAGTTAGGATGAAGATGATATACTACATAAATCTGGTCCCTCATAAAAGTATAAATAGGTGTGAGAAATAAATGCAAGTCAATTTTTATTGATATTATTTCAAAAGTATTGTATTTTGTACATTTTGGAAAGTTGTGTACTCATAAGTTCATGTAGACAGTAACAATTTTTAACAAGTAAGAAAAATCATGCATTAAGCATAGATTATAAAGCACTTTCCATCACTTTATGAAATTCTTAACAAAACTTCGTCATTTAGGGCAATAAGATTACTTTATATAGCCAAATATATATTCCAATACTGTTGATCAACCCTGTATTTGATCTGTCAGTTGATTTACTACATACTATATAATAAGAAAAATTTAGTTTAAAAAAAAAATGTCTAACAGGTTGAATTTTTTTTTTTTTTTTTTTTTTTTTTCAGAAATATGTACTAATTGATGGAAACATTCTTCAATCCTTTTCTTCAACTCTGTAGTTTACCATGTACATTTATTATATGACAATATTAAGCTAAAATTTATTTTAAAGTAAGACATTCTTAAAACTACTAAAATCACATTCTCAGAAATTTCATTCATAGGCTTCCATGTAATCAGTTCTTTACGTAACCCTGTACATCATTTTATCTATATTCTACAAACATTTCTTAGTTGAGTGAATGCAGTTCAGCATAAAAATGCATAACTTATATAAAATATACCTTTAAGTAATTTAAGCTCATATTCAGTAATGTTTGCGAGCTCTTTTGGTACCCGTACTGTAGTATTTGTACTCACCATATAATATGCATAGATGTATCTTAACTTAAACTTAAACACACATATCATAATTAAAATGCATTTCATTCATCCATCAGCCATCATCTGATACATGTACAGTACTTCGGAAAGAATATACTACAGTCGAGGATCTATAATCCGCGGACCCATAATCCGCAATTTCCCATAATCCGCGTTACTTTACGAATGTAAACAATGAAATAAACAGTTAAAAAAATTACAAATCCGTGATCCAAAAATGATTTTTTTTTAACAAATAATAAAAAATGTAATAAAAATCATAATAAGACATGTATTTTTTATTTACCCTTTTATTTTATTGACAGTAAAAAACTAAACTGTATTACGGAACGTGCCTAATCTTACTGAACGTTCGAATTGACAACTGTTCATTCGTAGCTATTTCAGTTTGTGCAAGTTCAGGAGAGTAATAGTAAACACAGAACCAGCTGAGAACTAAATATTATACCGTGAAATACCGTTAATCCGCGCCCCCAAACGTGATGAAAAATCGTACAATAGTTAGAGGGGGGGCGCTTACACGGGATTTTTCCGCGATCGTTCAACAAAATTACAGGAATGAATCATGATGAAATGAATGAATCATAAATTTTGATACTTGAAAAAATTTGTTTTTTTTCTTTTTTTAAACGTAAAATCTGTTGAAAAATCGCAGAAAAAAGGAGAAATTTGTAAAAAAAAAGCCAAAACAAGCAAGAAATCAATTAAAAAATCTCGAAAAAACGCACATTTCATCAAAGATTCATGATTCATTCATTTCAGGTTTTAAAACAAACAACACTTATTTTTGTTAAACAAAAGATTTCTTATATAATATTCATAGTACTATTTCATTATAGTATACTGAAGTAATTACCATTTATTTTACTTTGTGTTGGTTATTTTTTGTGCATAATTTGTTCTCATTTTTTTTATACTTTCTTCCATAAAATATTCCTTAAAAATAAATCTCATTATTATGTAATTATTGTTCTTTAAATACATATATATATCATTTTAAAAAAATAAAATAACTTTAAAAATGCAATTTTTTAGATTATTTATTAAATTAATTACTAGATTTCCTATTTATCTTTCCATATTATACTGATTATAGAATTAAAATGCTGTCTAAGAATGATAAAATGACACATAATCCATTATACTCTATAATCCGCAAAATTCCATAATCCGCACAACCTTTGGCCTCAACTTGTGCGGATTATAGATCTTTGACTGTAATTGAAATCTTTTGTGCATCCCTGTAAATGCTATGTACTTCATATTATGCATGACTATATCGTATAATTTATATTAAATCTCAGCATATATATCAATTTTATTATATATGAAATAGTTTAATAATATAGTTAAAATATTTCGCACACAATTCACCCTTTTACCATTATGTAATAGAATTCTTTTGCATGGCCCTGTAAATGAATAATAGCTATTTTTTCACTGCATTTTTCACATATTTTAATGCATTTTGTAAATATATATAAATTTTAATATGATTGACCGGGTGTAACATCCTTAAAATTAATTTGAAACGATTTTTTCCCATAGGCTGTAATGAAATGGTAAACTTTTGATTCCCCTGTAAATAAACTTATCATGGTAGAAACTTCATTTTCAGTAGGGTTTGTGCTAGGATAAATGTCAAAAAATGTAAAAATTTTGGCGATCTGAGTATATTTATGAAAGTTAGAGCGCGGACAGACAGCCAGACAAACTGAATGCATAGGCACTTTTCAACTTGGTTGGAAAATGTTAAAAAAGAGGAACATTTTGTAAAAATAAAAAAAAATTGTTAAAAATCTAAGAATTAGGAGCAAAAAATTTGTAAGTAATAATAATAATAAATAGAATTTACAAAAGTGAGCAAAAAATTATTAAATTTTAAAAATATAAAAATTGGGGCAAAAATCTTAAAATGCAGAGCTGAATATTTGTAAAAGTCTAAAAATCTGAACCAAAAAAATTACAACATCTGAAATTAAAAATGCATATAAATTTAAAAATTCAGAGGGAAAAATTTGTAAAAATGTTTAGTTCTTGAATGAAAAATTTATAAAAATCTAGAACAAAAAATTAGAAAAAGATCTAAAAATTTTGAGCAAAATAATTGTAAAAACAAAAAACCTAAAGCAAAAAAGTTTCTGTAAATCGAAAAATCAGGAGAGAAAAAAAAAAAAAATAAAACTCAGCATTTGGGACTTCTGACAGACACATGAAATGCCGCACTTCATGAATTTTGTGGCAGCGAGCCTGTACATATTTTAATGCCAGTAATGACATAAAAAATAATTATAGTGATAATATTAATAACTGTAGATATAACATTTGTATATTCATTGATACAATATATTTATATGTATTGCATTATACAGTCAAAGTTGTATAATCCGCACAAATTGGGGCCAAAGGTTGTGCGGATTATGGAATATTGTGGATTATAGAGTATTATGGATTATATGTCATTTTATTGTTCCTAGACAGTATTTTAGTCCTATAATCAGTACATTATGAAAAGATAAACAGAATAATAAATTGATTATTAGATTTCATGACTCAAAAAATGTCTTTTTAAAGTTATTTTATTAAAAAAAATAATATATATGTGCATTTAAATAAAAATAATTATATATATTCCATTATACAGTTTATTTTACTGTTAATAAAATAAAAGAGTTAAATTTTTTAAAAATGTAGATTTTTTATTATGATTTTTTTTTCAATTATTATATTATTTGTTTTAAAAAATCATTTTTGGATCACAAATTTGTAAATTTTAAGTGTTTATTTCACTGTTTACATTCGTAAAGTAAAGCAGATTATAGAAAATTGCAGATTATGGGTGCACGGATTATTGATCTTTGACTGTATTTATAATCATTCTGAAGGGCATATCAATCAGTAATTTAATAATAACAAAAAAAAGAAAAAAAAAAACTCATTTGTATTTTTTATTGCTGTTTATGGTGTTGTATATTCATAGTTAATAAATGTATGATAAATGACTGGTTTTATTATTTTAGTTTGCTTTTATATTGTTTGCCATTTTTAATAATATTTTGTATTTATTAAAGGTACTTGTTTTGAAATTGATAACAAAATTGGCAAAAGACGCTCATTTTTGATAACTTATCATATCTGAATTTGTAGTGTAGGTAAGTAAAACTAAAAATTCTTATTATATGAGGTTAGCAGAGCATTTCTCAACCCTCTGTTATTTCACAGTAAAATTATTGTTCCTATGATTTTTAATCTAATAAAAGTTGCATAAGATCAATTAACCCTTTGGTGGTTATAAGCGCGCACACGCGCCCAGAATATTCTTTTTCTAAATGGTTATGGGCGTCTACAAACGCTCAAAGTATTCCTCTTCTAAATGGTTATAAGCGCGTTTAGACGGTTTGCTTTTCTGACACTGAAATGGTTATAAGCGCTTGTACGCGGTTGTGCTTTCCCCCGTTGTTCCTGTCATACGCTAAAGAAGGCGTTTCTTCAAACACTCCTTCTTACCACCACACAATAGGCGAACTTAGGTAGATTATTTATCAAGAACCTTATTGTAGTCGAATGCTAAAATGCTTAGGGAATGACATTTTCTGTAAATGGATAAGAATAGCCATTATACTGAAAATAAATACTAATGTGAAACTAAATGATGATACTAATGTGCGACTTTCTTTAGATGAATTTCTTTAGATGACAAATTCATAGAATACTAATGTTTACTTATTTTACTTTATTATTCTTTTCCATAAGATTATATATCATTATAATAATATTTTGAATAGTATTATAATGAAATGTTTCAAAATATTAAAATAACTTTTATTATATTAATATTTTCAAACATTTGCATATTGCATTCATTTAATTTACTATTTGAAAGGATACATACTTTAATCTCTTTTAATTTTTTTAAAAGTATTTCGATATTTTTCATTTAACTATAATATTAAATGTTTAAAACTGCTATTATTATTGTTATTATTATTATTTTATTATTATTATTATTTTGTATTATTTTTGCTTCGTAATAATGTATAAAATACCAAATACCCAAAATAATGTCACGAGTTTTCTCATAACGAAAAATATTTTTTTAAATTTATTACTATTGATCAATTTTTATTCAAATCATGGTGAAGTTTCAAATTATGTTGTGAAACCTGTCTGTACCGTTTTTAAGGGATTAGAAAAAGTATAGATATAAACAGATTATCATTAGAGGTTGGTTCAAACTGTGAATTGAACTGTTAAACAGATTTCAGTCTGTTTCTCTCCTTATAACGCAACATTAAACGAAAAAAAAAAAAATGTTTATAGTAAAGCGGAGGGAGGAAAGTAAAGTAGCAGGGAAATGAAAAATTGTTAAGGTCATACAGAAAAGGATATTATAAGAATTATTCAAGGAAATAATAATTAATATACATTTTAATTTTGAAAAAGAGAGAACCAGAAAAGAAATGAATAAAATTCCATTGCAAATAAAATTTTTAACTATATCACACAAAATATGATGTTTAAATAGAAATGTTTTTAAATATTTTAATTAATATACGACCAATCAATATACAACATATTCCTGAATTCAGTTTTTTTTTTTTTTTTTTTAAATTATTATAATGGAATTGGCATGTGCTCTTGTTCGGAAACAATGAAGTCCAATAGTTTTTACCATTTTTTGATGAACGTCGGCATTCTTTTTCAAATGCTGTTACAATTATCATTTAGAATGGAGTCTCTGCACGCGATAGTCTGATAAAGATCAATATGAGAAAACAATCGCTTATTATTCAAGACGTAAATCATCTGTCGAAAAATGAATATATTCAGATTTTAAAGCAAACATAATTGTATAGCTATTTCATTTTTAAAGTCAAAAGACATGATATATATATATATATATCACATATATATAACCATATATATCCCAATATAATAAAAGAAGAGATTCTCTTAAAGTCTTCCAATGCATTCCTCTGTAAGATCTCCCTTGAGCCAGTTAACCTTAATAAATTAAGGGATGCATGCAAAAAAGAAATTAAATCACCAAAATATTTCTGTTTTGTTTAACCATATGCTTTCGAAATAAGATCAAGTAAAGTATCTATAACTCATTCTAAACTTCATTAGTCCTAATCGATATGTTAAATGAAATTTATAAGCAGTTATTTTAATGGGTCGGGGTATAAAGTGTTATGGTATTGTTTAATTGCGAAGTGGCATTTCTAAGTTCAATGATGCGAATGTGAAATATCTTTTACTCTTATATGTAAGAAACATTTTTAGAACTTTTTCTCTATAAGTTTCCAAAGAAATGACCATAAGCAGTAATTTTCCTTTGAGACTTGGAGTTAAAGCATATTACAACTTTGATATAGCTTTTTCTTGACTGTTTATAAAGTAACACCCCCTCCCCCCCGAAAAAAAAGCTTGCAATACAACATAAAATTTTTTGGAACATTACGGATAAACTTAAAGACATAAAACCACGGTATTTGCAAATATAACTGCTGACTTTTTTTATTTATTTATCGACAAATGAATTAAATCTTTTGTAATAAACGATTGTTTTATCAGGGTGGCAATTTTTTTTTCTTTTTTAGTCCTATTTCAAAGGATTAACTTCGACAGAATTCTCTGAAAAATACTCTACTTACATATAAAAAAGGAAAAAAATGTTCGACTTCATAGTTTTCATTAAAAGCATCTGCCCATTTTCCATCAGCTGCCCTTTTTCGTCCTGGATTTTGCTCATTTAAACAAAATAATGGTTGAATATAATATCTTCTGGTCTATTTATCTAAAAAAAAAAAAAGAAAGAAAGAAAGAAAGAAAAAACGGAGAAAAAGGTGAAAAATTGATAAATATTGAATTTTTTTGTAAATAAGTACTAAGATGTAACGAAATACCAAATATCTGATTTGTATAATTTTGGTAGATGAATATTTCTTTAAAATCGTTTGAATAATCACATACGAGAATGCTCGTTTTTATTAATACACAATTTGTGACATTAATAAATTAATTCCTAGGTGTCATTTTCTGTACTAAGTCAGCAATAAATAAATTAATTTTTAAATATGGCCTTTATGTCATTAAAAAGTAGGCTTAAACTGTACTATGCTTATTACATATTCTAAATTCCACAAGCAAAACTTTATCTTTTCTGCTATGCATTCTAATAACTGAATGAGATTTTCTCTTTTTTGGGAGTGCGTGTGTGTGGAGGGGGGGGGGGGTGAACCTTTTTCAATTATTCTAGTATCTTATAGAAATGTATATTTTATTTCATATTTTAATATTTAGGATCTATTAAATTTATAAATTTATTAGGATTTATTAAATTTCATGATCCGGAACCAAAAATTCCAAAAAAATTGACTACAATAAATTGCTTTTATAACGCATAAAAATGAAGAGGGATTGGAGATAACAAACTGTTCTAATTTCTTTATTTTAGGTGTTAATTTAACAAAGACTTTGTTCAGGGCCGTAACTAAGAAGATGCTAGAGACGGCCCAGCTGCTCCCCCCCCCTCTCCTAAAATATTTTAAGCTGTTCCAGGAAAAAATTCCAAAGTTACTAAATGAATTTCTGTTCCAAAAACCCAAATGAAATTCTGCTGAAAAACGTAATTTAATTTTGAGTCTTTTCAAAATTTTGCAGAAATACTAAATTGTAACTAAAATAAGTGCTTCAAAACTCGCTCATCCAATTACATTAACATGATCTTTAATTTCGCACTAGTTATTAACACGATTTTTTCATCATTCTATATTTTACTTAGCATAAAATGAAGCTATTACAACAGTTTAATGCGAAACACAGTATCTGGAGTGTGAATATGTACTAATTTAACTTTCTGCTTTAGAGAGAGAGAGAAAGAGAAAATATGAGCCCTCCCCACCCCCCCCCCCCCCGCTATTATTCCCTTCTAACTACTGCCTCTGATCTTGTCCCTTGCTTATTATAATTTTTGTTTGTTCAATTAGCATTTAAAAATATCAAAGCTGCTGATAAGAACATAGAAAATTTTAAATTTCATTTCAAGAAGTCTAAAAATTTTTATTACTAAAAATACAATTTTATGCTAACAAACAAACAATTCAAATGTCATTAAGTTTTAAAAAATCCGTCATTATTATTTTAATTATTTTTTTAAATTATATAAATAAATAAATAAAAATTAAACAAAATATATATATATAACTAATTTTATGCATGCGTAATAGAGATGAGTTCGGGCTCATTTTTCGGAGCCCGTGCCTGCCCGAGCCCAAAAGATTTTTTTTATCACCAGAGCCCGCGGGCGCCCGAGCCC
Source organism: Maratus speculifer (assembly GCA_964019185.1). NCBI lineage: Eukaryota > Metazoa > Arthropoda > Arachnida > Araneae > Salticidae > Maratus > Maratus speculifer. The sequence goes on from CAXHSM010001376.1 coordinate 33,151,380, forward strand.
GATACCAAAAATATACAAAATAAAAACTGCATGGTATTTAAAAATTGTTCCAAAAGTAATATCTCAATTTAAAAAACTTCTTACATCATAGGTATAATTTTTAAATGAAAATTTAAATTTAATCCTATCAAATCCGTATAAAATAAAAATATACTTCATACTTAAAAGGATTTTCATATTTTTTACTCCTTTAACAAGCAAATTTGATAAGCAAGTATGTGTTTCATGAATAAATGCATGAAATTTGCAATTATTGCTATTTATCAGCTAGCGAATCGAACAAAGTTCGTCAATTTTCTGTATAATGTGCATATAATTTCAAATTATAACGAATTCTTTCCTCATAACAATCTTCCATGATTGACAGGTACCTGAAAATCAACGTAAATTAAAAAATAAATAAATAAATAAAAATAAACTTACTTTGAGTTTTTAAATGTCCTATGCTTTTATAGGAAAAGAAGAAACACTGATCGATTGCTTTCTGATGGAATAACATGGTGATGAAATTTACTTACGGATAAAAGTAACTTCGAAAAGGAATAGCGTCCTCAGCATGAACAGAATTCATGATGACAAATGCATATAATAATCACTAAAGTTATTTTCATAAGAAAAAAGAATAGGATTCGTGCACAATCGAATATTAAATAAATTTGAAAACCTCCAGCTAATTCTTGTCTACTAAAAACAGAAGAAAATATTATCTTCGAGTTATATAACTATATAATAAATAAATAAACGATCCCATTAAAAATTATATTCTGCTAACAAAAAGCCAACTAAAAGCAAATTCATTTGTTGTGTTTGTTTTGATTGACACCATATAAATAAATCGTCGCCGGAAATTCCGTAGACATAAATCTGTAATTATCAAAAATTTTCATTTGAAACAGCAATGAATTACTAAAATAAATCAATAAGCATTCTGTTTAGCGGTCTTCACAGCCCGGAATTTCCAGGACCGGCCCCGGCCCGTTTTGACCCGTTACAATTTTTACGATTTCTAAAAAAATCAGATTTTTACCATATATAAAAATTCTTTTAAAGAATACTGCATAAATATCTATGGAATGATTTTACAGTATATTTTACAGGAAATACACATTAGCAACATTAATGATTACTTAGATTCTTAGGCTTTCAACATTCAAATTTAGATTCATTAAAAAATCAATATGGCTGAGAATAAAAGAAAAAAGAAAGGAAGTTAAAAACATTGTAACTTTTGAAGCTGTTTAATAAAAGAAGATTTATAAAAATATTTCTATATCATTTTATTAAAGATTTTAAATCCAAATTCATTCGTCAATTCAAAGAAGCTCCTTTCTGATACATATCTAAATTCATTTTTTTTTCTCAGAAAAGCATAAGATTAGCAAGTGTGTTTATTCATAACTATATAATCGAATGGCGTTATCCATTTTTTGATACAAGCAATTTAAGAGTACTGCAAGCAAATAAAGCACTGTGATAGTTAGCGTTTTGAATACAATTTCCGAAAGCGATAGCATGGGAATGAAGAAAAACCTGTAACCATTTGAAAAACTATTGTATCTCAACAAGGTTATACAAGTATTTTATTTACCATAAATGAAAAACACTATTTGAATCCAAATCCCTTCAATAGTCAGGCTTATCACTTTTATATATTTACAATAAAAATTAATCTGAAAATATGTCAAACTTTCGTGTTATTGAGAAATTAATTTAAAAACCATCAAGAAGTATATATCCAAAGATTAAGCTAACATAAGTTCTTTATCGCTGTTCATAATTTTACGAATCATGTTGTCTGCCCTACAGATCTTGAGAAAAATTAAGTTTTGTTCCGGTTCGACAAGTCTATATGTAGAAAAATAACGAAAGCTTTATCTCGTCCCAACACGAGTCAGCTAAAAAAATATTAAAACGGGTTACACACAATGTAACTGACCGATGCCTATCTCTACACTGTACAAGTTACATTTTTATATTGATGTTGTCAAACTAGTATGGCTCGTGACGCAAATTTATATTTATTCTCGTTAAAACCATTTTCGTTGAAAATAGCTCATATTTTATCGTTTCTGCTTAAATCTTCAAAACGGGCCGGTATGTCCGAAATTTTTTTTATCAGCTCGGCCCGGCCCGGCCACGGGTACGAGCAGCGGGCCAATCCCGAGCCGTATAGACCTCTAATTCAATCCCCCCGTAATTTTGATAAGAAAGAATTAAAATGACTTGAAAAGGAATAATCACGCAATTTTAAATGGAAAAAGGTATTTCAATATTTTCTACACATAAATCAATAAAATTTTCTGGCTTTAGAAAAAATGAGCCTGGGAATGCTTGAGCCCGAAGTTTAACATAAAAATAGAACTCGAGCCCGGGCTCAGACTCGGGTTGAACCCGTCTCATCTTTAATGCGTAAATCAAAAATCAAGTAGTTACACAAAGCGCATTCTCATATGCAAACATTCATTTGCACCCTATTTCAATATTCGCATTAGCAGACATTGACTTAAAATAAAAGACTGTATTCACCTAGTTGCGTTATAATGCTATTATACCGGACTAGTAAAAGCTCCACCAATTTTTTTTCTCCCTCAAGTCTTGTCTACCCTTGTCTCCTTTTTTCCTTCACTTTTCTTCCAGCCACATTTTTCCATTTACTTTGTATTTTCTACTTTCTCTTACCCTCCCCCCCATTATATACTCATGCATACATATCATCTTGATTTGATGGAGAAAAATAACATTTTATATCACTCATTTTATTGTAAAAATTACATTCTTTAAATTTAAGATACAATTTCATACTTTGCTATTTTTTAAAAAGAAATTTCACAAATTTTTCCATTTCAAAGTTTTTATGAATTCAAATTTCAAAATTTTAATCCAGCTAAATGCAGAAGGAAGTAAGTATGTCTCGCAGATGACACTTCCCCGACCTTCCCCACTTTCCTGAAACAAAATCATGGCTGCATTACTGTATGCAAAATTCTGTAATTTAAAAATATTTCTGAAATGTTTAAATTAGTTAAAGGAACGCTATCAGTTCTGTTTGATTTTTTATAAATGTAAAAATACATATTCTAACTTTGTCAATTATTAAATGCTTTAATTACTTAGTAGAAATTTAAATATTAGTGTGATCAGAACTAGTTTTAATGTTAGTGAATTTAAATGTCTAATAAATTCCCTAGTGAATAAAAAAATAATTTTTAACAGTAAAACAATTTTAAAGTTTGAAAATTCTTTTCTTAAAACATTTTTGTATCTATTATTTATACACTTAATTTTTTGTAACATACTGCGATAAGAAAAATTCTATATTCAAAGTATTTTAATAATCCGAATTTTCTGATAGAACATTTCCAGCAAATGTTTAGAAAGAAATGATAGCACTTCTTGTTACTTTAAGAGAATTTGAGAATAGAAAATCATGAATATAGTTTCAAAAGCAATTAAAACGACATACTTCATCAGATGGAATGAATAGAGTTTCTGTTAAATTCCTTTATTTTTGTTTACGTGAACGCATCTTCCACGGCCTCGGTTCTTTCCACATGATGAAAGGAGCAGTTTCACTTGACCTTTATTTATTTTTTTCTGTAGAATCACGAAGTCCTTTTCTATAGTTTATGAAATTTTTAGGTTTTTATTTAATAAGGTTTTGTGTAGATTGGTATCCGAAAAGATATTGTTCCGGCAAAATAAATTGTTGAAAAAAAAGGGGGGGGGAGGAAAAAGAAAAGAAAGAAAGAAATTTAAGTAATTAAAAGACAATCATTTGTTCAAAAGTTATTTTACAAATAAAAAAATTCTATTTTATAAGATATAATAATTTTAAAAATAAATTTACTATTATTTTAATATAAACTTTCAAACTTCTGCATGAGAACAACATTACATTCAGATGCAAACTTAATTACATCTGATGTATTGTAAATGTTAATTAAAATATTAAAGATTTTTCGTGCGATGTCAGCTATTTCATACATCTTTCAGTTTATAAATTTTGAAATTTAAAAACTATTATATTTAATTATCTAATATTATTCTTCCATTAATGCATTCTTCCTCTTATATTTTTATCAACAAAGCACTGTAGATTCTTCTTTTGTTATTTTTCTAAAAAATAACCCAATTTTACAAAGGTTTTTTTTTTTTTTTTTCAACATAGATTTTTTTTAGAAAATCTACTATCTATGGACCTGATCTAGTTCAAAGATCTATCCTTTATAAGCTTGATTTAATAAAATAAGTGAATGCATTTGAATTTAAACATGAAGTAAAAAAAAAATCCATTTTATCTTATAAGTTTGTAATAGATCTGAATAGATACTTAAAAAATTTTAATTCATTTATTACAATCTTAAGTATTAATAAAATAGTTTTTAAATCATGCTTCTTCCTTTTTTATAATTGTGTATTTTCTAGTCTTTTAAAATTACCTCCTTTAGAAAGTCTTCGATCTAAAACATCTTGTACAAAAAAATTATTCCTTGTAGTTCTGGTTAATTAAAAAAATAATAAACGATATGGGAATTTAACTGCATGTTATGTGATATTAAAAAATTGTGATTTTTTAGCTTATATTTACATATGATGATATTTTAATCAATTAAATTATATCAGTAAAAATGGAAATACGTTTTCATGAAATCTCTTTCCTTGAATGAAAAATTAAAAACTTATTAGGTCGTGTATTAGTTCTATCTAATTTATATCAAGCAAGTTATTTACGAAACAGTTTATAAGTAATTATTTGATAACTTTTAAATCAAAACGGAAATGCTATATATATATTTTTTTTTTTTACTTCATTGCGAATCACCTGTTTTTAAAAATGATTGCACCTCCAAGGCAAAATTTCTTTTAATGAGGATTACGAATTAGTTCAGGTTTTCAGGGGATGGGAAAACAAGCTGTCATGGGGAGAAAAATTCCTTGCAAAACACACACAATGGTCTCAAAAGATTATTGATTGCTTACAAATATTGCAGAGGGGGGAGAAGCACTTTCTTCCGAAACACAACTAAAGCACTAGTATTGGAAAGCTTGAACATTTCAGAGACACAAAAGATCGTCCGAGTAAATCGTTTTTCAGGAAGAAAACTTTAAAACAGCTGAACTGCGAAAGGGTTAACACATTGTAGACTTTCTCAAATATACAACCCTGAAATCCATCATAACAAATACAGTAAACGCCCTCAAATCTGCACATAATTTACAAATGTAAACAATGAAACATTCTGCTCTGATATAAGGAAAAAAAATGACTTTTAAAGTTCAGATCTTTTTTTAAATGATTAAAATTTTAAAAGCAAAGTTCACATTAATAATCAGTAATGTATGTTAAAATGTTTATAATAAAAATGAAATGTACTTTTTCTAAATTATTAAAAAAACTTTACTCATAAAGGTAGATTATTAATTCACATCAAAATTATAAAGTAAGGAAGTTTTATTTCAGGTTTAGTTAGATTTAATAACAGAAAAAGTTTGATTAATACATTTATATATTTGGTATGAAGATTGTGATTACCAGTCATATCAGCAATACCTTAAACTTTTTCATAAATAAATTTTCTTTTCCTTCCTGAAAAAAACTTGAATTCAGTAACACAGTAGACTCCCTGAAATCAGCAATCGTAAAATCCACACATAATTTACAGATGTAAACAATGAAACATTTAGCTCAGATGTAAGGAAAAAATTGACTTTTTTACTTTCATATCAGCTCTCTATATATTTTAATTTACAATTTATGTTAATATGACTAAATCCGTGGTTTTCATGAAGAAAGAATAAATGTATTTCTGAAAAATATCAAGATACGCCTGATATCACTCGTAATCACAATCTTCCAATCAAATATATTTGTGTATTAATCAAGCTTTTTTGGCTGTTGTGTCTGGCTAAACTTGGAGTAAAATTTCCTTACTTTATGATTTTGATATGAATTAATAATGTATACTTTTATGTGGCAAGTTTCATTGAATAACTTAGGAAAAATACATTTCATCTTTATAATAAATATTTAATCATATATTATTGATTACTAATCTGACCTTTGCTTTTAATATTTTAATCGTCTTAAAAAACATCTAAATTTTTATTATTTAATTTATCATTTATTCTAATATTTTGTTATACTGTAAGCATTGATTGTAGTTTCACTTGCATTATTAATGATGGTCAATTTAATGTTCAATAAATGTAAAGAAAGCAATTACAGTACAGAATCATTTATCCGGAATGGTTGGGGTCAGATCCATTCCGGATAACTGGTTTTTCTAGTTAACTGGTTGGGCATTAAAGCAGCATCCATTTGATAAGTTTTGTGAAACATATGTAGTTGTGGTATCACTTCTAATTTTAAATTGATTATTAGATTACTTGAATCAAGAATCTGATGTAAGATCAATTGTTAGAGTTTGAAAGAAGATAATTTATGGAACAAAAATTCTTCTGTTTTCTCGGCATAAAAATGAAAACATCTATAATATTATTTATTAATATATAATATGATTATATGCTTCTATTTCAAATACTAGATGCTGTTATCAAACTCTACAATTGTTTCAAGCAATGTATATGTCAAACTGTTGTGTAAAACACTTTTTTCTAAAAAGATTCTAAAATCAGTCTATTAGAAGTATCATTCCGGATAACTGGTTTTGCGGTTAACGGGTTTCCAGGTAAATGGTTCCATACTGTACCAGAAATCCACAAAATTCTAAAATCCACACAACCTCTGATTCCAAGCTGTACGGATTTGAGGGAGTCTACTAGTGAAACTTTCAGTTCACATCTAAGATGGCAAAATTGTAGTTTTATTACTACTTTTTATTTTACTTATTCCATATGTATTTTAGTATGTAATTTTCAATAGTATGACTGAACTCACAATTTTTTCAAGAAGAAAGTAAAAATTTATCTTTGAGAAAAACCAACATATTGCAGAGATCACTGGTCATCTCATTTTTTTTTACCAAGTATATTTATGCATTATCGAGCTTGCTTGGTTATTAAGTCTAATTAAACCTGAATAAAACTTTCTTGTTTTGTGATTTTGATCTGAATTAATAGATTATGTTCAAGAGCCAAATTTCATTAAATAATTTTAAAAAATTTATCTAATTCTTATTGTGTATATTTAATTATACATTCTTAACTATTCTTGACTTTTACTTTTAATAATTTAATCACTTTTAATATAATCTGATTTTTTATTGCTTTAGTTTCTTAATTTAAAGAATTATTTTAATGCTTTACTACATTGGAAGCATTCATTAAAGCAATTCACAAAAACTCTGTTCCTGAGCTGTGCAGATTTGAGGGAGTGTATAGCATTTATTTACTGGTAATGATCCTTCATAATTAGTTTGAATGATTTTTTTATTGTCATGCTATTATCTCAATTAAGGATGTTCTCAACTGCTCCACTCAACAAGCACAAAATGTTTCAACACATTTAAAAATGCATTTGATAACAAAAGATATTTAGTCAAAGTTCTATAATCTACACAAGTTGGGGTCAAAGGTTGTGCATATTATGGAGTATTGTGGAATTATAGAGTATTTTGGATTCTACATCATTTTATTATTCCTAGATAGCATTTGAATTCTATAATCAGTATAATATGAAAAAATAAATACAAAATTTAATAATTAATTTAATATATCTCAAAAATGCCTTTTTAAAGTTATATTATTAAAAATGTTACATATATATGCATATAAATACAAATAATTACATATGTTCTGTAATACAGTTTGTTTTTTACTGTTGATAAAATAAAAGAGTTATATTTAAAAAAAGGAGGTGTTTATTATGATTTTATTATTATTATTATTTGTTTCAAAAAATCATTTTTAGATTATGAATTTGTACTTTTTTTTAACGTTTACATTAATAAAGTAATGCAAATTATAGAAAATTGCAGATTATGGGTGCACAGATTATCTATCCTTGACAGTATAATTAAAAGACTATGGATGCAAATTGGAATTAAACTCTACCATTTTGTGATGAATAAATTATCTATTGAGCTATAGGGGAAAATTATCACATTTTCTACCCCCAGTATGACTGGTTTTTCTGCTTTTCTCAGAAAATTCAGTTCAAAACTCCAACTTTGACAGTGCAAACTAAAACATTTGTTGTTTTTGCAAAAAACAGAAAACTGAGTGTTATTAGATACTTTCTGAACAACATCACTTGCTAATTTCATGCATTTCTGAGTAAAAATAAATTAAAACTTGTGACTTAAAGTTGTCTTTTTTGATTTAAGATTGCCTTTTACAGCCTTAACATAATTTCTAGAAGAAACACCATATGATGTTAACATTTCTTTTGGCCTAGTTTTTGTACAATATTTCCAGTAATTTTGTTTAATTTCATTTTTGAATAGGAAGTAATGCTACTGAGATTATTTTAAATACATTAATGAAATTCCTCTTATTTTTATCAATTTGATTTCGTCTTCGATTTTGTAATATTCAAATAATTTTTGCCGATTTGCGTTTTAGAAAATTAACTCCTGAGTTGTGGCTTTAAAGAGAAATCGAAACATCATGTATAATTTTTAAGAATGAATTGGATACTGATTTTGTTAGGTGTTGTAAATCTGAAGCTTTTTTATCTGCAGGATATAGATATTTGGTTTTAAATTATTGTATATATATGTATATTAATGTAATGCTATCTCAGAGCAATAATTTACAAACATATTTCACATGTTATTAAAGGAATTTAAATATACTGAAATATAATTTACAAAAATATATTTCTTTGATTATCGAGGATTGTAATTAAAATTTTACCAGGAGGGAAGTTTCCCTCTGAACGCATATAAGTGGAGGAAATTCTAACTGTTTGGGAAAGATAAAATACCTTTAAACCTGCAATTTTTAGCTCAACAGCTCTCATAATGATAAGGTGATAGTTATTGAGTTTATATTTGCATCGGATATATGGGCAATAATTTCTTTTGTGTGCTTCCTTCGGTTAGTTCCAAATATCATTGATTGGTGGCACTGCACCATCTTAAGCTATGATATTGTTTAAAATAACCTTTTAATTTAAAAATGCAGATCATTTTCTTAGCATATTATAGCAAATGGAAAAAAAAAGGATTTGAATCTGCATGAGTGTATATTTGTATGGACTAGTTTGAACATTCTAATACAGCATAAAGAAGTTCATTTTTGACATCGCAAACTTAAAAGGAGCTGAAGAAAAGATTAAAATATTTATTGAAATTTATTATACATTTTAGTCTGATTATTATCTGTGTCAATATATTAAAACATTGATAGAATTTCCTGGAGTGCACGCTTATCTCAATAAATGATAAGATTTTTTTTTTACTTTCATAATATATATTTACATAAAAAAAACATGTTTATTCATGTCTTAGTCCATTCAAATTCAGTGACGCCTTTCAAATGTGACTTGGGTTTAAAAGTTGAGTGTGCTGTGCTAGCTTTAGATTCAGTGTATGACTTTTCTGCTATCCCAGTAAGAAAGTGATTTAAAAATTATCATACATTAGAAAAAGTAAGATATTTTCATAACATATTTCTAGATAAAGCATAAGAAAATTTATTATGTAAAATCATTTAACTTTTGGCTAACTACAAAAATGAAATGTTATATTTTTAGGTGTGAAATAGAAAGAATGTGCAAAAATAAAATCATGGTTTTTTCTTTTAGATGAAAGTTCTTGTAAGTTGTACTTTTGTTTTGCTGTCTTATTAGTTATAGTATCTTATTACATTTCTGATGATGATGCATTTTTACATCATTTTATTAATGTTAAACTGATACTGAACTTTTGCTAACTTTTTTCCCTGCATTGTCAATTCTTTGACTTTTGCATCTTAAAACATAAGTATCAATCAAGTAAATTAAGAAAAAGTAAATACAGAAGGGAATAGAATAACTTGACAAGCTCTTTTATTACTGTGCAATGTCTAGTTATCAAGATTTCACTGCATTTTAAAGTACATATTTGTTAAAATATTAGTCTTCTTGATATATAATGTGATTTCCATTCAAATTGCCTGTCATAACTCAATTCAAACCAGCTGAAATAGTTGTTGTCGGAAACAGACTGCGCCTGAAATAGTTGATTCGAATCATACCCAAGGTCTAAAGGGAAAGAAAACTAAAAATAGCCAGCAAATGTTACTCTCAATATCAGTTTTTTTGCTTATAAAGTAAATTGATTTTATCTAAAAAATGCCCCCAAAAAGTTGAAACATACTTTAATTTTTTCCTGTTACAGATTAGAGGCTATATATACATATGATTATCATTTTAGGGGGTAGTTCAGCACATGGTATCATAAGTAGGGGGAAGAAGGATTTGTCTTTTGATAATGTTATCCTTTTTGATCCAACCAAAATTTTCCCTTTTATCAATAGCTTGGTCTTTACATAAAAAAATGGCTATTTCTTATAAATCAGTTAAATATTTTTATGAAAATTTAAAATTATAATTAAAACTATTAAATTATTATAAAATTATTTAATTCATAGAATGTAGAATACCTCCCAACATACTTATTCTTATGTAATAAGAGTATGCATGTATAATCCACTATCATACAAGCCATATACAAAGCATGTTTTGAATTACAGTTGTTAAAAAATGTTGTGCACCTCTTTTGTTGATAAGAAATTGTTTCTGTCATATCCCATGTGGGGACAAGTACTAGAAGATGTTATAACTGTTGAATGCACCATGTAGCAAAAAACTATTATTATTGCTTTTAGTGTTTTTTATGTCAAGCTATTTCATATATAAAGTGATTTTTTATTGATTTCTCTTCGTTTGAGTCTATAAAGTATGAATAAGATAAATGTAACCATATTTGTATATCACTCCAAATAAAAGAAAAAAAATTTTTTTTAGACATTAGCATTGATAACGAGAAGGGGGTGCAAAAGTACCAAAAAGTTGATAATATTACTTGTATACAGGTTCTAAGTAGATACTGTAATAAGTAGTAGGCTGTTAACAAGGTAAATTTTATGATATGCGATCTGTATAATGCATAATTCTGTAATAACACACAACCTTGAATTTTTTAATTTGCATTAAACCAATCTTCTGCTGCATGTATATATTTTTATTCAATAACTTTTTTTTAATAAAAAGAATTAATGAGTATCTATCTTTATACTTTCCTTTTTCTTTTAAATGCAATGTAAAGAATATTTTTATGACATATAAAAGGATAAAAACAACGTTTATAGCCTCAAAACACTTTATTTCTTGTTGTAAACTAGTTTTGGTAGTCATAGTGTGCCATCATCAGTGCAAAATAAGTTGGCTCAGAAAAGAAACTTACTGAAATACATGTAGGAGAAGCTGATTTAATTAAAGTTTATTAAGGCCAGGAAAAATATAAACAATGTTTCTCTGCATGATTTTTTACCTTTTTTTACATAAATTGAACCTATAAAAACACTATTATAATTCAGAATATTTAGGACTTTTACCTGCATTCGAACAATTAGAAGTATCAGTTGAACAAAATATGATCACAAACTATTTTAAAATTGATGATGAGCGAATAAAAAATTTAAAACGTCACTCGCTATCCTTTGCAAAACTTATCAGGAAAACGAAAAGAGTTACAAAGAAGTTAAAAATGGTTAAATATGGGGTTAAGAATGGGTAAGAATACAAATGGGGTGCATTTATGTGTATAAATTAAAACTATTAGAATTTTACAAGAAAATAAATCTATGCGATATCTGGAAAATGATTTTTTTCGTTATTTCCATGTTCGATAAGTTTCATTACAAAAAAGTTCTAAAGATATTTCAGTGAAATTTGGTAAGTAAGCTTTCAATATCACTCACTATGCTCTGAAGTAAGATCTAAGTTATATGTGATAATTTAATTATTTTATAGGCACTCAAATATGAAAAAAATGTATTTTTTTATATATTTTGAATTTTTTCGGTTATTTTTGAAAATATTGTAAAACTCCTCGTTCCGTGTACAAATAAGTGCAATAGAAATGTGCAGTATAAAGGAAATTGAAATATATTTATTTGAATTGAGTGTACGCTGTCTGGTGTAAGCATGATAGTTTGCTAAAAATAAAAAATTCAAATTGTCATTCGCTATACTCAGCAAAACGAAACAGGAAAGAAAAAAAAGCTACTAAAAAAGTTAATAAAGGGTTAGAATATAAATTTAGTGCATTTTAAGCGTAAAAATTAAATATTGTAGTTTTTTACCTAAAAAAAATTAAATGTGATTGCTGGAAAATCATTTTTTTTCATTATTTCCATGTGCGATAAACTTCATTACATAAAAAGTTTTAAAGATATTTCAGTGAAATTTTGTAAGAGTGCTTTCCATATCACTTACTATTACTATCTAAGCTATGTGTAATAATTTAATTATTTTATCGGCACTCAAATATGAAAAAATGGTAATTTTGACTAAAAAAATGTAGTTTTTTACATATTTTGAAAATTTTTGGTTATTTTTTAAAATATTGTCAAACTTCTAGTTCAGTGCACAGATAAATGTTATAGAAATGTGCAGCATATAGGAAATCGAAACATGTTTACTTGAATTGAGTGCACACTGTCTGACGTAAACATGAAATTTTACTAAAAAAAAAAAAAACAATTTTTTAAAATATTAAAAAGATATTGCTAGGATTTTATGTTTTCTTATTATTTTGTAATACGATAGAATTAAAAATTATTATATTTTTTCAAAACTATACTTTTTTTTTAAAAGTGCTCCTCACGTAGGCAGATACCTTAAAGCTATAAATATATATTTTTAAAATTTACATGATTAAAAAAAGTTATGCAATTAGAAGTATAATACTAAGTACAATTTACAAACAATTACAAATGTTTTATGTTTTATTAAATATTGTTAAATGTTATTGTAAAAAATCTTTTCAAATGCACTAAATTTATAAGAGCACTAACGGTTAAAACCTGGTTTCCCCCCCCCCCCCTGGACCTGCTTTAATTCTTTATCGATCAATGGTGACATACTTACCACTTGATTTTTTATTAAAAACAAATTCATATGCATCATAATTTTTAATGCAAAAGTGTGTTTAATGTAATTTGTATTTATGTCAACCTGACAAAAAGAGCACTTTTTATTTTAAGACAATTTTATTAGATTCTTGTGCCATTAAACCTTTTCAACATTTTAACCAAAAAATTTATTTGCCCATAAAGGTTTAAACCAATACAACCCTATTTCGGAGGGAATTGATTCGCTGTGCAACTTTTGTAAAAAGGATTCAAAGGTGCATAAAATTTAGAGCCAACTTTAAAAACTTGAAAAAAAAAGTATAAATCAAATGCTTGACAATATGAAGGAGTATAAGAAGTAGAGGTGAAATTGAATTGGAGCTGGATATATGGATATCAAAGGAGATAAAAATCTTGTTTGGCTATCTTTCGAGAACATATTAAACAAGTAGGTAAAATTTTAAGAGGTGAGAAATTAAAATGAAAAAACAGTCAATGAAATAAATTTGTATTTTTTATCAGTTCGGATGTGAAACGGTCTCATTATCAACGATGGCAGTGCCTTCTGTATCGCTTGCACGCCAAAGCATATGTAGATGTATCTATGAAAAAATTCTCGAGTTAAATCATACCTAAGAATGTATATTGTTATAATTTAATGCAATGATTTTGTACTACTGAAGGAAAAGAAAATTGGAAAATCGGTTTTTAGTTCAGAGTTAAAATTTAGTGAAGTTTATTTTAAAATGTCTTGTTTATTATTTTTCTTTCTGTTTTCAGATTCAGTCGTAGGTAAAGCTGTTTTTCTGAAACTCAGCAAGTCACTTTCTTGGATGAAAATGGCAAGAATCTCTTCTTGATGATGATTTGAAGAAGTTTCTTTATCGTCTGAAATAACAACTTATTCATTTGAGAAAATGTCATCGACTAAAGAAGAAAATTCTTCCTCTGGTGAACAGCGCTTTGTTCCTCGAAATGGGGATAAGGGAAAACATTCCTCCACAGATACAGTAGACAAAGTTTTTATTTGTGAAATATGTTTCAAAACATTTTCTAAGAACTCTGAACTAAAAAAACATCTCTCGATACATACAGGTGAAAAGCCTTTTGTTTGTGAAATATGTTCCAAAGGATTTTCTGATAATAGTAATCTAAGAAGTCATATCTTGACTCATACAGGTGAAAAATCTTTCATTTGTGAAACATGTTCCAAAGGATTTTCTACGAATAGTAATCTAAAAACCCATCTCTTGACTCACACTGGAGAGAAACCTTACATTTGTGAAGTATGTTCCAAAAGATTTTCTCTGAATGGTAATCTAAGAACCCATGTCTTGACTCATAAAGGTGAAAAACCCTTTGTTTGTGAGGTATGTTCGAGAAGATTTTCTCAGAAGCAGAATCTAAAAATCCATGTTTTGACTCACACTGGAAAAAAATCTTTTATTTGTGAAATATGTTCCAAAAGATTTTCTGGTAGTAGTAATCTAAAAACCCATCTCTTGACACATACTGGTGAAAAACCTTTTGTTTGTGAAGTATGCTCCAAAGCATTTTCTGATAGGAGTACTCTAAGAAGACATCTCTTGACGCATACAGGCGAAAAACCTTTCGTTTGTGAAAAATGTTCCAAAGGATTTTCTGATAGGAGTCATCTAAAAAGACATCATTTATCTCATACCAAATAGACAACTGCTGAAAATCTCTTATCTTTTTTTTCTCAAAATTGAGTATGAACTCTGCATCTGTCGTTGCATTTACCATTATAGCATCTCTTGTGTTTTAGCATGTAGTATTGAAATGAAAATGTACACTGTTTTGTCGTAATCTTCAAAAAGTCTTTCATGGCGTATTGTGTTTTACATAATAAGCAAATAATTCGTCACTTGTTTCCCAGTTTACGATAAACTTTTATCGCCAAGATTTATTATAGTTATTTTTGCTTTTTTTAAATTTCTCTTTAACCCTTTAAGACTTGGTAAGTTTTGGTAGAAATTATGAGTTTACCTCCATAATTTGTGTTCCAGTCTTAATTAAATTTTAGCTAAATGGGGGCATGTGTATATATATATAGCAGATAAAATACAGGTATGTACAAAAATATTCAAGTATGTTTCAATTTATTGACATAAATTGTCAAATGTCAACCTACTATGCGTCTTTGACACTTTCCAACATACTTGAAAGTACTTGTGGTTTTGATTGGTCTGTCTGTACGAACTTAACATAAATATAGTTAAATTGTTCTTTAATTGAACAGGATATTTGCGGGTCAGGAAAAATCTGATAAACTGAGAAAAATTAGGGAAATTAAAAATTTAGGCTGGGAACTTTTTAAATATTTGAAGCGATTAAAGAATTTTTGATGTTCTATTCTTCATTGCCAAAAATGAAGAAATTTTGAATTAATTACTCATCCAATCTAAAATTTTATATAAAATGGATGCTTACATATAACAAAAAGTTAAAAAGCAGAAATTCATACAGCACACGCTTTTACTAGCATTTTCCTAAAATAAAATTGTCGATTGTGGATGGTTTTACAACAACATATAAGTCGAATATTTATAGAGAATAGTTCATGAATGTTTTTATCAGAATTGTGTAGGAACACTCCTAAAATATGTCATTGAGGTTAACTAAGGCATGTTCGGAATAAAAAATAACATATGTAGCCCTTCATAGTTCATTTAAATAGAAACTCAAAAACTATTCCATTTCATTTTGTTCTATGATGAGATTTCATTGCTCTATAAATACACAGCCCCCACAGTCATCATCTGGTCTGTCCATCTGTCTACACATAATAGCGCATAAATCATCCAGCTGAAACGTTGAAAACTTAATATATATAATCATAGCAGAATTTTGTTTATTCATTTCAAATTTTAAGAAAATCGTGTCAAAATAAAAAAATATATTCATAAAATTTTTCTCATTCTATTTAATCCTTTTGTACATATTTAATTCAATAATATCTAATGATGGGTCATGATTCTAAGTTGCCATGGTGATTGCATCGTATTTAAGATGAAGTCGTTTTATTTTTGTATCACCTAATTTAAAAAATATAAACGTAATAAATTATGTATTCATGCATTTTTGAATGATAGTGCAACAGCTGTTGCCCCAATTTCTGTTTATTTCTAAAATTAATTAAGGCAGAAATCCTCTAATCTTGGGATGCAGAACCTGTGGCCCGTGATGAGTTAACGTATGGCCCGCGAACTTCGTCAATTTACAACTAGAAAAATTTGCAATTTTTGTTCTAAAGTCGCAGAAGACTATCGCAAACTTCGTCAATTTACCGCGGGAAAATATAAAGCTTCATCAGTCACTTAAGAATCGCAAATTTCGTAGATCGGGCACGGAAAAATTGCAAACTTTATTAATTAAGTGCAGAAAAATTGCACAGTTCGTTCATCAGGCATTAAAAAGTCGCGAATTTTGTCCATGAGGCTCGGAAAAAAATAGCAAATTTAGCCGACCGGACACGAAAAATCGCGAGTTTTGTTGATCAGGCACGGAAAAATCGCGAATTTTGTTGATTGAACGCGAAAAATCTCACATTTCGACGATCGGGCAAGAAAAAATCGTCCGATTTGTTGATGATGCATGAAAAAAATTGCTTGTTTTCTCGGTATAAAGCGTGAAAAAAACGTAAATTTCGTTGATCGGGCGCGAAAAAAATCGCAAATTTTGTCGATCACGGACGAAAAAATCGCAAATTTCGTTGATAAGGTACTGGACAATCGTGAATTTTGCAATAATGTGCGAAAAGTTGAAAATTTCGTTGATCGGTTGCGAAACAATCGTGAGTTTTGTAAGTCTATCAAGAGAAAAAAATCGCGAATTTCATCTTGCCGCGTAAAAAAAGGCAATTTTCGTTAGTTAAAGGCGGAAAAAGTGCAAATTTCATCTATCGGACACGGAAAAATAGCGAATTGATCGGGTTCCGAAAAATCGCAAATTCCGTTGTTCGGACACGGGAATATCGCGAATTTTGCCGATCTTACGCGGAAAATTTGCAGTTTATTCGAATAGACTCAAATAAAATTGCAAATTTCGTCGATCGGCTTTCCAAAAATCGCAAATTTCTTCGATCAGGCTCGGAAAAATCGCAAAATTCATCGATCAGCTTTATAAAAGTCGGTTTTGAAAAAGAAATTTGCCGATTGGCTTCGTAAAAATTGCTAATTTTGTTGATCAGACGCGGAAAATTTGAGTTTTCTCGATCGGCTTGGTAAAAATCGCGAATTTCGACAGTCATACGAAGAAAAAAGCGCGAATTTTGTTGATAAGCTTTGTAAAAATCGCGAATTTCGCCGATCAGCTTTGTAAAAAATCGCGAATTTTTTCGATCGGCTGTGTAAAAATCACGAATTTCGTCCATCGGCTTCCTAAAAATAGATAATTTCACCGATCAGATGCAGAAAAATTGAAATTTTGTTGATAAACCGCGAAAAAATCGCGAATTTTATCGATCATGTGAGGAAAAATTCGCGAATTTCATCGATCATGTGAGGAAAAAACGCTAATTTCGTCAATCGGCTAAATGAAAATCGCGAATTTCGTCGATCGACTTCGTAAAAATCACCAATTTCGTTGATAAAGCGCGGAAAAGTGGTGAATTTTGTTGATCAGGCGACGAAAATATATGAATTTTCTCGATCTGCTTCGTAAAAATCGCAAATTTCGTCGATCAACCGCAGAAAAATCGCAAATTTTATCAATCATGCGAAAAAAATCAGGAATTTCACCGATCAGCTTTGTAAAAATCTCAAATTTTGTCGACTGGCTTCGTAAAAATCGCGAATTTTGCCGATCAGCTTTGTAAACATCGTAAATTTAATCGATCGGCTTTTTAAATATCGCGAATTTCGTCGATCAGTTTCGTAAATATCGTGGATTTCGTCGATTAGCTTTGTAAAATTTTATGAATTTTGTCGATCGGTTTCGTAAGAATCGTAACTTTGTTTGATCAGACACAGAAAGATTAGAATTTTCTCGATCAGTTTCGTGAAAATTGCGAAAATTGAAAACTTTTGTAAAATGCCCAAATTTGGTCGATCAGGCACGAAAAGCTGCAAATTTTCTTGATCGGGCGTTGAAAAATTGGGAATTTCAATGATGAATCTTGTTGGTTGGCTCCTTTCTTCTCCTTTGTTCATAAAGTTCAGATTTTTTTCGCCACTACGCACTTATCTTTGTTTTTTAGCACTTTCGATTAAACAAAATTTATTCTCCTTAATAAAGTCAAGGAATATTATCACATCTTGAGAATAATCCTTGCTATATTTATTATGTATACAAACGTAAAAACTGCTGATTCGACTTTACCAACTAAATTGGATATTTTGATTGGTTAAGCGAACCTAAAGGGGTATCCTCCCCCACTTATCTCTGGAAACATATCTGCTTTAATTACAATTTAGCAATTCTGCAAAACTGTGAAAGGGCCTCGAAGTTAAATTAGATTTTTGAACAAAATTTTATTTTCTGACATACTAATTATTACGTTTTCCCCTACGTAAGAATTTCTGATTTATTTTTTAAGATCTATACCGATCATGATACCTAGACTCCAAAACCACCCCTAATTAAAAACTCTATCTATCTCCGCGGTATCTACGTAGACTTTAGTATTTCCATTGGGTTTTGCACAGATTTTCATTGATCCATTTCCAAATCGTTAACTTTTTTTTACATCTAGAACTGAATTCCGTACATGCTTCCTATCTTGATACCAAATATTTCAAAATCTCTGTTTCATTTCCAATATGATGTCATAAATGTCTAGTATAATTCTAGACATTCACCTCTAGACAATAAAATATTCCTCCATCAGTACCTCAAGACATAGTATCAATAAAATGTATTTATTCTTTTATTTTTTGTATTGCGTCATATTTATTTATTTTCTGTATTTCTTCACTTAGAAGCTTCTTGATAAATTAATCAATATTTGAATTGAAATTCTGCCCAAAATTGAAATTTAACATCGACAGAACTTCAAACCACTATCGGAGCTCTGGGCAGCGTTCAGAGTAAAAAAGTTAAAAATAGATGTCATATATGCAATACATTGGCGCGATTGGAACAAAATGGATATTATATGCCTCACATGCTAACCTGGCTATCGTTGTTTATTTTACTAATAAATTGTATATTTTCTATTACTTTATTTAAAAAAATTATGTAGATCGTTTGTTCTATAGTTATTAATAAACTTTTTTTTATTTATCTCTATTTTCCTTTTTAAATATTAGAAAATAATTAGAAAATATATATGTGATATGTATTTGAAAACGAAATTTTCGCCAAATTGGCATTAAAAAAACTGTGCCAACATGATAAGTATTAGACATCTGTGCATAAAAGTGACGCATTATGAATATTCCAAATGTGCTTAAATTTTATTAACTCATAGAGATAGTGAATCAAAAGTTTTATAAAAATGGTACTACTCTATTAGCCCGTCGACCAATTTCGCCAAATTCTACAAATCGCCAAACTAATAGCCAAATTATACATGTTGACATAATTTGCATTTTAAATAACGAAAAACCAAATAATTAGTAGAATATTAATGAAAATACAAATAAAAAGTCGAAATAAAAATCACTTAATGACATTTTAAACACGTGAGTCGTATTTAATGTTATTGAATGTGACATCAACGATTATCCATTATTGGCATTTAATCGTATAGTTTGGCGATAATTTTTTGATCGACGGGACAACCTAGTAGTACCATAAAAATATTAACTTAAAGTATTAAAAAAAGCAATTTTTCAACAGAAACTCTTTGCGATATTTTAAAAAAATAAATCGTGTAGTGTTTTATCATATTAAAATCATCGGAATAATGAATTTAATACAAGTTATTTCGGTACTTGGTTATCCCTTCAACTAATTCCGCCAAATTATATAAGTCGCCAAACTAATAGCCAAATTATACATACCCAGGCAGCACAGAACTATGGGCCCATATGGGCTCCATATGGGTCCAATATGGACAGATGGGCTTTAGTTGGGCCCATTTGCCTATTAGTAACCCAGATACATCCATATAACTTAATTTTGTAGCATATAGTTCGAAGCGCATTTATTCTGCATTTATATTAATGTTAGAAGTATATCAGCTTACCATTGGATTAAATTAACCGTAAAAAGTAAGAAAATGTTGAAATTGTTATATATGTACAGCATTCAGAAAATCTGTGTAGATTTGTATAAATCGATATGTGTTATCTATATAGATCTTGATAGAAAATCTATCAGAATCTGGAAACAACTTTTTAGTGTTACTACAGCGTTTTTTAAGTTATTTTAAATAAGATTTAATCACATTTTAAATAATACGGAATTTTTATTGTACAGTTTATTATTATTATTATTATTATGATTATTATTATTATATAATGATAATAAAATATCGATATAAATTAATTTTGTAGTATGCATTTCGTGGCATACATACTATGCGTTTATTTTAATAATACATGTGTACTATTTATTCAACTAGTAAATTAATTGTGAAAATGTTGAAGTTTAATATCCGTACAGCATTCAGAAAGTGTATGTAGATTTCTGTAGATCGATATGGGCCACCTATATAGATCTTGATAGAAAATCTATCAGAATCCAGGGACAGCTTTTTTATGTTACCATAGCGTTTTTTAAGGTTAACTTAAATAAAATTTATTCTTAGTCTACATAATATGTAATTATGTATACCATAATTAATTATTATTATTATTATACAATGCTATTAAAATATCTATATAAATTAATTTTGTAGTATGCATTTTGAAGAATACTTATTATGTGTTTAATTTAAGGATACATGTATATTATTTTATTAATCTATTAAATTATTCATATAAATGTTGAATTAGCATTCAATAACACTTGGTAGATTTGTGTGAACCGATATGGGCCACCTATATAGATCTTCAAAAACGTCTGTCTGACTTTGGTGACAACAGTTTAGTGATCCTATATTTTATTCCGATTTTTAGGAAAATATTTTTAATGTAAGAGTAGGAAAATTTGCATTTTAATAAATTTTTATTTAATTATTAAATAAAAGCTGATATGAATTTATAAAATATATTTTAATTATTAAAAATTATTTTTAAAAATATGTAAAAAAATATTAAATTTTTTTAAACTAATTTTAATTTGATTTTATGTCCTTCCTTTTTAGTAAAATCTAATTTAATTATGTAATTGAGAATAAAAAAAATGCAAAGCAACTGATTTTTATATGTTTATAAATATTCTTTATTAACTAATTCAATAACGATAAAAAAAAAGAAAAGAAAAAATCCTCTACAATAGGTAAGACAGTAAGTATAAATCTTTAAAAATCTACTTCTTGCCTCTTCTATCTTTCAACAAAGTACCTCGGAGAACGCCCCAAAAAGGATTTGCGCGCCGAATTTGAGAGACGCTTGTCCTTGTGAAACATCAACACCAACCAACCAAACTGGCAATGGCGTCGGTTTGTTGTCATTCTCGGAATTAACGGCGGTGATCGGCGAGATTACTTCTTCATTTCCGAAAAGCAAGGTAAGCTATATAATATATGCATGCTTTTGTTTATACTGTATTGTTTTTTCTCGTTCTACATCAAATTTTTATCTGTATGTAGAAATTTTTGAATTTTAACTGCATCTAATCAGATGCGTAAGAAAGACGTTAGCCTAAAATTGTTATAGTTCCGATTATGTTAGAAAAAATGGTAAAAGTAACCGTTTTAGAGATGTAAATCTAAGAAACCATTTAATAATTAAATGCCATATTGTCTTAAAAAACTTGATAATACGTTCTTCTACGATTCTATAAAAAACAATAGTTGCGGTAGAAAGTACTTTTTGTTGACGTTTGTCAGTCAATTATTTTTTAAAATAGTGTAATGAAACGTTAAATTTTTGTTTGACACCTTGTTTAACACCAAGTTTAATGTTTTTAAAAGTTTAATAGAAAAAATAATTTATGACTGATAAAAATACTTTAATCATTAAAATAATATTGTAAAGAGAAGGATTTACTCAGTGCAGTTCTTATTATACGTTTATTCTTCTGAGACATCCCAGAACTTTTTTCATTAAATGTCATTATGATTAGTTAAAAATATTCCAGAGCGTCTTTTATAAATTTTATATATGGTAAACTATCATTTGGTTTAAAATACATTGCATGCATATCATTTATTGTAATGATATTTAAATGTCTTGTTAATTTGCTTTTCTAAAAACTTTTCCACCCATTATGATATCATTTTGATAAACTTTTTGCTTAATTTTTAAAAAGCATAATATATGCTGGCATGATTATGATTATTTATATTGTTTGTAATATATTTTGTTGTTAAATAAATGATATTTATATTATGTAAATAATTGTTTCCAGTGTTTAATTCAGACACTTTTCTCTGGGAGTGATTTCTGTATCTTCAGGGAGGAGGGGGGAGGATTGCACTTTTTGATAATTGAAAACAAAAAAATCTCACATTTTTGTGGGGGGCGGAGGGAAATACCCTCTTCCTACCGGACCACCTCCTGAATTCAACGCTTATTGTCTCGCCAAAAATTTTTTTGGTGGTCAAGGGTAAAAGTGGGTCAGGGATATAGATCTATAAGAGCTATCCATATGGGCCCGCATAGAATGTCCACTTTTTTTCTATATGGGCCCATACGGGCTATTTATATATATCTATATGGATGCCTATGTCGATCTATAAAGATAGCTATATGGATCTATGTGGATGCATATGTAGATCTATAATGATATCTATATGGGCCCGCATAGAAGGTCCACTTTTTTCCCCATATGGGCCCATAAGGGTTATCTTTATATATCTATATGGATGTCTATGACCATCTATAAAGATATATCTATATAGATCTATGTGGATACACATGTATATCTATAATGACATCTATATGGGCCCGCATAGAATGTCCACTTTTTTTTCCATATGGGCCCATATGTGTTATTTTTATATATCTACATGGGTGCATATGTCGATCTATAAAGGTGTCTATATGGGTCTATTTAGGATGCACATATAGATCTATAATGATATCTATATGGGCTCGCATAGAATGTCCACTTTTCTTTCCATATAGGCCCATTTAAGCTGTTTACATAGATCAATAAGGATTTATAATGTGATCTTTATAAATTTATAGGTCACTGATTTAAGAAGACACTTTACTTATTTGAAAACATCTGTTCCATAATGTTAAACCTAAGTTCTTGAATTTTTCATTTAAATTTGGATATTTTTAGATGTTTTCTTTCTGCATTGCATAGCTGAACTCAATCTCTAATGGGACCATTTTGTATTTTTTCAATTTTGTTTGTAATCTTTTAAAGGTACTTTCATCTTCGAAACCGGTTCCGAAAGTGTAAATACCTTTACTAAAAAAAATTTGGTACCAAAATCCAAGAAGTAAAACTAGTGATATGATATTAGAGATCCACCGACGTCAGTTTCCTATGCAGAAAAGGTCATTAAAAAATATTTAAATTTAAGCGAGAAATTCAAAAATAACCTATCTTTAACATTACAAAGCCGTCATTTTCAAGTAAATGAAGGGGACTCGTCACTCATTCGAAAACACCCATTCATAATGTTAAATTTATGTGCAAGCTATTTTTGAATTTCACTTAAATTTAAATATTTTAGAGATTTTTTTTCTGCATATAGGATAACTGAACTTGTTTTCTAATAAGACTATTTTGTATTTTTTTTCATTACAGATTTTTTAATAAAGGTACTTTCATTTTCGAAACCGTTTTCGAAAATGAAGGTATTTTTTTTAAGTCTGCACCAGACAATTATTGCAGATTTATGTATGTTCTATCATTCAAAATTGGAATTAAAAAATTTAAAAAATTCTAACTTTATAGCAATAGTATCTCTCAGGAACGTTATAGATCAAATTAATTTATAAATTGTTATTCAAACTTTCTGCATTTAATAAATTATTTTATTTCCACACTGAATTTCTATTTCTTTGTTGATCAAAAATTTTAACAAGTTGACTGGCAGTAAACTAAGTAAAATTTAAACATGAAGCAAGATATGATGTAAAACTTGAACAAAGCAAATTATCAAAGTATTATGGAATTAGCTGAAAAATTATCAAATTTTTTTATCTACTTTATGTAGCTCAATAAATTTAAAAATGCAAATC
The DNA here is from genome assembly GCA_964019185.1 of Maratus speculifer. NCBI lineage: Eukaryota > Metazoa > Arthropoda > Arachnida > Araneae > Salticidae > Maratus > Maratus speculifer. Next base: position 33,175,616 of record CAXHSM010001376.1, read on the forward strand.
ATGTATGCACTGTACAGTCTGAGAATTTCGTCTATTGGATCATACAGTGTACATGCCATACACACTTCAGACAAATTTAAAATGTTACTTTTTTACTAAAATAAATTAATAAATCAACCAAGACAGGTCACCAATGACTCATTATCTTTATTTCTCTTACCTGTTTTGTGAAAACCAAAAAAGAGACGTTCAACATCCTAGTGATCTTGAAAGCTTCACAAATACTGTAATGAAAGAGAGACTGACAACCAGGGATGTAGTGGAGGGTATGTGCCGTATACCCTCTGGATATTTTTAAGGAACACCGTATACCCTCTGTTTCTCAAGAAAGCCATAGTAAATACACTCTAGGGTATACCCTCTGTTTTGAGCATATACCCTCTGTTTTAAGCATATGCCCTTTTTTTTCGACTACACCACTGCTGACTACTTTGGGCAAGTGAACATGGCTATCAACCTCCATTCACAAAATTTCCCTTCTGGGGACCCACCGTATACCCTCTGTTTCTCAAGAAAGCCATAGTAAATACACTCTAGGGTATACCCTCTGTTTTGAGCACATACCCTCTGCTTAGAGCATGTGCCCTGTTTTTTTTTTTTTTCGACTACAACACTGCTAACTACTTGGGGCAAGTGAACATGGCTATCAACCTTCATGCACAAAATTTCCCTTCTAGGGTCACAAGCAACCCCAGATCTTGTGATTTTATGGCTAATGTAAGTACAAATGTAAGTTACAGATGAAATGTCTCACAATTTTAATATTTTAGGCTTTATGCATTTTAGTAGTACATTTTTAAACAATATATGTTTGCAATAAATTCATTTATATTTTTTCAGAAATATAATTGTTTCTAAACAGCACATAATTTTTCAATCATCAAATAAAAAAATAAAAAATACTATCAAATTTAATTTGTTTAAAACCCATATTCCAATTTATTTTTTATTTAAGTTAAAATAATTTAAGCCTAATGAAAAACATTTAATGCATATAATTCAATTCCCAGAAGATTAATTTACATGTACTTACAACAATATAAACAGTTCAGCACCTCTGACTGATATTCCATAAATATAAGCACTTTACAAAATAAGAGCACAGTAATGTCTTTAGCATGCAGCTAATACAAAAATATTGCTTTTCTTAATTTACCAATGACAGGATTCTCACTGACGATTTTTTTTTATTATTATTAAATATTTCTAAACGATAATTTAATTTGAAGATTAATTTGTTGAAATAGTGTCAGAGAGAAAATAATTACCAATGGCAGTCATGTAAATTTGAAATGAAAATGAAACAGACTAAATAAAATAAATAGCAACACAATTCACTTGGTTTATGGTATGTCACTCCATTTATTGAAAATACAATTTATATATTCATATATATGTATTTCTATAGACTATATCAGAATAGTTATCTTGTAACATAATTCTATTTTTCATACAGTTTTAGATGGGTGCTGCACCCTCTCTGTAGCTTCATTTAGAAAAATGCATGCTTCTAGCCTCTATAAAAGGAGAAAAAATCCTATAAGAATCTAAAATCCTATGAGCAAGCACTCTGCCCTTCTTTACTTCTAGGAGAAAGTCAATAGATATAGTTATTTGAATATTTACAAACAATATGTATCATTGCAGAAGAAAGTTCATGAAGTATAAACAAACATTCTTTTCCCTCTTCAAATGCATAACTTTACATTCAAGATCATCAATGCAGGATTCCTCAGCTTCGTATAAATTTGAATCAAGATTCCATGTCAGGTACAATTGAATTGCTCCAAGCATCTGGTTAATGTCACCACTTATTTTTAAAATGTAAGGATTAAATTTTTAAGACATAAAATTGTTTGTGCAGAAATAATTTTATCTAAAAATAAAGAAATAAAAAAAATAAATTTTACACAGCAGAAACAGTCAATTATAACAGTAACACTATCAATTTAACTCAGTTTTGCAAGGAAAAAGCTTCATTTGAAAAATTGATGCATTAAAAACCAATAAATTCACCAGGAACAGATTTTTTTTCTCCTTCTTTCCCAGGAGGAGAATTTTTTTCTGCAGTCTGCAGCGCAAGTAAGAACTTTAAAAACAGTCTGCAGAACTTAAGGACAAATGCACTCTTTCCCAGTGTTGATCCCAGGGAGTAACCCGCATGAGGGTATACCCCCCCCCCAAAAAAAAAATTTAATTTAGTATTTTCAATGGTCAAAAAGTGCAGTGTCCCCCCCCCCTTCCCGGAGCTACGATTATCGCTCCCAAAAAATGTGTGAATTCAACACTGCTCTTTCCAATCTCTCACATTATGTTAGATACAATCAAATCTCCCAAGTATTCATGATTAACATAAAAGCAAAGTATTAAAAATAAGTTACTTTAACCCTCAGAATTTTTAACACCATCATACATTGTCCAAAAGGGGAGAAAATCCACTCCCGACACCATGTTTTTTTTTCTCGTGCTCCACTGGCGAAATTTGTGTTTTTTCGCGATCTTTTGACGAAATTTGCAATTTTTCGTGATATTTTGTCAAAATTTCCAGTTTCTTCGCAATCTTTTTACGACGTTTGTCGTTTTTCGAGATCTTTTGTCGAAATGTGTTTTTTTCTCGACCTTTTGATGAAATTTGCTTTTTTCATGATTCTTTGATAAACTTAGCTTTTTTTTTCTTGTGATAATTGGACTAAATTTGCATTTTTTTGTGACCTCTTATGGTTTTTTGTTGATTTTTTAGACGAAATTTGTCGTTTTCTCGCAATTTTTTGACGAAATTTGCTTTTTTGTGATCTGTTTACAAAATTTGCCAGGTTTTCTTTAGATTTTTTGTCGAAATTTACCATTTTTTGAGATTTGTTGACGAACATTGCAGTTTTTATGTGATCCTCAGACAAAACTTGACGTTTCTTTTCGTGATACTTCGACAAAATTTGCGATCTTTTGACGAAATTTGGATATTTTTGTAATACCGACAAAATTTGCTGTTCTCTAGCAATCTTTTGGCAAAATTTGTCATCATTTTACGATATTTTGAAGAAATGCGCATTTTTTTCGCAATCTATTTCCAAAATTTGCGGGTTTTTTTCAGAATTTCTTGTCGAAAGATTGCCGGGGAATTTTTTGGGTTCTTTTGACGAAATTTGTTGTTTTTTCGTGACTTTTTAACGGAATTTGCCATTTTTTTCATGATTCTTTGACAAAGTTCGCCTTTTTTGTGGTACTTGGAAAAAATTTGTGTTTTTATGCGATCCTTTAATGAAATTCGATGTTTCTTTTCATGATACCTGCGTTTCTTTTGCGATCTTTTGACAAAAGTTCGCATTTTTTCGTAATACCCGGATGAAATTTGCTGCTTCTTCGTGACCTTTTGATGAAATGTGTTGTTTTTTCGGGACCTTTTGGCAAAATTTGCTTTTTTGTGAGCTTTTGGCAAAATTTGCTGTTTTCTTGCGATTCTTTCACAAAGTTTGCGGAGTTTTTTTGTCATACTTGGACAAAATTTGCTTTTTCTCCGAGATCTTTTGCAAATTTCGAGGCTTTTTGTGATCTTTTGACAATATTTGGTGCTATACAATTATTGACAATTCTTGTGAACTTTTGACGAAACTTGCCTTTTTTGCGATCTATTTACAAAATTTGCCGGTTTTTTTTTTTTGAAATTTACCATTTTTTTATATTTAATCAGTATATTAGAAAAAACAAATAAAAAAAGCATGTACTGTAAAACCTCCATAACGGACACTCCCGAATAGCGGACACCTCTATTTAACGGACAGTTTTCCGATCCCCACTCCCACAACCTTAATTTTTATATGATTAACTAAAAAATCTCTAAATTTATCGGGACAATTTTTCTGACCACTGATAAATTTAGGGTTAGGCTGGGGAAAAATCCCCTTCCTGTGCCCTGTATTGAACTGAATGGGTGAATTGGGAGAAAATGTCCCTTCCAGAGCATTGGTATGCTTCCTCCCTCTTCGAAAATTTGAGATTTTATGTTTTTAAGAAGATGCAAAATATGGTGAACAGTTATAAAATTTTTTATAAGAAAAAAAAAATGATTCAAAAGTATTAAAACTACCACCTTGACTAGAAATTGACACTGAAAAGCAAATTACATGGAATTGCATGCAAAAGCAAAAGGTGTGCTCAATTTCGTTTCAGTTTTAGTGCTTAAAAAATTTAATTTCTGATTAATTGTATAATAGACGGTGATATATTTTTACGGTCGTATATCTAGGACATATATGACTCAAATAAAGAAACATACGCATTTCCTTATCAACTTTTGAATCGCCGAGGTTTTCCCAATAACGGACACCTCTGAATAGCGGACAGTTTCAGCGCTCCTGAGCTGTCCGTTATTTAGAGGTTTTACTGTATTTAAAAAGATAAAATTAATATAAAAGTTTAAAAAATAATTAATAATTTATATATTCTTATTTTTAAAGTGAAATGCTGCCTCATAAACAAATTATTTTCACATAAATAAGGAACTTATTATTATTCATAATACTAATGCATTCATACATGCTAGGAGACATTTTCCAAGTGTAGTATATTATAAACAGTTTCATTTTGTAGAGTATTTATTTGAATGTAATCCTTACTCATAGCATAAAAACATCTTTAATAAACAGAGAAAGTGCTGCTGAACCTATAGTAAAGGTTAATTTAAATCATGTTGTCTATTTATGATGCTTTTTTGGTATATCAATTATTAATTGGCTATAAAAATGAACCTTTGAACATGATTTTATAGCAATTCCATAATATTTTAACTTTAATTTATAGAAAATAGCTATTAGTAAAGTAAATTAACATGTATAGTTGTAAAAAATAAATAATAAGATATGCCTTGGGAAAAAGCCAATAAAGGCCGGCTTTTTCTAATAAAACCCGACTTTTTCCACTAAAAGAAGGCCG